>CM060950.1:421334483-421889483 GCA_030765055.1 Mantis religiosa | reverse complement strand
GCTTGGTTTTGAAAACTCCTGCAATTATATGGGTGGCTTTCGAGACTGGAAGAGGCATCAAGACACATAATGGACCTGGTTTGCTTGAATGTTTTGATGAATATATGGATGCTGATAACACTTGAACAATTGACTTTAATAACTGTGTAACCTTTATTAGAAAAAAAAACTGGAAAATAATAAGTCACAAGATATCATAAAGAACTAACTGAAAATGCTTATGTACATCTGTAAAAAAATAAGAACCTTCACAAATAACATAGTTTGTATATATTTCTCGTGAATGCAGTTATGACTTCAGTGTTATTACATCCAGGCTGCTGTTTACACATTAATGTAGTCCATTGCAGTTCAGCAACGATTAAAGTGCAGTTTTGTAGAGATATGAAGTACCAAAGAGATGAGGTGGACTATTCAAATGAGTTCGTTACCCAGCATCTTCATCTTTGAAAGTTATCTTTGAATTGATTTTGACAATCGCTCAGTTAATTTGTTTTGGAACTTTACAATTGAGGCTGACAGTGTTATGTTAAATAGTTCATCTGTGGATGGAAGCCTCAAACTATCACATGAGGGGATATGGTTAATGTATGAGTTCATAAACATTCATTTGCAAACATTTTGTTTACATGTTATGGGAATGTATGTGTGAAACGCTGCTATCAAAGCTTGATACACTTAGAAATGACACTTGTTAGTATTCTAAGTATGTAATGAATTGTATTTTATGTTTCTGAAAGAATATTGTTATTTTATTTTCCTACAAGAAGGGAAAATAAACGCTTAGCCATCCAGTGGTGAAGTTGAATCAAGTAGAACGCTTAGAGATGCGCTGCCATCTGGTGATAGATTTTATTTAATAAGCTTCATTCTCTTTTTTAGAGCTATAAGCAACTTAATGTGCGTGCTCTATGCAACACCAAACCTTAGAAAAATACAGCATTTATTTTAATAATAATTGTGTGTAACATTTACTTAATTAAAGTGCAGCTATTCATTCTGAGCTCAATAATTTAACTTGTTGAAGAACAAAATGTTCAGCATTTCTACCATCAAAGGATTTAGATGTTCAGAACTATGTACGCATATAATTTATTAAAAACTATTTAATTATATGGCATTAACAGATCAGCAAGATTATATAACTAAGGTGAAAAAATACAGTTGTTTTTACTGACGTCCTCCAAAATTAGGTCATATCGGATGATGAATAAAATGATACTCATGTGAGTACAGGGTACATAGATCTTAGAGTTACCAGACATTCACCTTTCACGATACAGGAAGACCTCCAACGTTAAATCATATCGCCATGAATAAAATTATGCTCAAATGAGTACAGGGTGCGTGGAGCTTAGACTTACCAGAAATTTATCTTTCAGTATAAGGTAAAACCTCCAACGTAAAAATGACACATAAAATGGTTCTCAAATGCGTACAGAGTCCATGGAGCTTACTGCTGCCAGGAATTCGTCTTTCAGGAGAAAGGAAAGCTTCCACCGTTGTCACATCGGACGATGAATGAAATGATATTCAAATGAGTCCAGCATACATAGAATTAAGGGTTACCTTACATTCAGGTTTCAGGATAAGGGAAAACCTCAAAGGTTCATATTGGCCAATGAATGAAATAGCGCTCAAATGAGTACAGGCTACATCGAGCACAGAGTTACCAGACATTCATCTTTCAGGTTAAGGGTAAACCTCCAACTTATGTCATATCGGACGATGAATGAAATGATTTCCAAATGTGTCCAGGGTACATAGAGCTTAGAGTTACCAATCATTCATCTTTCAGGATAAGTAAAAACCTCCTACGTTATGTCATACCAAACAATGAATTAACTGATGTTCAAATGAGCCCAGGGTACATAGAGCTTAGAGTTACCAGAAATTCATCTTTCAGGATAAGGAAAAACCTTCAACGTTAAGTCATACCGAACGATGAATTAACTGATTATTAATTTTTAGATGAGTCGTATTTATTACACATCTGCTTCACTTTCGTACCTAATTAACTGATGTTCAAATGAGCCCAGATTACATAGAGCTTCGAGTTACCCTACATATATCTTTCAGGATAAGGAAAAACCTCCAAATTTAAGTCATATCGAATGATAAATGAAACGATTATAAAATGAGTCTAGGGTACATAGAGCTTAGAGTTACCAGACATTTATCTTTCAGGATAAGAGAAAACTTCCAACGTTGAGTCATATCGAACGATGAATGAAACGATGTTGAAATGAGAACAGGGTACATAGAGCTTAAATTTACCAGACATTCATGTTTCAGAATAAGGAAAAACCTCCAACGTTATGTCATATCGGACTATGAATAAAGTGATGCTCAAATGAGTACAGGGTACATAGAGCTTAGGGTTAGCCGACATTCACCTTTCAGGATAAGGGGGAAAACATAGGATGATAATGATGATACTGATAACCTTGCACAAACAATATTTAGCATACTAGCAAATGTGCTTTCATGATTTGTGTCTAATGAAAGGATGGTAATCTTGAATGTTCTATGTTTCGGCTGAATTTGATGTAACTTGGAAAATAGAAGTCCTATTATGAAGCCGAAGCAAAGACTGCATTATTTATTTTCAGTACATTCCTAGCCCAGCATTTATTATGAATAAAGTAATTCTATATGTTTTAAATTTGATTGTGTACAATGATATATGTTCAATATTTTTCTTTAACTGATGCATTCTAGCATTTTATTCGGACAGTATGTTAATAATTGCGAAGACATCAAATCTTTTCCAGATCAAGGGGAGCCTTCACGAAAAGTTAGGTTATGTTTGTATACAATTTTAAGTTAATTAGCAATCAGAGGTTACACCGAAACAGGCGAGCGAGCTTGCGTTTCTTAAATTTAGGACTCGCACCAGCTTGTGTTTCAAGCCATTCAACAAACATTATTTATAATTGCATTATTTCAATCATATTCTGATATGACAACGTTTGAGATTTCCACTTATCCCAAAAGATGAATGTAAGCTCTATGTACTCTGTACACTATTTAACAGTATGTCATTCATCGTCCAATAAGACTTAACGTTAGAGGTTCTCCCTTATCCCAAAAGATGAATGTAGGTAACTCTAAGCTCTATGTACCCTGTACTCATTTGAAAATTATTTCATCCAACGTTCGATAAGGCTTGAAGCTGTTAATTCATAGTTTAGGTACACAGGAAGAAGTCCGTTGGGCGTAAGGTTAATTCATGGTGAAACTGAACTAAACAAAGGCAGGCAAGGAAGGGTTGGTCATTAGCCCCAAGAGGGAAGTGTAGTGCTAACAGGAATACCAGGAGATGTATCAATGCTCTACCTGGACATCCACGGAAGCAGTGGATTAGGAAGGTGATGTAAAACTAAGTGTGCAGACAAACTCGACTGTGTCTGAAAGCCCAAAAAAGAAGAGAAAGCAGTATCGAGTAAAGGAGAGGGAAAACGAAGCAGTCAGGCGTTTGCCACTCTTTAGGTAAGAAAGCCATGCAAAGATCCTGAGCTAGTTACGAACCGAGAGCCCATTCTAATAAAGTACGTGAAGCTAAGTCTACGCTTGTTCCCTTCCAACCATCCGTACCCTCTCAGACTTAACTATGGAGACTTTCCCATATCCAGAAAGATGAATGTCTAGGAATTTTAAGCTCTATGTGCCATGGACTCATTTGAGCATCATTTTATCCATCATCCAATATGAACTAACCTTGGAGTTTTTCCCTTATCCTGAAACAAGAACGTCAGGTAACTCTAAGGTCTATGGCCTATGGGCTGTCTCTAAATCATTTCATTCATCGTCCGATATTACTTAACGTTGAAGGCTTATCCTTATCCTGAAAGATGAATATCTGGTAATTCTAAGCTCTGTGGACCTTGGACTGATTTGAACATCATTTCATTCATTGTTTGATATGACTTAACGTCGGAGGTTTATTCTTATGCTGAAAGATAAATGTCTGGTAATTCTAAGCTCTATGAACCTTTGACTGATTTGAACATCTCTTCATTCATCGCCCAGTATGACTTAACTTTGGAGGTTTTCCCTCATCCGGAAAGATGAATGTCTGGCATGTCTAAGCTCTATTTATTCTGGACTCATTTGAACATCGTTTCACTCATCGTTCGATATGACAACGTTGGAGGTTTATCCTTATCCTGAAAGATGAATATCTGGTAACTCTAAGCTCTATGTACCCTGGACAGATTTGAACATCACTTCATTCATCGTCCGATATGACTTAACGTTGGAGGTTATCCCTTATTCTGAAAGATGAATGTCTGGTAACTGTAAGCTCAATGGATCCAGGATTCATTTGAATATCATTTCATTCATGGTCCGATATGACAACTTTGGAGGTTTTCCCTTATACTGAAAAATGGGTGTCTTAACTGTAAGCTCTAAGTACCCTGTAATCACTTGAACATCATTTCATTCATCGTCCGATATAACTTATCGTTGGAAGCTTTGTCTTATCTTGAAATATGAGTGTCTGGTAACTGTAAGCTCTCTGTACCCTGGACTCTTTTCAAGATCATTTCATTCATCGTCCGATATGACAACGTTCGAGGTTTTGCCTTAATCTGAAAGATGAATGGTAACTCTAAGCTCTATGTACCCTGGACTCTTGAACATCATTTCTTTCATCGTCTGATATCACTTAACGTTGGAGGTTTTTCCTTATCCTGAAAGATGAATGTCTGGTAATTCTAAGCTCTAAGTATCCTGTACTCACTTGAACATCATTTCATTCATCGTCCGATATAACTTATGGTTACAGGTTTTGCCTTATTCTAAAATATGAGTGTCTGGTAACTGTAAGCTCTATGTACACTGGACTCTTTTCAACTTCATTTCATTCATCGTCCAATATGACTTATTTTTGGAGGTTTTCCTTATCCTGAAAGATGAATGTCTGGTAATTCTAACCTCTATGGACCCTGAACTGATTTGAATACTATTTCATTCATCTTCCGATATAACTTATCGTTGGAGGTTTTGCCCTGTACTGATATATGAGAGTCTGGTAACTGTATGCTCTATGTACCATGGACTCTTTTCAACATCATTTCATACAACGTCCGATGTGACTTAACGTTGGAGGTTTTGCCTTATCCTGAAAAATGAATGACTGGTAACTGTAAACTCTATGTACCCTGGACCCTTTTGAACATTATTTCATTCAACGTCCGATATGTTATCGTTGGAGATTTGCTCTTATTTCCTACGTATTCCTACAATAACGGACTACATCCATAACCTTTCACGTTCCTTTTATAAAAACCTCTCTCATAGCTTCAACTCCCTCATTCGCGGTATAGGTGAGTATGACATCCACCCTGCAGAGCGCTACAAATGCCCGAGACTGCTTCTAGGTACATAAAATAATACATCAGATGGTTTATATATATATATTTCAACCTCATCTTCTGCCGTATATTATCCTTCCTTACAAAACACGCCACTGTCAGTAGAGGGCCTAGCCCTGATCTGACTTGAGACCGAAGTTCCGACTTTCAGATCTTCAATGTACAGACGTGACGCCTTTGAAATCCATGATACATTCATTTGTTGGAAAAATGCACAGATTAATACCAGATAAAGACAGATCCTTCAAAATCGCCTCTGCAGCCTTCACCACTGCTTCTGATGATGGATAATGCCTCCCACGAAGGCGTTTCTTCAAGTTAGGGAATAGAAAAAAGTCACATGGGGCTAAATCCGGACTATAGGAAGGGTGAGGGATGCACTTCTCGTTGATTTTTGCAAGGTATTCAGCAACATTGGCGATATGCGGCCGCACATTTTTGTGGTGCAGCATCCAGCCTGCTTCATGGAAATGTGGTCTTTTGTGCCTAATATGGACTTACAATGTTTTCAGGACATCCCTGTATTATTGTCCAGTTACTGATATGTGTGCAGGTACAACATTCTGATACACCATTCCATGAATATCAAAGAATGAGATGACCATAGCTTTCCCAACAGAAGCAACCACTTTTGCTTTTTGGGGGTTTTGTGATGAAGGAAATTTCCACACTGAGCTTTGCTGTCTGCTCTCAGGATCAAAATGATGTAGCCAAGTTTCATCAGCAGTGATTACGTTTGAAAGAAACTCTGAATCTTCCTCTAATATCAACTTTAACTGCATGCAGACCTGCATCCAAATGTCCTTTTGTTTAGGAATCAACAGTCTTGGAACCCATTGCGCACAAACACATCTCATGTGTAATGTTTTTGACACCAACGTGTGGGTGGCACCCACTGAAATGTTCAGTATTTCAGAAAATGATCTTAAGGTAATTTGTTGATCCTCTCTCACAATGGCAGCAGCAGTGTTGATGTTTTCTTCCATAAGAGCATTATCTGGAGCACCGGGTCTACCTTCCTTTGAAATTGATTGTCTAACCTCTTTAAATACTTTAAACCACCTTCAAGCTGTCCTGTAGGGAAGAACAGACTCTCCATAAGCCTCCTGTAACATTGTAAATGCCTGAACTGAAGATTTGTTGAGACGAAAGCAGAATTTCAAAGCTGCATATTGTTACTCGCGTGTTACCTCTGTTGCAGCAGTAGGCGATACTGAACATGTCTGAACTTGCCTGGTTCTCACAGACGGGAACGAGGAGTACCAACAATGAAACTACTATGGCGTGTTTGTTTCACATTAAGCTCACAGAATACAATAAAATTGAATTTTAGTGCGAAAAATTATGGCCGTAAAAAATTATGATCATTCTTTATTGAACAGCCCTCGTATATACCTTTCTTGAAGCACCTTACTGCAACTTGTCTTTCTTGCCCTGTTGTTTCCTTATTTTTTCATCTCATGCTTTCTTTTCTGATGCTTACAGTTTCTAGACATAAAACACACTGACCAGAAAACACGTACACCAGCTGAAGGAGGGAATTTTGTTGCTGCTTAGTTTTCCAGACGAATACTTGTTTGACCTCCATGCAGAGTGTGCTAGAGCATTTTGTGTCATTCTTATAAACGTAAGAGGGTATATGCCAATTTTAAGCTTTATCATTAAAAGGCAGCCAATAACATTTTTTAAACTGTAGACATCGGCAGTAACTGGTCTTAATTCACAAATAAAATAAGTATTAATTATTACTAAAGTATTAAGATGGGACCCCCATTCAGAAGTTCTGCCAATTACTGTTTGTTTATTAATACATACTACACTTGTTAAGAACTAATATTTTAAAATACAAAGGCTAGTTCATTAGTTCTGATTTGCTCCTTGTGCACAACCCTTTCAAGTTCATATTTTCCATCAACACATGTCACAACTACAGATATTGATATCCTATAGTTAACATTGCCACTAGCACCAGAAACCAGTTGGATGCCTGCTGATGAAGGGGTAAGAAGCAAGTACAAGTATTCCTTACTTGGTAATGTTCGCTGTTACAAATTTCAAGTCATCTTTATAAAGTATCAATATATAACTGTTTCTAATACTTATATAGAAACATAATACCATTCTGAATATTATTAATACTGTCAATAATAATACAGGTTTTCTACTTTAAAAGTTGCAAGTTTTTGTTGAAAATCATGTTTACTTACAATCTTAATGAGCCTGCTCTGCAATAATCAAATCTTAAAGGTGGCTTTTTCTTCATCAAGGAATATCTGGAATGAGAGAGCCCCTAGTGGTTTACCGGGGAAATATATGAGTCAAATGGAGAGTTTAATGTCATGATGGCAAGTTGGCTATGGTAGCTCAATGAGTTAGAGCGACTGGACGGAAACCAGGAATTTCATGGTTCAAATCCCGGCCATGGCATTGAGTTTTTCATGTTGCCTCTATCTATTAAATGTATTGTTGATATCACAGTAATTATTTGATAATCAATAAACAAAGCGGTCACTCTGAAATACATTTATATTCAATTTTTTGTTTAAATTGCATATATGTGACTGTATATTATCTGTTCTGGTGACCATTAATGAAAACTAAAGATGTCATCACTATATGATTCTTTATAAGTGACACAATCAACAGAACTTGACAAAAGAATATATTTGTGGGACTGCTACAGTGCAATGACCTTTGATAGAACGTCTGTCGGGTCAGCTAATGCATATAATCTATGTTCTACATCTGTCATAGCTCATTGGTAAAACACAAATGTCAAATAAGTTGAGGATTCATAGTTCAAACACCACTATGTAGTCATACTTTTTATTCCAATGGGTTTACTTTTTAAGATGTGGTAGGCAGTCAAATTATAGTTTTTCATTTGCTGCTAAGTTATATACTGTAACAGGAGCTTTGGAGCACCCTGTACCAGCTGCGAACAGAAGGCAGGGGGGAGGACCGCGTTAGCCACACCTTCTCCTCGTTTGTCTTGTAGTGGTGACAGGGGCGACTGGGGAAAGAAACATAATTGGGAGGTCTGTTTCTCTTCCACCTGGTTCCAGAAATTACGGGATCTTTCATCATCTGGAAACGTCTAGAAGACGGCGAGATGCTTATAAAAAGGGCTGCAACTAGTTAGTCAGTCAGTTGTTGTTGGTTTGAGTTGGTCAATCAGTTGGTTAGTGTGAGCGAGAAGACAGTCGCAGTTCTTGGTGTAAGAGTTAGTCAGTGACGTGTTAATGAACGAAAGGATTGTGCAACAGAAGACTGTGCGTGCATCGGAGTTTATGTAATCGCGAGTACAAGGAAGTTGTAACGGACGAACGGGTAAATTGTAATTGTGTGCAGCAAGTAATTTTGTGTAATTGGCAAGTGTTAAACTGTAAGTCGGTGGAAATAAAGAACATTGTTGAGTTTGTGTAATTGGACTTTTTATTCCACGAACCCACAAAGTCACACTGGTGTCAGGAAGCGGGAAGATAACATCACCGAACATTACAACCATGGACGCGGCATTGGAAAAATTTTTGGAGAAGATGATGGAAATAAAGGCCGAACTAATCTCGGAAATGAAGATGGCAAGTGAAAACCTCGCTGCAAAAATAGAAGCGGCAAGTAACAACATCACCGCAGAATTGAAACAAGTGAAGACGGCCAACGACAACATCACCGCGGAACTGAAACAAATGAAGACGGCCAACGACAACATCACCGCGGAACTGAAACAAATGAAGACGGACAACGACATCACCGAGAAGATGGGAGAAATGAAGGCCGAGTTAACCACAGAAATGAGAGCGGCGAACGGCAGTCTGGCCACGGAAATGAGGGCGGCGAACGAGGCTCTCGCCGCAAAGTTTGAGGAACGTTTGGCCGGCGTGAGGGCCGACAACATCGCAAAACCCCTCACCCGCCTGACGGAGGAAAACCGGCCTTATGTGTGGACGGAGGACGCCGAAGACGCTTTCCAGCACCCGAAGGGGACCCTGTGCAGTGCTTCAATTTTGGGTTTCCCACAACCGGGTGGCGCTTTCATTGTGGACACCGGCGCCAGCGACCATTGCATTGGAGGTGTCCTATCGCAGATCCAGGACGGCCATGAGCGCACAAGAGTGGAAGAGAAGGAGCGTGCCGCAGCAGTCCGAGTAGTTGTGGCAGTGCCTGCTGAAGGCTGGGATAGCGCAGGCCTGAGGAGGGAGCACTGGCGGACGCAGACTTGGGGCCACTCTTGAGGGAAGTGGACGCAGGGACGAGACCGACCTGGGAGGACATCGCACCGAGGAGCGCCACCTACAAGTCGCTCCGGGCCCAATGGGACTCGTTGAAGACCAGAGAGGGCGTGCTGTTCCGGGTATGGGAGTCACCCGATGGGAAGGCGCGGAGAGGACAGTTGGTACTTCCCCGGAGCAAGGTCCCGGAAGTCTTGGAGGAAGTGCACGCCGGTACTTCAGGAGGACACCTGGGAGCGAACCGAATGATTCACAAACTACGGCAGCGCTACTTCTGGCTCAGACTCCGGGCAGATGCTGGTGGTACACCTGGACCGCCTCGCACGCTACGATGGGGCTGTTCGAGGGCGAACAGCTTTGAGAAGGGAGCAGTGTAACAGGAGCTTTGGAGCACCCTGTACCAGCTGCGAACGGAAGGCAGGGGGGAGGACCGCGTTAGCCACACCTTCTCCTCGTTTGTCTTGTAGTGGTGACAGGGGCGACTGGGGAAAGAAACATAATTGGGAGGTCTGTTTCTCTTCCACCTGGTTCCAGAAATTACGGGATCTTTCATCATCTGGAAACGTCTAGAAGACGGCGAGATGCTTATAAAAAGGGCTGCAACTAGTTAGTCAGTCAGTTGTTGTTGGTTTGAGTTGGTCAATCAGTTGGTTAGTGTGAGCGAGAAGACAGTCGCAGTTCTTGGTGTAAGAGTTAGTCAGTGACGTGTTAATGAACGAAAGGATTGTGCAACAGAAGACTGTGCGTGCATCGGAGTTTATGTAATCGCGAGTACAAGGAAGTTGTAACGGACGAACGGGTAAATTGTAATTGTGTGCAGCAAGTAATTTTGTGTAATTGGCAAGTGTTAAACTGTAAGTCGGTGGAAATAAAGAACATTGTTGAGTTTGTGTAATTGGACTTTTTATTCCACGAACCCACAAAGTCACAATACTATATGATTCTGAAGACTGCCAGGAGGCTAAATGATTATTTTAATGAAGCCAACCCTTATGTGCTCTATACAATCCATCTGATCATAAGCGTAAGATACCTAAAGTAACAAGAAGCTGGAGTGCTTTTATTTTGAGAAAAGTAAAATTACAGCTGCACTATAATCATGTATAATCCAATTGGATATAATGTATAAAACTGAAAAGGTGTATTATGTACAATTGCTAGTTATAATATACTCACTACATTTATTAGAAATTGCAAAAGGAAGATCATAGCTGATGCCAAAATTAGGGATTCAATAAATAAAGAATCATAATAGATTAGAGATGAACATTTGATCTATTTGTTAAATATAACAGGTTCATGTTGTTGAGGTAGACAGCTTCTAGGGGGTTTCATATGGTCGACACTTGACAAGAGGCTTTCCTGGACCCTTCCTTAGTAGTTGGTCACCGGAACAAATGTAACAAAAGGACCACATATTTAGAGAAATCTTGGTGTGAATAACACACTTTCATGAGGAAAATCTCGGACACAGAAGGATGGGTCATCCAGGAAGAAAGATGTGGCTGGAGAAAGTATCTTTTTCTTGCCATACATAAGGAATCACGTGTCATCGCATAGCATACGTTTCCCATACTTAACCCTGGACATTAATATAGATTGGTGTACATTGGTCGGCAACTTTGCAATTTCCGTAAATACTTTAAAAAGAAACAGTAATTAAACAAGTCTTAAACTTGGATTCCAGTGTCATCCTTACTCCTATATACCCACACACACCCTAAAATAAGACTCTTGCCCCAGACTGAGGCTAGACCGCACATTGCTTCAAAGTTGCATAACGTTGCTGGAAAAAGTGGTGACATAGCCAAGGATAATGGTGCTTAGAAAGCAAATTAAAAATATGTTATGTCATAATGAAGCCAGGTCATATACTAAGAAATGAAACATTTCCAATTTATTTTATAATTTGGTGTAATATCCCCCCCTCTACGATAATGTAAATTATTATTTTGTGCATGTTTGCAACCAGTACAGAACACCAGTTTGGGTTCTATTGATTAAGCTGCTATAGCTCCATCTCATGACCAATTAGATTCTCGTGCATTCTGCCTGGTGAGTGTTCTTCCTATTCCTCTACCATGAATGCCCATATACAGTCAATGGTTTCAAATCAACCCTGAAGGCCAGTCCATATAGATTATTTCTGAACATTAATACATACTCTTTCTCTTTTAGGAACCTAGGACTAAGGGGTGGCAACGATGTGTTTTCAAGAATATCTACATAGACTGCACTCGTCATTCTCTGTAGCACTTGAATTAACTCTCCTGGACTTGATGCTGTCATATAGGACCAGAAAAAATGTTCTGCTCTTGATGTGCTGAGGCACGCATCCAATTCTCTGTGATACGATCCCTTGCTGGTTGAATCAAAATACCTTCTTGTTAATCCCTCTGGGAGTTGAATAGATAGAGCCAACATGCTGTCATGTATATGAGAGTTCCTAGTGGTTTACCGGGAAACATAGCACTCAGTTGGAAAATTTGATGTTATGATAGCACGTTGGCCATGGTAGCTCAATGGTTAAGAGCGACCGGATAGAAACTGGGAGATTTGTGGTTCAAATCCCAGCCATGGCATTGAATTTTTCAGTCTGTCTCTATATGTTCAAATCATAGCCTACACATGACTAGTGTGGATGAATGATTAAATTTTCAATAAGTAACCTAATAGTGGTAACTATAAAGCCTGGGTCTTAGTACTTACAGAGTTAGTAAGTCACCACAAAAGGTGTATATCTCATTGTATATAAGAGGCCCTAGTGGTTTACCAGGAAACATACAAGTCAGTTGGAGAATTGAATGTCATGACAGCACGTTGGCCAGGTGGCTCAATGGCTAAGAGCAACCTGAAGGACAAAGGAAGATCCGTGGTTCAAATACTGGCCATGGCATCAAATTTTTCAGTGTGTGTATGTGTGTGTGTGTGCGTGTGTGTGCGTATGTGCGTGGGTGGGCGGATGGGCGGGTGGGTGTGGGTGTGTGTGTGTGTGTGTGTGTGTGTGTGTGTGTGTGTGTGTGTGTGTGTGTGTGTGTGTGTGTGTGTGTGTGTGTGTGTGTGTGTGTGTGTGTGTGAACTGTATAACTCAAAACAAAAAGTTGATCAAATACATAATTTAGTATTTAAGTGCTGCATCTCCCAAGGATATGACGTGATTTTAAAGAAAATCCCCCTTTCCTGGACTAACTTTTACATGAATCATTTTCCGAAAGTTTTGATTTTCTAAAAAATGGTTCTGACCATGTTGATCAAAATACCATATAATTCACATCTTTTCACGAGAAATGAAATGTACATGTTGAATTTTCTGGAAACGTTACCAGAAGTCTTTTTCTTTCTGAAGTTTGTGTAGCTGGTAAACCATAAAAGACAACATTTTACTGCACAGATGATGTTCTCGTTAAACCATACAATATATATAAAATAGATTTTTTGTAGAGTGAATCATTGCCAAGGTATGCATTAACTTTTTTTTTTTTTTTTTTTTTTAATTTTCTAGTACATATACTTTTCTCAAATAGAAGGTCGTTATTTGTTTACTTATGTTTCGAACATGCAAAGAGAATAGAATCTCAAATTAATCACATAGCCACCAATTCTTAGAGGATTTGACCATTTCTTAAGCTCACTGTATTCCCCTCTTCCCATTGAACTTACAAAGGGAATTCCTGCAAATGCTTGTCTCAATTAACATAAGGTAGATAGAAGAATAAAGTTATGTGAGAATAGTCAATTGAAGAATGTGTAAAGAAAGGCATATAAAAATAGAATGCAGATTTTGTTATTACATTTTACATAACCTACAAATATTAAAGGGTGGATAAGAACAGTGAAAACTTGAGAAAAAACAGCCAAACACTAATGAAATACATGAAAAAGGTTCAAGCACTTTGTGTTTTCAAAATTCAAACCAAGAACCTCCTGAATACAACTAACAGTACAGCCCTTAATGGAATCATTACAAGTGGTTCTCTTTGTATTGGATATTGTCCAGCTAAGGAAGGGAGAAACAAGTTTTCTGGAAACTCTTTCTTCTGCAACAGTAAGTATAAAGCAATAATTCATGCAAAAGATAATTAAATTTAACAGCAAGTACATAAAAGAGAAGAGTAAGAAAGCAGTATTTTTATGAATTGGTCTCAATAGATCACCTGTAATCAGCCATTCTATTGAAAGATCATCTGCCAACCATTACTAACATCAAACAGAAAAGTCATGCTCATGCAACTGGACAGAAATTCACTAGCTCAGGATGCAAGGTTAACCTCCCTAGATGTTTAGCAGAGACCATCACTGCTACAATGGGGAGAAGATGTAGTGTAACATAATCCATGAGCACTTCATAAAGAAACAATCATTAATATAGAACACACTCTCGACAGTCTTCCATTTCCCTTTTCTTTTTTATTGTATTAACCACCTTGGGATACAGGAAAAAAGAATCTTTGCTTTCTTGCTTTTTAGAGCCTATAAAAACAAAGATATAATAAAGTGAATCTGTTATTCAAACTTTAAGTAGGCATCACTTTAGACTGTTTAATAAGGCGACCATGGGTCCCAGTGTCCTGACACTCAAAAAATTCATATTCCAACACTGGATTCCAACCCATGACCTTTGGACAGAAGTTATTGATAACAATTCCGTTTTCATACGCTATACCGCTCGCAAAAGTTAAAGGCATATGAATGCTGGCCTATGTTCAAGCGCAGCGTTATTGCCAAGCGAATATGTGTACTGGAAGAGGTTCTGTACATAAAAGCAGTTTTACCCGCCAGCAAAGGTTTTGGCTATTCTTGCCGTAATTAAACAATACATTAAATATTCCTAAGACATTAAGATCTTACCTTGACACATGTCACAGCAGTGAAACAGCAAGCATGATTTCCAACCCAGTATCTTGCTTTCCGACTTCATGGATCTTTCCCGGAGATTGAAACACAGGCTAGCTCCCTTTTTCTAAGGATGAAGCTGCTTCGCTACAAATTCGTGACACTGTGTGCACACTACATGCACCACAAGGTTACAGAGTAAATTGCTGGGATTTTGAAAAATCTACAGTTACCCTATATTCTTGATTGGAGAGCTTTTGTAAAAACTTGTTAATATTAAATATAATTTTTCTGCCCTGAGAATGAATCCCTTCACATTTGTTGATTGAAAAATCACTTGTCCCACTTCGAGGGACATGTTCACGCACTCGGATCACAAACGCTGGAAAAAAATATGTGTAAAGGAATAATTTAATGTAAATATTAACAATATTTCAGCTCGAGTTCAGCACATGACTTAACAATGCCATCCACTTTAACAAAACACCTCTACTCTGAAAACATACTGAAATTTAACTCTGTTTCAAACTGCGTGACTTCTGTTTTCATAGTGGGTGCATTATTTATTTATGCTTGAGATATTGTGAGGAAAGAATGGTGGTGTTTTTCAGGCTTATCTGTGTGGAATGGATAGATATTGAGTAACCATAACCATGTGAAGATAAAACATGCACCACTCACGTTATAAGTATCATAGAGATAGGATTTTTGAATGGTCATGATCAGAAAATAAAATTCTTTCTTATTATAAGATTGGCATTTGTAATATTAAAATATTTATCCGTAACATTTAACCGTAGCCATGTGAAGATAAAACGTGCATCCTCATGTTCTAAGTATCATAGAGACAGGATGTTTGAACAGTCATCATCAGGAAATAAAATTCGTTCTTATTATAAGATTGGCATCTGTAATATTTAAATATTTATCCGTAACATTTAACCATAGCCATGTGAAGATAAAACGTGCATCGCTCACATTCAAAGTATCGTAGAGACAGGATTTTTGAATGGTCCTGATCAGAAAATACAATTCTTTCTTATTATAAAATTGGCATCTGTAATATTCAAATATTTATCCGTAGCATGTAACCATAACTGTGTGGAAGATAAAACGTGCATTACTTGTGTTCTAAGCATTGTAGAGACAGGATTTTTGAATGGTCATGATCAGAAATTAAAATTCTTTCAAATTAAAATTCTTTCTTTTTATAAGGTTGGCATGTGTAATATTCAAATATTTATCCGTAGCATTTAAACATAGCCATGTGGAAGATAAAACGTGCACCGCTCGTGTTCTAAGTATCATAGCAACAGGATTTTTGAACAGTCATGATCAGAAAATAAAATTATTTCTTATTATAAGATTGGCAGATATCATTTTTCAAAGATTTATCCGAGCGTAATTAATTAGTATAATGTTCTCAGTTCAGGTGCACGAGATGCGTGTATCACATTTGGCAATGCTGGCAGGAGAGGCAAGTTTAGGATTCGCTGGAGTGTACAGTATGGCGCACCTCCATATGCCTTTAACTTTTGCGAAGAATACAAATGCAAACTTCATAACTAAAGGGGTTTAGTGAATGAAAGTACCTGGTAGTGCTTTACAAGAAATCAACAAGTTACTTAAAAAGAGTCTTTATTGTCCATGATTAGTATTGCTATGAGCTAAGATTTTGTACCTAAATATTGGCAGTTATATCATCATTAAATTCTTCATATTCGTTAACCACCTTTGGATATATTTCATTTAGCTTCTGGAAGAATATCCCCCTTTTGTAGGCCTGCCTCAGTTCTGGCATTCTGTGAAACCAAATTTCTTATTTGGCTTTCTCAATCACATCCCACACAGAGTACTGAAACAATATAAAAAACAATTTCATCATTTATCTGTCTTTGTTTTGTAGTTATTTATAGTTGCTGTAACTTCTTACTTCTTAGAGCAACTATTACAAGGTTAATACATTAAAATTATTCTATGAGTTGACTGAGAGACTCTGTACTTCACAAATAGCATGAAATAGCCAACCACGATGAAAGATGAAGTAACATGGGAAGTGAGATGAAATGGAGGGATATTAAAGTTGGTGATGTAATTATCCATCCAAGCATTTGCCAATCAACCTTCGAAAAACTTGTTGGTCAAAAATGTCGACCACAGAAACTGAACCAATGACATGCGGAATGCAGGCCACACACACCATGGGCTGAATATTCCCACTTGATAACAGATAGAGGATAAAACATTGTAACAAGTATTTGCATAAGACTAGAGAAAGACACATGAGCGCACGTATATTTGCATATATATATATATATATATAAATGATTTGTATAATCTGGCAGCATTACGTGAAAGAAGATGTAAAATTTATATTTTGTTTTTGATAACAACCTGTACATATTAATGACGTTTTCTCAGTTCAACAAAAGGAGTTTGCGACACTTCTTTCAGAACATTGAGTATTATGGTCATGCTTGTCCTATTATATTCTACACAATACAATGATCACATCAATTCTAACCAGTTTGCGCATGGAAAAACATACTAAGCCCATCAGAATTTAGGAAAAAATATTTGCAGAAACATAAAGGTGAAGCAATTAAAAAAAAAATACCCACATGGCTACAGTTTTGTTGACAGTTATTTTCACAAGTTATGAATAACTGTTAAATCAGTCGGTAATGCAACCACCTGTACTATCAACCAAACCCAACTGCTGTGTGACCTGTTATTGCCTCACCTGCACTGGACTTTTAAAATGGAATGTAAGAAACCGAAAGGCTTGCAAGGTTTAAATAACATTACGGGTACTTTTAATGCTCTCTTCTAACTAGCGACAAAGGCATTAAACATACAGGTGACATTATAATATCCACTACTTTCAATTTATCTTATTTTAGAATACCTGCTGTGATTACGTATTACTTTTAATTGTCTTAAATTGACAATGATTTTAATTATTTGTAATAAGGTTGGAAAACAGGAAAGCTGATTTGGTATTATATAATACTGTGACTTTGTGGGTTCGTGATATTTAAGTCCAGGTTACAAACACTAAAAATTGCTCTTTATTTCCGTAGAAATCAATCTGGCAGTCCAGAATTACGTCACATACGCAATACAACTTGCAAGGTCAATGACCATAACACAGCTCACATAGCCATTCACGCACGCGAGTTCAATTACCGACTGTCTGACTGTGGAAGGCAGTGGCTCCTTTTATAGCTACTCACTATTCCAGAAATTCGTGGAATGTTCTCAAACAATTAGGATGGCGTTAGAAGAAAGACAAACTCTCCAGAAATCCGCCTCCTTCCCCCCACCATTTCGGCGAGCTTTTATCTCTGCACTGCCTGCATCTTTGAACACGTCACTCGTGCTGCCTCACTTCAATAATGCACTTTATGTACACCAGTTGGCCATTAATTAAATTAAAGGTTGTTGTTACTGAATGCACATTTCAGTAATATACAAGTTAGAACAAAAGTGATTTCCTGTCATGTACAGAGAATGTCAGCATTTACTCTTGTGTAAAACACCATACAAGAAATTAAAAGATGAATTGGAAAATAATTTTAAAATATTAGCAAAAACAAAAACCAATTATTTCTTTAAAAATACATTAACTTAAGTGACAAAAACTTAAGCAAAACCTCTTATAATATTGCCATTTTATGTCATTTAACAAACTCTTAATGCATTTTTAATTAGTACTGCTTGCACGTTATACAGGTAATAATTTCTTAGCAACTAACTTGTGATTAGTTACTGCTCTTTCTCGGGCTTTAATTACTTTCTCTGCCACATACATAAGTAGGGGAAGAACATGACATTTTAAACACACAACAAAAAATAGTAACTTTGAATAATAACTATGTATAATACTTTGGTTAAAAAGAGTATTTTGCATAAAATAATTTTAAATATAATATTTATGTTGAAAAGCCTTACACTTCTTATGATATCCATTTTTCGTAAATGTTTTTCTTAAATTTTGAGTCTTTATCCTGCAAAAATGTAAAAATAATATCTTGGTAGTTCATGTGACAGCTCTAAGCTGGTCTTTAAATAAGGCAAATTTAACATTGGCAGTGTAAGATGGTTAATTTCACTTTAACTGGGATAGGACAAATTAAACAATGACACTTTTGCTACATATGAAACCTTGGAATGAAATAGATAAAGCAATAGATACCTGTACAAAAGATGTTAGCATTCTCAAGTAAATCTGGTCCATCTTCTCTCTAGAAAACAGGCACAGCTGGTATCTTGCAACCAGCTAGTGAACAATCTTCGAATCATCTTCTTTTACAAGAATTCTAGTTATTTCCATACATATGCAAATGGAATGAGGTCCTGAAAGAAAGTTAAGAAAATATTTGATACTAAAGGATGGCTGTGCTTTATTGGGTTTAATGTGAAGCATAGAATGTATGTTTTGCCACACAAAAAAAGAGTGATAGCAAATTTTAGATCTAAATATTACAAGTGCATCCTATTCCACAAATAAAATGTCACAAGTTACAATCCCTCTTGGGTAAAACTAATGTAATAACTCTATACTTATCCTCCGGTTAATTTTGTTAAAAAACAAAAAATTACAAAAAACAGAAAATATCTATAATAATGGCTTTAAAGCAGATGTGAACACTTAAGAATGCTTTAATCCCATTTTAAGTTACTTTGTTAAATAGCAAAATGATCGCAATATATGAAATAACTCCATTTCTTAACTGCACATATGTGGAGGCTATTTCCAACTAGGGAAGTGAGTTATTCTTGGGCAACAATTGTAACTCATAGTTAGAATGTTAGTGTTTACTGTAACAATTTAAGTTATTTTTCATTGTTAATTGGTTCAAACTGACTTTACCAGTAATAATTAGCTGTAACTATGTTTGAATATAAACAATAACAATAAAGAGTTACTTTATTGTTTGACACAATCTAAAAATAAGTTTCTTGGTGTAAACAATTTATTACTCTATTTGTAATCACATAATACATTCACAGTTGCTTCTATTACTCAGAACATTTAGCAATGTGCTTGGTCATCCTATTAGCGTCTTTACTTACACACTCTGTACACTGATTAGGTTCATCCAATAATGAAAGTAATAAATATTAATACTTATTACAAAATACTGTCACCCGAACATCGGAACTCCCGATAGAACCGGCTGGCAGTAGGGCGACAGAAGGCATTCAGGCAACGCCTACCCATTTATCTTGTAGCGTTCACTGAAGGGGATGGTGAGGAAAGTGTCACTGGTCTCTGGCCACCTCTTTCCCCTCCCCTTGAGGTCTGGAACAGTCGGGATATTTCATCTAACCTGGAACCTTCTAGATAGGTCGGTTGGTCTTATATAAGTGACGCGCCAGGCTGGAGAGAGCTGAGTTCTTGTCGAGCAGCCGTGAGGAGTGCCCAGTGAGGGAACGGACCGGAAGACTGAACGTGCATCAGAGGAGTTGTACGTAACTGTGAGCGTGCAGTGGACCTGTGACAGATGAACTGGTGAATTGTAATTGTGTGCATTACGTAATTCTGTGTAATCGGCAAGTGTTCCGACTGTAATTCGGTGGAAATAAAGAACATTTTTGAGTTGTGCAATTGGACTTTTAATTTCACAAACCCACAAAGTCACAATACTTTTTAATATGGCAGAAAACTCTAAGCATACAAGAACATGTGATACATAACAAAAGGAGTCAGAAGCAGCAGCTAGGGCCATTTCAGCATCCAAGAGGATGCCTTTGAAAATAGGGAGTGAAAACTGCTAAGTAAACTGACTGCATTAAGTATATAAGACAAACATAAAGCGAGCACAGAAGATGAGCTGACACTATCACAAGAATTTCACTGCAGCAAAGTCTTAGGCATACAAACCGATTGATTCCCATTTTCAGTTTCTCAACAATTTGGTTACATTTATTAATGAGGAGATATTGCAGTAGCTCAAAACTTAGTAGAGACACAGAGAGCAAGGTGGCTCTGCAGTAACCATGTGACCATTGTACTCAGGAGGTTGCAGTTTCGATCCCCATTGACCGTTCACTCTGACTTGAGTTTTTCGTGCCTTCCCCTTTTCATTTTTGCAAATGCAGGGGTGCCTGCTTTCACACCATAATTTCCTTTACCTCATTTCCTTAATATCTTTCAGGTTTTCTTTCAAGCTTGTGTTGTACAGAGAGTTTTGTACAGATAGTGTACATGTTTGTGCATTATAAATGCTGTTTTTAGCACTGAGTAGCATTAAGTGGTTATTGTTACCTCAAATATCTTTCAAAGGAAGAGGACTTCATAAGTTTAACCTCTTGCCAGATATTTTAAGATATACTTATTTGCCAGTAGATGTCCTACATATATGGTATTTTAATCAAAATTGTTGGAACCATTTTTCAGAAAATCAAACATTTTGAAAAATGTTTCACGTAAATGATAATTTAAGGTGATATAGTTTTCTTAAAACCTTTATATGCTAGCTAGTTTGGAAGATACTCAACTTAAATACTAAGTTTGGCATTTATCTGATCTTTCATTTTTGAGTCAACCTCCTCATATGTCGGTCTGACGATTTCATTATTTAGGCATTGGTCTACTGATCCAAAGGTCACAGGTCCAAACATGACATAGACTGACTGTTTTTAAGTGCACTTAAAAGCCTTAGTTCCATACTATTAGGTTTACTGAAATATAGAGGAACTCCAGCTGTCTGAAATACTAACACACTGACAGCACTCATATGATCATGGACACTTAAAACAGTGTTAACAAACAAACATATAACTCATACAACATATTTTCAAACATACTCTATTTGGTGAGATGTAGGGAATGTAAAAGAACTAACACTACTGAAAGATCTGCAAACTGTACTTTGTAGAAGTCAGTATATTTATATAGACATGACACACAAGAAAATGGTGACAATAATTTCAGGATTTAACCATCTCCCTCCTCCACTTCTTTTTCTAATTTTTGTATGCACACAGACACACACAGAGGTAATACTTAAAAAAGAAAATATTTCAATGTGTAAGGACTATGATACAATGAAGCACAAAATTAATATAATTTTGAGTCAAACTAATACTCAATACTCCATTTATTGCTAGTATTTACCTAGAACGCTGGTTTGGTGGACTCATTGGAGGCAACAGGTGTGTCTCTGTCGGTATCTTGATGAACTTGAAGTTTGGGTTTTCATCAGAGGTAGTGTCGGAATTAAACAATTTTCTTTCATATTTCTTTATGAAATAAATGGAGCATTGAGTATTAGTTCAACTCAAAATTATATTAAGAAAATATTACTTATTTCCATTGTTATTGCAGCACAACCGTCCTACAAACTCTAATAGATGCTACTCCAAGAAGATGGAGCTAATGTCTGATACAGTCCAGACCCAGAAAGAGAGGAACTAACACAAAATTCTCAAAATTATGAACTCCTTCAATGAACTGAAGTAATACAACAATAATTGAGATACATTACAAGCACAATGTTAGTACCTGCATTTTTTAAAATATAAAACCTGCAAATGTGTTTCAGTAAAAATGTGTCTTCATCAGGTACAGTAATTCTGTTAATGATAACTTAGACAATATGCCTGATAATTAGACTTTTGACTGGAGCACCCCCTAGTGCAATGTCATTAGAAAAAATGAGCATTTACCATTTTTGGATCTAAAAATAATCAGAAATAAAAATAGAATAAACCTTGGCATTTACAGAAAACCAACACAGACAGACAACTACATAAAGGCTAATAGCAACAAACCGATAGTTTAACACACAGATTGGGCAACATCCCTCTCACAGCAGAAGAATACAAAACAGAATACAAAAAAATAATTGAAACAGCACAAAAAATGATTTTCCCAATTCATTAGTAGACAAAAAAGTGAACTTAGCAAAAAAGAAGACGCTACTAAAGGAAACCGTAACCCTCTCAGCTACAGAAACTAATATGACCTTCAAAAAATTCACTTACCACCCATGGGCCTTTGATAAATCCAAAAAGGTCTTTAAAAAACAAAACATTCAACCATTACTCCTTAAAAAACCTTATATGCTCAAACATCAAAGAAGCCATTCCATCTAACAAAGAATCTGGTATATACCAAATTGAATGCTGTGACTGTAGTCAAATTTATATTGGAAAAACCAAAAGAAATTTAGAAATAATTTATATTGGAAAAACCAAAAGAAATTTAGAAATAAGAGCAAAGGAACACTTTAGGAACATAAAATACCAACAATTAAAAAAATCAGCAGTTGCCACGCATATTTTGGGAGAAAGAAAAAAACAGCATAAATTCATAGTCAAAATAACTTAGACACACAACAGAAAAACAAGAACTGTCCTCATGGGAACAAATTTTCATTTCAAAAAATTATTAACAAAGTATTCAATTTCGACATCCCCCAAAAAGATTTGTTCAGCAAGTTCTTCAAACCCACTCTAGTTTCAACAGCTTCACGACAATAGATAGAAAATTGGCTGTTATTATTCCCCATCATCAACCACATCCTTGTCATCATTATTGCAATAAATAACAATCATTATCATCATCAGCAGCTTAGTATGCACTATTCCCATTACAGTATCGCTAATTTATAATAATAAATGGAAAATGTGTTGGCAACGTTTCCCTGTATTTACGTATTAAGCTTACAACACAGTATTCCCATTACAGTATCATAGTTTATAATAATAAATAGAAAATGTGTTGGCAATGTTTCTCTGTATTCACATATTTCAGAGCTCTGTAGTTGGCAACAACTTGTTTCCGTGAGGGCATTCCGTACCAACAAACTCTACGCTGTTAGAGTGCACCTTTATCTTACAATGAACTATGTTCACATTTCTGCCAGGTTCCATCATAGGAAACAAATATGTCTATCACATGCTGTGTTGCAAGCTCAGGATTTAATTCTATATGTGTTTGTCTCACTGACTTTCTAGCCAAGCCCATTTCCTCTTCATGAATAACTTTGCTTTCACTCACCATACACTGCAAGTAGCAATTAAAACTTGATGAGCTGAGACAAGGCATTACAACTGACGTACAAAATTGCTCTATAGCAAAATATCCTTTATCCATTTCTACAAAAGATTCTACCATTCGCTTGTTTGTATCATATGATCCCCATGAATTTTCACAGCTTGCCACTCTGTCACTAGTGCAGGTTTTGACATAGTCCATTAAATTTTCAACGGTAGTTTGTAAACCTTCTGCCCACATTCATTAAAATTCAAAAGTTTGAAAATACCATTCCATTTGCCAGTACATACCATCTTGTAATCTCTAGAATCCAGCTGTAATGAAGACTTTCTGCTGCATGGAGAGGAAGAATCTGTAGCTGCTAAAAAAATCTTGAATTTTGACAGCTTCAGTTCACTTGCTGTAGACCTCACCTGAATGTTTTCTGGTGTAGAGGGTGGAGAATCACTCACATGTTTGCACAAGTTCACTATTCACGACCACTGAGGCACTTTCTTTTAGAACAAGTGCTAAGCTTCGTATTCTGGCAGCCAGTATTCCTTTACTATGTCTTTTTGTTTTTAAAACTCGTCTGTTAGCCATGTATTAATTTGTGGCCATGTGCAACCGTATGTAAAAAGTTCAAACTAAATAAATTGAGCTAACCTATATTTAGTTCGCTAACCACTAATCGGTTAAAACGCTACTCCGACTTAATAAAAGCCCTAAATTACAAACTAAAATGTCTTGTTACATTAATGAGAAACTCTAAATAACACACAACGAAAACCTCAGAAGGTTCGAAACCTACATTAGTTTATGACAGTGTTTATTGCGGGGATTAGGCTCACTCAGTAGCCCGATCCTCTTCAAAAATTCCGTTAATCTGAATGTTGTAGATGATAATGGTTGAAGCAATTGTTTTTGACACACTTATATATATATAAAATCATAGACTTTAATATCTAATATTTACTACGATTTTGGATGTCATTAGCCAAAATATTAAACTTGCATTAAGTAAGACGATTAAAAATTCTTAAAATATAACATTTATAAATTGATAAATTAGTAGCTCTATATTTTACTTCCTTTTTTTGTCAATTTGTCGACTTTTTAAAAACAAAAAAGTTAAATAACACTGTGCTGCCATCTGATTAAATTTCAGAAAATTACCCTTAATTCTGCTCACCTCCGTGGTGGGGATTGAAGTAGCACAGTGCATCTTTCGATACCAGATAAGCGAACTAAACAATATTCCGTCGGTAATGCAGTGAGCTTCTATTTTGACCGAGCTATGGTACATCCGCCTTCACCACCCTTCCCAGACGTGTTCAACAACTGATTGAATACATCTTTTGAAGCCTAATCTCGTGCACTAATGAATAATTTACGGTACAATTCATTTATCACATATTAGCATAATACGCACTAAATATGCTGAGTAAATGTGCGTCAATCACGGATTAATAAAAGATTCTCAACTCCGTGTTAAAAACTGAAGACGCGCCCTAATGATTGCTCACTTTTTGTGTAGATGTCACCCTCTTACTACATACCGTTTTACAAATAAACAAACTAGATGCTGCCAACATTAGAATAAGTAAAATCTTGAAAAAGTTGAAACACGATATTTTGCTCTCTGATTTCTCTATTAAATCTCCGATGTAACAATCAAAACAATCTGCTGTCATCATATAAACAACTAAGTATATTACGAATCATAAAATAACGTATTGGGTATTTGTGAGAGTACAGGGAGTTGTGCATTAGTAAAATACTAAAGCAAGTGTTCCGAGATTTAAATACTCGGAGCTGTTATCTAATTAACATGAGTTTAAAAGGCAGAACTCTCACATACGAGGAAGCTGAACATATCATCCAAAATGTTGAAGTCACCATCATAGATGTTAGAGGTGGAACGGAAATAACTTCAGAAGGATGTATTCCAGGAAGTGTAAGTGTTCCTCTAACTCAACTTTCGCCGCTTTACAAAGACTACCCGGCGAAGAGTTCAAAACACGATATGGAGTTCAAAGACCAGACAAAACGGCCAACATCATGTTCATATGTAGCGCTGGTGGACGGAGTAAACGATCCATGGAAATGGCATTACAGTTTGGTTTTGAAAACTCCTGCAATTATATGGGTGGCTTTCGAGACTGGAAGAGGCATCAAGACAAATAATGGACTTGGTTTGCTTGTATGTTTGGAGGAAAATATGGATGCATTTTACCTTAATAGCGGCTTATCTCTTGGTTTAATAGTTTGTGGTTATAACACTTGATCAATAGACTTTAATAGCTTTGTAAACAATTAACCGTTATTAAAAAAAACTTGTAAATTATAAGTCTTAAGTTATCACAAAGAACAAATGAAAATGCTTATGTATATCTGCAAAAAAAAAAAAAAAACCAACACAAATAGCATGGTCTGAAATTCTTTCTCGTGAATGCAGTTGTGGCTTCTATGATATTAAATGCAGGCTGCTATTTAAGTAGACATTCAATGCTGAGATTAAGTAAATAGTAATTGTAATGTCAGTGTAAGTGTTTCATTAAAACTATCCAACTAACAAACTTGCGAGCTAAGAAAGCGAAATATAAAACAAAGGAAACAACAAAACACCAACGAAAATAAAAATAAAATTATTGCTTCATCTGGTGTGATATAACATTAACCCGGGGAAACCTAAAAATGTCCCAGACTCCCTTAGTACCATCATAACCTCAATGATCTCATGTAATTAACAAGATATCCCCTCTACCGTCCTATAACTTTTGATATTTAAACAAACAACCATCTTCCCACCTGGCGGTGCATGGTAAGCCAAAAGTTGCCAAACATCAGTATCTTATGTTGGGGGCGGGGCGGGAGTTGCAGTGTTTGGCCAAGGTTACGTAATCAGTAACAACCCATCGCAAAGTTAGTACCATCATCTGGCGTAGCATGGCTAGACAAAAGTTGGCGAACATGGACCTTTTTTCAGATGTTATATTGAATGTTTGGGGGGGAGGTTGCAGTGGTTGGCTGAGATTACGTAATCATTAAGATTCGGACGCTAGCTAAGTTCCATTACCTGACGTTGCATGGCAAGACAAAGGTTGACAAACATAGACCTTTCGTCAGATGTTATATTCAATGTTTGGGGGGGGGTTGTCGTGGTTGGCTAAGATTACATAATCAGTAAGATTCGGACTCTAGCTAAGTTCCATTACCTGACGTTGCATTGCAAGACAATTGTTGATAAACATGAACCTTTTGTCGGATGTTATATTCAATCTTTGGGGGGGGGGGGCTGGCTGGGGTTGCAGTGTTTAGCTGAGGTTACGTGATCAGTAACATTCGGACTCTAGCTTAGTTCCATCACCTGGCGTTGTATTGCAAGACAGTTGTTGACAAACATGGGCCTCTTGTTGAATATTATATTCAATGTTGGGGGGCAGGGTGGCAGGGGTTGCAGTGTTTGGCTGAGGTTACTTAATCAGTAACAATCCATCGCTAGGTTAGTTCCATCACCTGACGTTGCATGGCAAGACAATTGTTGACATACATGGACCTTTTGTTGGATGTTATATGCAATGTTTTTGGTGGGCGGTTGCAGTGTTTCTCTGAGGTTACGTAATCACTAACAATCGGACGCTAGCTTAGTACTATCACCTGACGTTGCATGGCAAGACAAAAGTTGACAAACATGGACCTTTTGTCGGATGTTATGTTCAATCTTTGGTGGGGGGTTGCAGTGTTTGTCCGAGAATACGTAATCAGTAAGAATCCATCGCTAGGTAGGTACCATCACCTGACGTTGCATGGCAAGACAGTTGTTGACAAACTTGGACCTTTTTGTTGGATGTTATATTCAATGTTTGGCCGGGGGTTTGCAGTGTTTGGTTGAGGTTACGTAATCAGTAACAATCCATCGCTAGGTTAGTACCATCACCTGGCGTTGCATGACAAGGCAGTTGTTGACAAACATGGACCTTTTGTCGGATGTTATATTCAATGTATGGGCCGGGATGGGGGGGCTGCAGTGTTTGGCTGAGGTTACGTAATCAGTAACAATGCATCGCTACGTTAGTATAATCACCTGGCGTTGCGTGGCAAGACAAAAGTTGACAAACATGAACCTTTTGTCAGGTGTTATATCCAATGTTTTCGGGGGGGTTTGCAGTGTTTGGCTGAGGTTACGTAAACAGTAACAATACATTGCTAGCTTAGTACCATCACCTGACGTTGCATGGCATGACCAACGTTGACAAACCTGAATATTTTGTCGCATGGTATATTCAATGTTTGGGCGGGGGGGTTGCAATGTTTGGCTGAGGTTACGTAATCAATAACAATGCGTCGCTAGGTTAGTACCATCACTTGGCGTTGCATAGCAAGACAAAGGTTGACAATCATGACTTCGTTTTAATTGTGAATACCCAAAGTTTGGAGTGCAGAGAGTACTAGATGATGATGATGAGTATAAGGGCGCTCAACTGCAGAGGTCATCAGCGCCCTTTTTAAAACAAACTGGTCATGGCAACAGCCAGATATAAATTCCTCTAAAACACTATGAATATGTCAATAGGCTTACAAAACATACATACGCGTTAAAAAATATAAAAACAATAGAAATAAAAACGCCATAAATTCTATTCGCTAAATCCTAAAAATCTAATCTAGAAAAGAATCTAAAAACCTTCTCCACTAGTGCGTTATCGTCCGCTAGCATTTCTGCAAAGCTGACCGGCAGCTGCAGAGACGTCCTAAGGTCTGCTAGGTGAAAACACTCTAGCAGCACGTGTCGTACAGACAACGCTTCATTGTAAAATGGACACAGTGGAGAAGGCTCCTTTTTAAAAAGAAAACTATGAGTAAAACAGCAGTGCCCAATTCGCAACCAAGCCAAACTCACCTCCTCACGACGGGATGACCGACAGGAGGTAACCCAGGGAATAGGAAGTTCTTTGACAGATCTAAGTTTATTATTGCGGAGAGCGGGCCACTCTTCCTGCCAGCAGGTTTGCACAGCTCTCCGCAATACGGAACTAAAGTCTTCCGATGTCACAGATGGTACTCGAACCCTGGGCTTCATGGTAGCCGTCTTGGCTGCTGAATCCGCCATTTCATTCCCCCGCAAGCCTACGTGACCAGGGATCCATGCACACACGACGTTAACGCCAGAAGCGTGTAAAACGTGGATTGCATCCTGTATACGCTGCACAATAGGGTAGTAGTTGTACAGCTGCCGTAGGCTTTGAAGTGCACTGAGGGAATCACTCAGGATTAAGCAGTTCCCCAACTTTCGTCGACGTACGTGTAAAATGGCCCGGTATATTGCATAAAGCTCTGCAGTAAAAATGGAAGTGCTAGTGTGGAATCCGGATATATACGGTTTGGTTCCACACGCGTAAGCACAACCAACACCATTTGAGTTCTTGGAGCCATCAGTGTAACTTACAAAATGGTCCTCATATCGCGATAAAAATTCTAAAAAGCATGTGTGGATACTAGACAGGGTAGATTTATCATATTTAGTCATGCTCAGATCAACCGGGGACGCTATGCACAACCAAGGAGGGTATGTCCTCTCCCCCCTAGGATACATCTTGGGCATTTCAGTATCAAGATGTCTAAGGAGCTCCCGGAAACGAAAACCAGGTGGCTTAGGTTTAATAGAAGTGTTCCTATAACGCACGTCCATGAAGGTATTAAAGAATGGCGTAAACGATGGATGTGTGGGCATGCAATTAATTCCACAGACATAATTGGCTAATAACATGTTGCGCCTATACTGCAGAGGAGGTTCTGCAGACTCAGCATACAGGCTTATAACTTGGCTCGTTGGAAATGTCCCAACTGCTATACGTATGCCACAATTATGGACAGTGTCTAATCTCTTCAGCACAGATGGTCGTGCTGAGCCATAAACGATACTACCATAATCTAATTTGGAACGGATGAGTGCGCGATAAAGTCGCAATAACATGTACGATCCGCTCCCCACGATTTTCCACTTAGTACCCTAAGATATTTAAAGATCGGTCACATCGTGCTTTCAGTTGGGCTATATGCGACGTCCAACTAAGTTTTCTATCAAATATCAATCCAAGGAACCTCGTGTCGTCAGCAAAAGGTAGTAGATCAGCGCCTAGCCGGAGCCTTGGAGGTAGTCGACTTTGCTGACGCCAGAAGTTAACACAGGTGGTTTCCTCAGCGGAGAATCGGAAGACGGCGCTCTAAAAACGGAGTGCGCTGAGATGTGCAGTAGACGGCAAAGTCGTCTACAAATAGGCATGACGAGACCCCCGGAGGTACACATTTCGAGTTAGAATTAATCGCAATAGCAAATAACGTAATACTTAGTACCGATCCCTGTGGTACACCGTTCTCTTGAACGAAAAGGTTGGAAGGAACCGAGCCAAACCTTACTCGGAATACGCGGTCTTTCAAGAATTCCTGAAGGAAGAGTGGTAGGCGTCCACGTATATTCCAGGTATGCAGAATACGTAGCAACCCTGCCCGCCAACACGTATCATAAGCCGTTTCGAGGTCAAAAACCATTCCGACTGTTTGACAGTTTTTAAGAAATCCGTTCATAATCTGTGTCACCATGGACACAAGATGATCCACTGTTGAACGGCGTCGTCGAAAACCGCACTGGATGTTTTTCAGTAGGTTGTGCGTTTCCAGTCAGCATAGCAACCGCCCATTTATCATGCGTTCCATCACCTTGCATATGCAACTGGTGAGAGAAATAGGACGGTAGCTAGAAGGGAGGTGACGGTCCTTGCCAGCTTTCTAGATAGGTATAACGGTGGCTTCTCGCCACTTGTCAGGAAACGTGGCATCAACCTAAACACGGTTATAGACCTCAAGCAGGAATGCCTTACCTTCAGGTGAGAGATGTTGTAACATTTGAACGTGGATTCCGTCCGGTCCTGGTGCTGTCAGTCGCGATGACGAAAGAGCGTGTTCTAACTCTGCCAAGGTGAAGAGGCGGTTACAATCTTCAAGGTTTCTGGAACTAAACACGAAACCTTGAGATTCTACCTGAGTCTTAATTGAGATAAACTCAGGAGCACAATTGCTTGAGCTAGACACCTGAGCGAAAGCACAGCCGAAGGTGTTAACCACAACAAACGGATCAACAACAATTCCTGCAGTTGTTTTCAGACCAGCGATTGGCAGGTGGGTTGATTTTCCGGCCACGCGCCTTAACCTATCCCATACAACAGATGAAGGTGTACATCTGTTAAAAGATGATACAAAGTTGTTCCATGAGGTCTTTTTGCTATCCTTAATTATTTGCCTAGACTTTGCACGCGCTTTCTTGTACTCAATTAGACTACTTAGGGTATGGTGTCGTTGGAATGCCCTCAGAGCACGTCTACGAGTACGAATAGCATTCCGGCAGTCGTTGTTCCACCATGAGACTGGAAATCGACCGGATTGGGTAACCGAACGTGGAATAGACTGTTCTGCAGCGGAAAGAATTTTCTCTGTGAGATGATCAACTAAATCATTCACAGAATCGTGCTCGTTGTATTCAAAGACAGCCAACTGGGTGTAGAGGTTCCAGTTGGCACGATCAAAGCACCATCTAGGGATACGTAAGGGAGACACATCTTGTGCTAAGAGACTAAGAAGACATGGAAAGTGGTCGCTGGAATGTAAATCAGAGATGGCATTCCACTGTAAGGAAACTGCTAACTGGGATGTACACACTGCCAAATCGATGTGCGAATAGGTGTTAAACGCGTCTGAGAGGAACGTTGGCTCTCCGGTGTTCAGGAGAACCAAGTTATTGCTCTCCAGGAATTTTGCAATGAGGTTGCCTCTCGTTAAGCAAACCCACAAGAGACGATTGCCTAAACGCAGTTAAAAGTTGATCGCGGTAAAGCTTACAACCTGATGCACCATTGCCAAATGCAGGTTAGCTGGCAGCACGCTGGCAGTGATTATCTGGAAGGCGCTCGGTGCCGTTGAGCGCATCGCTCGTTTCAAATGTAACGGTTGAGAAGGCTACCGAACACACCCGGAAGTTCATCGATTCGTGGTCGTCAGTGATTGCTCGTTTGTTTTTCGCATAGCCACACACAGTTTAATACATGGATTAATACCAGATTCTCAACTCCGTGGTAAACTTTGAAGCCGTATAGGGCACTCTTTCCTAAACCTTTAGACCCTGGCGACCTTGGGAACTACAGCCGGTAATGCCGGTAATGTAGTAAGCTTCTATTGCGACCGAACTATGGTGCATTCGCTTCCCCTTCACTTCGGCTCCCGTTTTCACTGACTGATAGAATCCAACTTCTCTCGAAATCACATCTCGCCACACATGACTAGTTTACGCGCATTTCAGCTATCGCATATTAGCATAATACGCGTCAAATACGCTGAGGAAATATGCGGTAAACTAATCATCAGTGTGCGAGATGTGACTTCGAAAGAAGTTGTCCAACTTGTGAAAAAAAATTATCAAGAATCCACTTGAACTTTTCCTGTTAAATATGAATAATTGACTTCCACAAAGCATTATATCTTTATTCCTGCTGTAAATTGATAATTTTGTCTTTAAAAACAATTAAAATTTTAAAAACGAGAGAGTGAGATCACTTAAGATGCTGTTGAGATTATACAAGACATCTGTATCCCCTTTCCCTCAAGCTTCTTAGTGTAATACTTAAAATAAAGATAACTTAACACTAAAATAATGATTCTGTAGATACAGGAAAACAGGTAAGGATACCATAATGTTATGTGTAATGCAATTTCCTTGTACACAGAATGTTGAAAAATTCCCTGGAATAACAGTGAGAAAAAAAGAACCCTAAAGAAATATGTATATAAATTTGAAATGATAACAATTATGTACAAAAAAATAGCACTATTTCTTTAAAATGACAACAAAGCAGCTCTGTTAATGGTTATATTTAATAATAATTTTAAAAGCTCAATAGTACATACATAATTTTCAGAACAAGTATACTAAAGTATATTCAGAGAAAAAACTGAAATTTGTGATCGATTCATATGAGATTAATAATGTCAAATTAGTACAGAACTCAGTATTACCAATTGGTAACATACATTTCATAAATGGCACTATTTTATATACTTCTAATCATTTTGGTTGAATTAACATTCACAAGTGCAGAATAAATTATGAAGAATAATAATTACATTAAAGCTGTATCATTCATTTAAAATTGTCCTTAGCTTAATTCTGTCTTCACAACACAAGAATATTACAGCGTTGAATTTTTAAATGCTTCAATGGCATGCATATGCACAGTAATGAATGCTGAAGAAGAAAATGTGCAGTTTTAAAAATAAAATTTAATGCACAGTTTATCTTCCAATAAGAGATTATTTCATGTAGTTATCTGACTGTGAAGTATAATTTGCTTAATGTACAGAGCAATTGTTTGGATAAATGGCTTGCTTTAACTTGATAAGACTTTAAGCAATGTACTTTATGACTAAGATGGCAAATGGAGCCCTCTGCATAGTGTAAACTTCTCAGTACATGGCATACAACTGGATGTGTGTCAAATAAATAACTCAATGAAAGATTACACTATGAACTATTAATGCTGTTTGTAGTTTTAGTTAAGAAGTGAAAGTGATGGAACTGTGTGTTTGAGTAGTTAATAGAAAATAATTTAGTAATGTAATTTATTTGCTCACACATCTAACCATTATTTCTTTTGACAGTCCATAATTCCCTTATGTATTCACTACAAAGAAACAAGAAGTGCATTATATAGCAAAATAATGTGCAGTTTTATCTACTTTTCAAAATTATTATGTGGCTTCGCATCACTGCATGTAACGAATGGCTCATATATTAGATTAAACATCTTTTTCCCATGCCAAAGATTGAGATTTTCATTCCAACTTAGAACAATGAGAGGATGTTTAACAGTGTAGTTTAATGTCACATGTAACATTTCTGTGGGTCACGCTAGTAACGTTATATCACCCTTACAGAAATTGTGTACCAATATTACTTATAAATGGTGGCGAGTACATGTTGAGAACAGATGTACCACAGAATACATAAATGCTGTGCAAATATCACTTTAACTTGTTAGTTTTCTGAACCCATTTGTGTGTGTGTTAACAAGGAAGAGGATTTATAACCTATTATTTATTGTGAAGCTTTACTAATTTGAGATCAAGCCACACCGTGTTTAGGTCCTAGCTAGCTGACATTGTGCATGTTTGAAGAATAACTGGAATAATAGAAATAAAATTAAAAGTGGCATATAATGATGATGACACAATGACATTTTAGTAATTTCTTGCAATGCACAATTACACCTAAAAACTTGTAAAGCTTTTTCAAATAAATTCTAATCCCATAAGATCTCTTCAAAGATGGTTATTCAGGTAAATAATTAAGTGTAGTGTGTACAATAATACGGCATAGTGACTACTGCATTAAACAATATAGAACAAATTAAGTTTATGGAATCTCAGATCATACTTTTAATTGCTGTTAAAAGCTGTGACATTCTCGATCAATGATGTAGATATACACTGATGAGTAAGGTTAAGAGAACTTAATTCTTCAAAATACTTATCATTGCAATTTAAAGAAAAAGTTTATAAAATTCACATCAAGCATCTCGCCCAAATATTTTAATTTAAGCCACCTAGATTATACATAAACACAGATGATGCTAATTTTGGTATATCTGAAAATTCACAGCTATTTTTTCAGTAATTTAAACTGGATATTACTTACCTTACATGGACTTGTATATGACATATATTTTAAATTTAAAACTACAAGTACAAACACAAAAACTAATACACCCAATCAACTGTCTAAAATAACCTCACTTTTCACTTTTCTTTGTTGGCCACAGTATTCCTCAAACGTTTTGTTAAATTTTCCACTGATATGAAATGAAACTCAAACTTTCAGAAATATTTGATATGCCACATTAAATTGCTGTATACGCTGCAAAGAATGCTTTGTGTTACATTACTTAAGTTTCTGAAGATCAATGCACATCACCAAAACAAGAAACATACACAATATCCAATAATCCTGCACTCTGATTTCTGCCATTGTATTCCTGGTAGCCTGAGATGATGGATGACCCCTGAAAGACAAAAAACAGAAAATCCCATTATTGCAGTAATAAAGTAACAAGGTTAATGAAACTAATGCTTTTGTATGTAAAACAACACACTTTTTCCATTATAAGGTGCTACATTAATCTAGAGAGTTTAAATATGCATGAATATGTATTAAGGCACATTTCAGGTTATGTCATTAACTGTCGTTATTTAGCTACATGCTAAATCTTACTTACCAATAGGTCTTTGTGTAAATCTATTCTCGTTCTTTCAAATTTTTACAAATTCACAAATCGATGAAAATTGTATTCAGAACTTAATTTGGCTTGGCCTCCTTGCCGTTAAAGCTTTAATTCAAATATTTGCAGGTTAGCCAATGTAGTGTCTTATTCATATCGTACATTGAGCTCCAATAAGGTTGATAATAGGCCAATAATATTACGAAAATTACTTCATAAGTAGTAAAATAATAAAATAGCTATTAAATTTTGAACTAAGCAGAATTTATTTTATATAACAGTATGCAACACGGCAAGCAAAATAATTACATTGGCGGCATTGAATCCAGCGCATGCAGTGCTCCACCAGGTGACTCGTGGTTTCCTATCTGAGTTAACACGCCCTGCGTCGTAGCGACGGACAATCCATGAAATCAAGCTTCAGTGAAACTTATGCTTGGCAGGGCCAGTCCTATGAGGAACGGTTTAAGCATGCACCGCCCTTCCAAAAATTATCAAATTCTAACCTTGTACCATCTGGACAAGGTCGATTGTTAAACATCATGCCTGTGCTAAACCCTTATAGAATATTTATCCACCTATTCAAAGATATGATAGACGTACACAGGATAGCCAGGGCGCTAATATTCCTCAATTTTGTATTATTACAGCGCTGTTTGAAACGCCGGTGCAAAAGCATGCAATATTAAACAAAACTAAAGCAAACCTTTTTGTAATTTTGATTTGAAAAATGCAATACTTTACAGAAAGTTATACACCAGGTTTGTAATGATTTGTAGTGCCATCTGTGAAATGTAGCTTTACTTGGACAGCAGATTAACACACAAAATTGTCATAGGACCTCTTTGTTAAAACACCAGAATGTAAATTCCTCTGGTTGGTGCTCTGTGACTAAGATTTGCCAACCGACGGCAACATAACTATTATGTGCTGCATCTGGAAAGTGAACAGCATCACTGCAATTGTAGTTAGGGAAAATCCATAATAGGCGAGAGTTGCATTACAAAATATAAATCTAAGCATTTAACATTTGTAAGTTAAGGGCGTATATATCGTTTATTAGATATTTAGCTACCGCATCACACTGCAATCATGTAATTATTGTGACGTTTACTCGCTCAAAGAAGTTAAATATTTTCGTTCTTCCTGCTGCCATATGACCTCGCAGTTCTTTCAAATTTTTACAATTTCACAAATCGTTGAAATTTGTATTCAGAACTTAATTTGGCTTGGCCTCCATGCCGTCAAAGCTTTAATTCAAATATTTACAGGTTAGCCAATGTAGTGTCTTATTCATATCGTACATTGAGCTCAAATAAGGTCGATAATAGGCCAATAATATTACAAAAATTACTTCATAAGTAGTAAAATAATACAACAGCTATTAAATTTTGAACTAAGTAGAAGTTATTTTATATATTAGTTAGTATGCAATACGGCAGCCAAAATAATTATATTGGCGGCATTGAATCCGGCGCATGCAGCGCTCAAAATGTACCTTTAGACCCCGTGTGTTTCGCGAACCTTAATGCGGCTTCTGTATTCCTATCTGAGTGTAACCATGTTGGATTCAAACAGTTGCTGAACGCGGCAGGAGCGGGTGGAGCGCGACGCATGTATCATAGCTCGGTCGAAATAGAAGCTCACTGCACTACCGACGACATGTTGGTTACTTCACTTATCTGGCATCGAAAGCTTCATGAGGAGCGCCCTATGCGTCTTCAATTTTCACCACGGAGTTAAGACTCTGGTATTAATCTGTGATCCCACTAAACACCCCTGGCTAGAAATGACCAAGTATAGGACAGCATTAATTTGTGAAGTTATCATTGACTGAAATGACAAGGATTTTTCATTTTTGTAAGATAAAATTTTGGTGATCATAGTAATTTGTTGCGTTCAAAAATAATTTTCTACCCATTCAAGATTTACGAGTATGAACTAAAACTACAAGAGAAAAGAAACAGAGATTCTGGATTCATTGGTTACATACATTCATACACACAAATTTTAACTCATTTGTAACTTTTAGAGAGTATCTACAGACAGCAAATCAATAGAACTATTTGCTATTCTTGGCAGACACCAAAGGGAGATTGTGATTCATATTACCTTTTGTTTGATTGATCAATATTTCATTAAAGTGTACCATGCTCGCCTCGGTAGCGTAGATGGCAGCGTATCTGCCTCACGTTCATGATGTCCCAAGTTCGAATATCAGCCAGGGCGAGTTAGGTGTATAAGGTTTTTTCCGGGGTTTTCCCTTATCCTGAAAGAGGAATGTCTGGTAACTCAAAACTCCATGGACCCTGGACTCATTTGAATACCATTTCAGCAATTTCCATTCATCGCCCGATATTACTTAACATTGGAGGACGTAAATTACCACAAAAAACCCCGAAAGTATTCAACATAATTAACCTCTCTTTGTTAATAGTTTTAGTTATTAGATTAGATTGATTTGCATTCAGTAGGTTCACTTGTAACCAGAAAAAGGCTGTGAACATTGAACATGTTCAGAGGTATAAAGTTTAATAGCATATATATGTACAAAAGTTAACATAAGACACATATTGTAGTATAAATGCAATATGAACAACATTATGGAAAACAAAGCAGGGATAATTATATATGATACAAAATCAAATACTTTTTAATTCAGCTTTCACTTGGCTTATGCCAGTATGTCTCAACCTGTTTGCAATGGATACCATTCTTGTTATTTATTAAATACATATACATTAAAAATAAACGTTCAACATGCATCAAATATTTATTGGTAACGATTTGTCATTGGAACAGTTAAATACTGTTTACAGAGCTACAGAAGCATTATTGGGGTAATTTTTTATTCAGATAATCTTGTACAGAATAAAAAGATTTTGAGCAAAGGTACTCTCTAACAGCATTTTTAAAAGCACCGAAATTATCAATTTTTTCTTTAAGAACATTAATTAGGAAGTGCGCCAAATATTTTGATATTTCATAATGCACACCTTTCTGGAAGCAAGAAAGTTTAGCACTGGGATAATGGATATTATACTTTTGTCTAGTGTTTATTCTGTGAATTACATTATTTTTTGCAAATAAGGCACGATCGCATACAAAGAATTTTAGGATCGAGAGTATAATCTTCTAAAAAGTCTTTACAGGAGCATCTGTTGTGGATGTTAGTAATGAGTCTTATAACCTTCTTTTGCATAAGAAATATTTTTTTTTTTTTACTTTCTACTGAGTTGCCCTAAAATAATATTCCGTATTCCATAATAGAGTTAATGTATGCATAATATACTAATTTAAGTGTGTCGATAGAACTCACATTAACCAGCTCTCGGATAGCATAATAGGCAGAGCTGAGTTTAGGTAAGATATAATTTATGTGAGCTTTCCAATCTAAACATCTGTCCACTTGAAGGCCCGAAATTTTATGCTGTCAGTTTCTTCTAGTAACATAACATTAATCCCGATTTCTATTTGAGTATGTGACGTACGACAGGTTATAAACTTGACCAGTTTTGTTTTGTCTAGATTCATAGATAATTTGTTCACTTTAAACCAGCATGACATACAGTTCAAAACATAATTCATTTTATAATTATGAAATTATAGAATGACAACTAAAGATAGCTTCAAATGGCTGAATACTTCTGAAAAATGATTGAAATTTGCACGATCCTGAAAAATAACTTAATATGTCTTTGGTACCTTTATGTGTTCGACGCAGATATTTAAAAAATAAAATACAAACAAAAAATTGCTGTAAACGGTGGCTTTTGGCGGATGATTAACTAAGAAACCTTCGTTTCACTCTTATGAAACAAAACAACTACCTTATTATAATTATGCTGTAAACATGCTGAAGCTTATTGCAAAATGCGTCGTCGTTATCATCATCATCAGGCCTGCCTCATTAGCGTGGCAGTAGCGAGTCTGCCTCACGTTCAAGAGGTCCCGAGTTCGAATCTCGGTCAGGGTGAGTTACCTGGATAAAGTTTTTCCGGGGTTTTCCCTTATCCTGAAAGACGAATGTCGGGTAACTCTAAGCTCTATGGACCCCGGGGTCATTTGAGCATCATATTCTATTTAAGTGATCGGAGCTCCGTAGTAGTGGAAGAAGAGGAAGCTTCATTTAGTCAACAAACAGCTGAGGATGAGATCGAATGATCTTGAAAACGTTTCAATTATACAACAAGTAAGTGAAGTTAGAGTGTAAACATAGTGACTCATAAATCAAACTCAAATATGAAGAATACTTCACTGTTAATAATGCTTCTGCTTTTAATATTTAAACATTAGCTGATACATTTTACTTTCATTTATTATCACATGTTACTTGTTACCTACCTGATTGCATTGTTTGCTGCAGTGGAGCAATGCTCTTCCACTTGTCCAGTTGTTATTATGTGTTCACATGTGATGTCAGTAGGGCCAGGTGCTCAGGTCCTCTGAGTAGTGTACAGAAACATGAGTGGAAAACCTCTAAAAGGTGGTGAAAATGCTATTGTATTAAACATGTTTAAACTTTTATTTCAATGTTATGACATGCTGGCTACAAAAGACTTAACTGAACTGATGTCTAAAACTAGTGTATCTGTTAACATTGTTTCATATGTGAGAACTGAATTTAAACAAACAGGAACTACAAAAACCCCTAAAAAGAAAAGGGAAAGTCCATTTACTGTTTTAGGGCATTTATTGATTTTCTTAAAGTGCTATCCACTTATAAGTGCATAGTTCCTGTTTAAACAGGCCTTCCACTATAAATAAGCTACTTGCTTTAGTAAGTTTTTACTCACAAATTATATTACATAACTTTTCTTTAGAAGTTTCTTCAATTAATTAATTTAGTAAATATGAGCTGAGTGCTTTTCTAACCTATACTGCTACAATAAAAAATCTGATGGTTGCGATAAGTCAGTCGTAAACAGCTGACAGCAGAGAACGACAACAGGTGTGTGATAAAAACTGCAATGTTTATGTGCATCCCTACTTTAAGCCCAGAGGGTCTATAAATACAGATGACCTGGTGCTAGGAATGTTTATAGTTAATGGGTTGAATAAACTCCTGGAAGAAATAAACAAGTATTCCAAAACTTAAAAGTTGATGTTGAATCAAGCCAATACACTGCAGTATTTTAGAAAGAGACAAAGATAAGCAAATATGAAAAATAGAAGACAGAGTGTAAGGTAGTATGAAACTGCTTCTAGTTAGGAGTTAAAATAGATGGAGGAGGTAAATGGGAGAAACAGAAAAGGTTTTAAGTAGCAAAAGGTAAAGGAGCAATTTCTGAGAAATAGTCAAGTGGCTGGGGAAAAAACAGTGGTAGGAGACTAAATTGGTATACAGTGTAGAATCACTGGGAAAAGATAAAAGATAGGTATATAGGTATAAAAGATATGTATATAGGTGTTTGGAGGAATTTAGTAACAGTGAGGTCAAATTCCTTTCTTGGAAGTGTTGAAAACAGTGTTGTTATGATAAATTAACTTTAAAGAGAGTCGATTAATGACACTAAACAACACTTACTTTTAAATTTTTCCGGTACATGTTTCAGAGGCTTTGCCTCTATCCTCAGCCGGCTATCGACTCAATGTCGATGGCCGGCTGAGGATAGAAGCAAAGCCTCTGAAACATACCAGAAAAGTTTAAAAGTAAATGTTGTTTAGTGTCATTAATCGACTCTCTTTAAAGTTAAGTGAGGTCAAAATTAATCACAAAAAACTATTTATAGTTGGTTTATTGATACTCATCACTTACTTTTTTATATTAATGAGAGACTAGTTTCAAAGGCAATTGCCTCCATTTTCAATCTCCTTCCAACTGGCATCTGTTGTTGTCTGCTCTCTCTGGTGGTGGAACTATGAACCTTTTTGTCAAATTATCTACTGGTGGGATTTCAAAGTTCATTACGCGATCCTTATTTTTTCATATGTTGTCAATGTTCTCCCATGTTATCAATTTATTTTGCTTGATCACTCCTTTTAATAATTTTGGATTTGGATCAATGTCATGACTTTCATTCAAAAAATGAAATGTTATTGCTGACTTATCTTCTTGTTTCAATCTGATGTTTCTAAAGTGCTCTTTGACTCTGGTTTTTAGATTTCTTTTAGTTTGACCTATATAGCATTTTTCACAATTCTTACAACTTATCTGGTATATTCTGGATCTGTTAACTGATGGGATTTCATCTTTTGTTTTTGAATTTAGCAATTATAAAATTGAGTTTCTATTAATAGGTGCCAAGGTGATATTATGTTCCTTGAAGATCTTTTTAAATTTATTAAATGTTTTTGGGTGATATGTGAATGAACTGAATATGCTGTTGCTTTCTTCATCTTTTGTAAATGTGGTTGCTTCCTTAATGGTTTTCTTTAGTTTAGCTTTTCTAATTTTCTTCAACACCAAACTTTTGTTGTATCCATTTTCTTCTGCTATGTGTATTATTGCTTTTTGTTCTTTTAAATATTCTTCTTTTTCCATGGGTATGTTGACTAGTCTGTGCGTAAGGCTGTTTATTATTGCATTTTTATGTGTAATTGGGATGTGGCTATTTTTTTATGTAATTTTATGAATGTGTTGGTTTCCTGTAAATTCCAAATTTTATTTTTGTCTTGTTCCTGATGATATTTAGGTCCAAGAAAGAGATTTGTCTATTGATTTCTTTCTCTATTGTGAATTTTATAGTCCTTTCTTGCAGAATGAGTCATTTTAATGCATCATCTAAACGTTTATTCAGTACAATTGCAAAGATGCTGTCTTAAGTGACGAGTATCAATAAACCAACTACAAACAGTTTTTTGCGATAGGTAGTAACAGATGAGGTACACAGAACGTTTTATAGGGAACATTTAGGTTTAACAAGGTTAAGTGTGTAAGAGACAGGCAAATCAAAACAGGGGGAGAGGTGAGAAAAGGAATAGCTGTGGACACAGCATTGGAATATTAGTGTTGAATTCTCAACCTAGAAGAAAGAAATATGTTAAGGCAACACTTAGAATATTAAAAGGATAGCTTAAGAATTAGTGCCAGAGCTAATATCCTTAGTAAGTAGCTTGGAATGAAATTGATTAACAGAGGTATGGAGGGTAATGGGGATATATATGGTTATTACTTGGGTGAGAACAGGCGTGTATGGGGTATAAGGATCAAACAATTGTACTGCACACAGAACCAGGGTCCCATATGCACAGAGAACGAAAATGAGCAAATCATCATATTTGAATATAAAGAAATAAATAGACACAGAAAAGTTGCTTAGAAAGCAACTTGGCATAGTAAAGATAGGCTTAATTGAAATGCTTTTAAAAGCAGAATTTAGAAAGGTTCTTAAGAAAGTGAACAGTAAATGGTATTGGACAGTGAAAAGAGCCTTACTTAAGGCAGGAGAGGAGGTGCATTTCTTTATAAGCATTCTTTTATATTCCTTTGTAAGCACCTTAGCATGAATGAATGAAAAAAATTAATAAATAATACGGCGAAAAGAAATCATTCACAGTGTAAATTCATAGCTCATCATATAATGGATACAAATTTGTATGTTTCTAGATTTCTGGAATCTTATAATCTCTTTTTAAAGTTTTCTTATTGTTAAATTCTCAAGCAGCTGAATTTTGAGGTTATAATTTTACATTGTAAGTCTAATTACTAATTCAATGATATCTCTAGGTTATGTTTTTGTAAAGCAATAGAAGATTCTGAAACTTCAATATCCATGTCTAAGTTTATATATTTTTTCGTAAGTACTATACACCTCATATAACCTGCCATTTCTCTTAACTTTTATTTCTGAATAAAAAGAAATCAACGTGTACTCAGAAATGAGTATGCTTTTATAATCAGCAGAACAGAATGAACTTGTAGAACTAAATACAACGGGCATTCAATGAGTAATGCAACACACATTTTTTCTTAACCCTTTGCTGCGCAAACAGTATTAGCTAGTTGTTCTCCAAGCAGACCTGTGTCCATTTAAATTCTGAACTACTACTACAGACATCACACTGAAAGTGGCCTATATACCTGCATAATTATATTTTTAACTGGCAAAATTGAATTGCTTAATGAATAGCTTATATATATTGGTTTGTAGTGAGTAACATATAAACTTAATTTTAACATTTTATTACTGAAAAGATCAACCCCTTTGTAGGCAAACAACATTTATATGTGTGCACCTCTTTTTAACACATTTTTATACCAACACGATTTACATTTTGTTACTTTGCAATGTTACAAACCAGACTCAAATGTCCTTAAGTCAGCTAAATAAAAATTACAATAATTTTTGCAACATTTTTGTGGTACTCACCCTTATTATGTTTCCATCCTTGCCATTATTGCAGCGAACATATTGCAGCTTATGTGTGTTATGTATGTTTGGAGGGCTTTAGTAGCAGTGATGTCAAAATTAATCGTAAAAACTATTTGTAGTCGGTTTATTGATACTCATTGCCTCCACTGGCAATGGCCTTTGAAAATAGTCCCTCAATAATATAAAAAAAGTGACAAGTGTCAATAAACCAACTACAAATAGTTTTTATGATTAATATTGCAGCTTGTCTGTAAAATGTTATATACACTATTCCATTGCACAATAAAAATGTTCTATATACACTTAAGGTTATTAATGGTTTAGTATGTACACCCTTGTGTTAGTTTTGAATTTCCACCCCCCTCGCTTGGTGATAACTGAGGAAGCACCCAATTCTACATAAGGCAATGTCACACTGTCTGCATTTGTATCGAGACTGCAGGCCGCAACCTGAACGTGTTTTCCTTTTCTTCACAATGCACTGAACACACAATTTCACCCGGCCTGGTATTTTTACAAGGGTGTGAAGAGAACTAGGTACAGGGGTGGCAGAAGGTAGGCTATGCTGAAATCCCACTGGCTTACATGACGTAAGTTCTGCAATTAGATGTTGCACTAAATTCTGCCATAGTAAAAAAGTCTATTGCCATGAGCTGTAGAAGCAGGTCTGTCTGAAATGTTGTATGTTATAAAACTATTAACAATGCAACATTCACAATGAAATGGAACAAATATTTCCCCCATTTTTGTGAAGGCCGGCCGACACCGTAATATTCCTGCCTTTGGTTAGCAAGGTCAATTCCTGCCATATTATGAGTGTAATTTATCACCGCATTAGGACACAGTATTTTAATTTTTTCTTTTCCCTTGCCACTCTTCCTTTCTACCTCTCCATCTATTCTGGGATCAGAGTTGGTAGATAATAAATGAACGTCTCTCTTATGCCAAACAACTGCAGTTACACATTTATGTTGCACTTTGCAAGATTCGCCCCTTTTCAGTTTCAGTTATTTTGGCTTTGAAGACTTATTTGGCCAGTCTTTTCTTCCAGCACGAGTTGTACCACACGCATATATTTCCTTATCCTGAAGCAATTTCATTAGCCACGTGGAAGTAAAAATATTATCAAAATAGACATGATGCTACAATCCCCTGTATTTTTCACACATGTCTAAAACAACCTGTTCCTCAAGTAGAAGATCACTGTTTCTTGCCTCCTTTTTCCCCGGATAGATTTTACATGTCATTAAATAACCACTTTTATGTCTGCAATATCCCATGCCTTTATCCCCCATTTTGTTGGTTTAGAAAGAAGCGCCCTTTGAAGCCTATTATTGCCTCGTCAACAGAAAGATCGCGATTTGGTTTGGTTTGTAGACATTTGCAAACTTTCCGATTATGTCTAAAGCAGGTCCTGCCTTATACAGATAATCATAAGAATCTACTCCTAATTGTGGCTTAGCAGATTCGTCATTTAGATGAAGGTACTGTGATATCTTTTGAAAACGGAGCAAAGTCATTGCTTGTCTTACAATTGAACAAATGCAAAAATCCCCCAAAAAATAATCTCGAATTTCAGGAAGATCCACCATCCCCATATATATCAAAATACCTAAATAGGTCTGTATCTCCCTTGAATTCTTATCTTCCCATTTGGGATCTGACTTCTTAGCTTAAATCTGTGCTGCATACTTATTGGTTTCCTCCGCAATTTTGCTGCAAAAAATCGGAATCTACAGAAAGTTTAAAGTAATTTATTTCTGTTCTTCTTGCAGGAATAGTATGATTGGCACCTGTAGGGGAGGAAAATGCTGCTAACTTATTGAAAGTCAAATTGGAGGTCCACTGTGCAGGTACTACTTTAATTTTAGTTTGTTTTTTATGTATTTTAGCCACCGGGTCTGCTACCTGTTCCTCAGCACTTTCACTGTTTCTCTGTTCCTTATTACTGTCTTCCACTAACTTGCTAAACCAAGATTCATTGGAACTACTTTCATATCCTAATTCCTAGTAAACTGCTGCAAGTATTTCCTCTTCTGTTAGCAATACCTTCTCACTACAGCGTTTTATAGCCCATGATGTACTTGGAACAGCCTCCATGGTACTGATGTAGCTATAAATGCATCGGAAAATTGCTTACTTAGCTGCACTCTGTTATTTCAGTGTTATTTATGGTTTGTTATTATATTCTGGCATGACGAAAACACTTCAAATACAGCATATTTCCCAATGTTTTGGCTACAAAACCCAACTTTTCAACATAATCTCTGTTAAATGCTACAGCCTTATGCGACTTTGATGGTAAGGCCTGTATGCCTGCATGGTACCACTCTTCTGGTCTAAGTGGGAGCCAATGTCTTGCTGCATCAATAACTTCCATATCTTCCAAGTAATGCTTCTTGGACAGCGCATCCTTCATTGGGCCAAGCAGGTGGAAGTCAGAAGGTGTGAGATCGGGGCTGTAAGGTGGATGAGAAAGAACAATCTACTGAAATTTTGTGAGCGCATATCAGGTGCAAAGACTTGTGTGAGGCCTTGCATTATCATGCAGAATGAGAAGCTCATTTGCAATTTTGTGACTACGAACACGCTGAAGTCATGTCTTCAATTTCCTTACAATAGCACAATACCCTTCAGATTTGATTGCTTCACCATGAAGGAAACTAGCACCAATCACCCCGAATCTCCTCGATCACCTCAAATAAGAGTGTCCGCATTTTCCAATATTGCAGGAGTCACAGCTGTGTGCAACCAACCGACATGCTGGTGATCAGACAGGTTTGCCAATTTTGTGATGATGACAGAGATATGAGACAACGATATGAACATATGGTTTCCTTCTTTGCAAATATCTGAGACTTTATTTTCCACAGTTTTGCTTTTAAGAGTTGTGATTAATTTGTTTTCTTAGAAACTATTAAGATGGCTAAATCATATTTTAGGACAATAAAAACAACCTCTAACTACTATTGCAGATCTACTTCCCTGTTAATAAAATGTTTAGATATTTTTTAAACAAATTACTGCTTATAAATTTTAATCTAAGAAAGGTGTATTGAGAAAAATAAATGTTATTTCTTTTATAAACCAAATTACTGCATAAAAGTACAATTGAGAAACATATGCATATACATCCTATAAAAATTTCAGTCTGATATCAAATATTTTCGAGATTATGGGTGATGAATTTAGCAAATTTAATTAAATTTACTTGGTGGGATAGGAATTATAATCTTCCCTTGAGTTTTCTCACCTACTCTCTATTTATGCAATAAAAATTTAAAACCATTACACAAATAAAAATATTTGTTAATTAATGTCTACTTATCTTAAGAAGTTGATGTTAATACTTCTTTCCTCTTTTTAAGTGAAAAAATATTTTTCTTCTTTTTAATTAAGTGGACCTTAATTAACAAATATTTTCATTTGTGTAATATTTATTACTCCACTGTAACTAGCTTCATTTTCTGTGTAATTTAAAACCATTTTAATTTTTCCATAAATCATGGACATACATGAGAGTTTTCAGTTTACCTTGTAATATTAAAAGTTTATTTCACTTGAATGATTCACAGAACACAATTTGCTCAAAAATCAAAGTTATCTGTTAATAACCTGAATGTAGCTCTCCAGATGTTTACTCCATAAACTCCTAATTCCAAAGATATGTCCCAGGTAGATCGCCTGTAAGTATTTTCAATTGGTGATGACATGGATTACTACCCCATTTCTCAACATCACGCACCCATGGGATCCCACGGTGCTTGTTGTCAACATCATCCACATCTCTATATTTGGAGAATTGCTTCCAGGCAGTCTTTAAATCCTCAACGGAATAAATGGTGATATCCTCATAAGAAAACTCATGTTCTCTCGACTCACTTGTATAAATACAGACAAGATCATCTATCATTATTTCCGCCTGTTTAGGCAACCATGGCTCCAGAAGAAGCATCAGACTCTGCAGATATATCCTCGTCCACTTATTTGGTGATGGTAACAATAATCTCTCAAGGTTGCTGGACTTTTGTAGTTGTGTTGGTACCTCTTGTGGTCTCAAGACAAATCATATTTTCATTATCTGCCACCTTCTGCCTTAGTGTTCTCTCAAAGGCTATTTTAATTTTATTCCTCTCTAGTTTACCTGATATAACCTTATGTGTCACAAGATGCAAAGTATCTTGAACAGCCATCAATGAATCTGCCAGTGTTTTTATCCAAATGGCTGCCATTCCCTGATGCTCTTCGCTCTCCTTTTCATTCTTTGTGAGCTCTAGAAGCTTCTCAATCAATGCAGGAATAAATTTTTTCTGAGGAAAAAACTCAAAAATGCCATTCCAGATTTTAAGAAAGTGAAATGGTAAACCCTGATCTATGTCATATCTGGTTGCATCTAGAGTGGACATCAATTTTTTGGATGGCAGAAAGCAGTGTCCTTCCAGGAGCACCTCTGCAAGATTCTCTGCCATATGTACGCATTTATCTAGTTTGAAGTACTCTGTAATATCCTTCACCAATACAATGATCGAAATACTTATATCCGCATTTTCTAGCAGTTTCTTCCTGATCAACCTCTGTTTCATTTTCTTCAGTTCCCAGGCATAATACTCATTACACCTTTCTTTTACATGTCTGCGAAGGCTTTCATCTGAAATTCTGCCAAAAGCTCTGTTGCCTTCGAAGTAATGACCCAAGTACTTGTTCAAAGCTGTCACCATTTCTCGGAAATCATCTTTCACTTTGATCTCCATTTCCATCCACACTAAAGCCTTTTTACTTTCGTTTATCCAGAACTTATCTCGCAGCCAATCAATGCACATGTGTGCTGCTGCCCTCAGCTTCGGTAAATTGGGCTTCTTCTCATTGTGACATATTTCATGGTATACCTCTACCAGCAAATGAGGAAGTTTAAACTTTCTGCTCAATGGATATATTCCATTAGATATATAGCCTGTAGAGTCCAAGATGTCCATAAACTCTTTTATGGCAGACATGCACATATCCTTGAGAACATCCACTTCATCAGCAAGTTGGTTTTGAATGATTAGGCTGCAAACATTTTATCCTGAAGTCTTACTTTGAGTAAGTTCAACGTACACTTCATGCCACCTGGAATGTCATCAGCATACGTGATGTTCAGAGCAACAAGGTCTTTGTAGGCTGCTTGCTGCTTATCGGGATCTATGGAGGAAAAGTTTGTGCATACCTGGTACCACTGTGCCATATTGTTTCTAATCCAATAAACAGGCTCTACAGTTGATTGAGAAGAGATTTCTTTCTTGCATTTTCCACATGGGTTCTCAGATGGGGTCACATCAATACCCATCTTCAAATCCATCTTCTTTTTTTCTGTAAACACAACAAAGGTTATGAGGAACAAATTTAGCCATGCTTACAATGAAAGCACTTCAGCCACTGCTGAAAAATCTTCATGCTATAGTGCATTTACCCTCCATCCCAAATTGTCCACAAATTAAAGAAAAAAGGATTTAGAGAATTTAGTATAAATTAGCACCACAAAACAGATACAGTATTAGGAACTTAACCATTAAAAGAAAGCATACTTAAAAAGGATTTCAGGATTTGTACAACAAAATGCTTAGAATGGGACAAGATACACATTGCTAAACTAAACATGCCTAGAATTAAAAATGAAAGGACTTAAAGCTTAAACAAACTGATAAGTCTGCTGTATCTTACAGCTTCTGGAACTCCAACCACAAGTTTACACAAGGTAAACAAACATATCAAGAAACCATTTGTACTTAATACATGGCGGGAAATATTCATCATCATGAGATAAATGGCAGCACACTGCTAATGAGTCAGCTGACCATTCAGCTAGAAGCTCCAGTTGGCTAGTTGATGATGACAGTATAGGTTTTTAAACCATGTCTAGTTTTTTAACCTTTCGACCTAAATGGAACGTGTGTGTTCATGTGCAAATTGAGGAGCCTTTTTCAAAAACTCGATAGATGCAAAATTTTACAAAATTGAGTTATACATAGTATCGGCATAATTTTCACCTTCTGCATCGTTCTGTGAGATCAGACTTTGCAAAATTCGATTCATGTCTGTGTAGAAGGTAGAGAATATTAGCAGTTTTTTTTTCAAAACTTGATGGATGCACTTGCTCAGTTAAAGCAAAAGTCGATAGATACCTATAGATACGTAGATGACATTTTTGCCATAGTTCCTGAAAGATATATAGATGAGGCTTTAAATATTCTAAATTCACAGGATAAAGCTATCAAGTTCACAATAGAAATTGAAAACAATGGCTACATCCCCTTTCTAGATCTAAAAATAATGAAAAATAACAATAAATTAAGTTTTGGCATCTATAGAAAGTCAACTCACACGGATAATTATATCAAAAATAAAAGTTTTAACCCTATGTCACACAAATTTGCTGTTTTTAATAGTTTGATTTACAGATTGATAAACATACCTCTAAATGAAGAAGAATTTAATGCGGAATATAAACATATTATAAACACTGCTTTAATTAACGGCTTTAATAAAGATTTTATAATCAGAAGAATGGAAAAATTTAAATATCAAAAAAATGTTAATGATGTTTCCACTCTTAAAAAAGTAAAAGAGGATTATAATTTCAAAAAATTTACTTATCATCCGTGGGCAAATAAAAAGTTCCAAAAAATTTTCAAAGAAGTGGGTATAATACTAGCACCTCATAATAATTACAGTATAAAGAATTTGCTACAGTTTTCTAAAAAAGACAAAATTTCAGACAACAAACAATCTGGTATTTATCAAGTTAACTGTTTAGAATGCGATAAGATCTATATTGGTAGAACCAAGCGTAATTTAGAAACCAGAGCGAAAGAACATTTTAGAAATATTAAATATAAACAGACCGAGAAATCGGCAGTGGCTGATCATTTTTGGTCATATAACCATGAAGTAGATCCAGAAGTTAAATTATTGAAACAATTGAAGGAACCGATAGATTTAATGGTTTGGGAGAAGATATTTATTTTGAAAAATAAGGATCGCGTAATGAACTTTGATATCCCTCCTATAGACATCATCAATAAGTTTGTGTTGTCCCCGGTAGATGGCAGTTAGATAAGGAGCTATCCTTCAAACTCCGGTAGTGGTCAAGGTCAGTCAGTCAGTTAGTTAGTGGGTGGATGTCAAGCTGAGTGGCTGAGGATAAAGCAGATGTTTGCTTTGAAACCGGTCCCCAGGATTTATATAAGATAAGTGAAGTTGTGTTACTAGTGTTTAGTTGTTATTAATAATCGATAGATACAATTTTATGATTTTATGATCCAGCGTGTAGCAACCTCAATTCTGTTTAACGCATGTTGGCATTGACTGCCATCTCACTGTTGCGATTCTTGGAATTCTCAATCATTTCTGTAAGCCTTGTACACTGCTGCACAGTGGCAATAACTGCGAACTCAGGTTGTGCACTTGGATTTCACATTTATTTCTGAAAGCTTTGTTACACTTACACAGCATTTTTATACTTAGTTGAGTTAATAGGGGTGGTTAAGACAGTAAACTGTACTATGCAGGAGCTCAGATTGCGAAACTGTACAAGTCGTAGAATGCGCGGGAGGTAGGAATTGCAAAAACAAGGAAAGGAAATCAAAATGCAAGTCAGGGAAAGCAAATACTCCAGCAATTTCAAGTTCACATGGTCCTGAGTGCACTCCACAAAATTCACAAAGTAAAGGGCATAAGCACTGTGATGTAACTGATTTGACTTATAAGTGGATTTCACAACATCTTTCCATGCTCAATAAAATAGATCAAGATAAATTCCTATGAAATTTATGAGTATTACTTCTCCTAATCACAGAGTGGTGAAGAAAGAAGCTGCAAATAGAAAGCAGACTGTTAGCATTAAATACAGTGTGAGAACTAATGATGGGCAATCACCTACCAGAGGTTGTAATAGATCAGCCAGGTGACGTGCCAGCCGATATGTAGGGCTGCCCCTGGCGTCCACAATGCGGCATAAAGGAACATCCAGTTTGTGGATCTTCGGAAGTCCATACATTCTAGGAGGCCTGGAACCTGACGGTGATACTGCCTTCTTAATTTCTGAAGTAAGGCAGGATCTTTTAATAAGTTGTACAGTCCGATGTTCGATGGAAGAGGTAGGATTCTTATCGAGAATCCTGTAGGCCGGATCATCTAAGAGCTGCTTCATTTTCTCTAAGTATTGGGCTGTGGAGAGGATCACAGTGGCATTACCCTTGTCCGCCGGCAAGACTCCAAGTTTTCATCATTCCGAAGTCTCTTAAGCGCTAAACTTTCATCTCGGTTGATATTGGGCCTAGGAAGTGTGGTGTGAGTGACAGCAGCGGCCACCGCAGTGCGTATTTCTTCGCCACTAACGTAAGTTTCTGAATAGCGGATTCCACCCCACTGATATCTGATCCCAGCCTCTTAAAACAAGAATTACAGCACCTGAGACTCACTTGCTGTCAAAACGGCTACTCCGAATGTGACGTTGAAGCCTCAATCACCAAAGCTAGGAAAGGGAAACCTGTAATACAGCAAGCGTCAGATAAGCCTACCGCTACAGCCTGCATCCCGTTTACCGGCAATCTATCTGGCAGAATCAGCAGAATTCTTGCCAAATACAACATCAGGACCATCCACAAAGCCACCTCCGAATATTAAGCATCTGTTGGGACCAGTGAAAGACGAACTGGACTTCCAAGTTCCGGGAGTGTACCGCATTCCCTGTGAATGTGGAACATCATACATAGGACAAACTGGAAGGACCATCGCTACTAGAATAATCAAACATGAACGGAGCATTCGTTTAATGCAACCTGAGAAGTCTGGGCTGGCAGAGCATTGTTTTGATAACGACCATAGAGCCAATTTTCGGAAGATGACCATCTTGGCAAAATGCAAGTTACTGGGAGTGGAGTATTAAGGAGGCTTTGGCAATTTCCTCTGAAAGGAGCATGCTTAGTCGTGATGCTGGATTTCAGTTCAGCTCCTCTTGGAAACCGGCCTTAAAAATGGAAATCTGTCGAATTAAGAAGCAAAGATCAATACAGCTTGATAATCAAGTTAAGTAGTTATGTTTCTTTGACACAATTTTCTATACTCACGCCATCTCCTGACCTGGCATTTCATTTACTGAAAACAGTCTTTTGTTCAGTAATGCGAATTTTGAGTGTTTTGTCTTTGTTTATAGTTGTGCTATATCCAGTATTTCATTTGTGGTTATAACCTTTTATAAATATCCTGATGATGGGAGAGCTGCACACTCCCGAAACATTGATATCTAATCATCTTTTCACCTGGCTGGCTGCCCGAGAAGAAAGTGAGCGGGTCCCTTTATTGTTAAATTATTCCAATTTCATGAACCCTATTATACCCTAAACTGTTACTATGAGAAAGCTTACAATTTTGTTATGTTGTCATTCTGCCCGCTTACCTTTGGCTTATTAATTGGTTTACAAGCAGTACCATGTTTTTAATGGCATGCCTATGTTTCCAAGACTGCTCTTTTTATATAGTTGACTATCCTGTGCATCAGCCTCAGACAACCGTTTTGCAGCCTGCAAAATGGTACCCCTTTACAATTCAATCTTTTCTCAATTCCTGGAGAATTAATATAATTTTGAGTCAAACTAGTGCTCAATGCTTCATTTATTGCTAGTTTACCTAGAACGCATTTCATTACGACTTTCCTTAACATCTTTACCTAATGGTCCTAACGAAACGTGTTCTAGGTAAACTAGCAATAAATGGAGCATTGAGTACTAGTTTGACTCAAAATTATATTAATTTTGTACTTCATTGTATCATAGCCCTTACTCATAGGAATCCTGGAGAATTACTTGACAGTAGTGCATCAACCCATTATCTTTTTTTACGAACGGTCCTTTGGGTACCACTTGCATGGTTTCCCTTGTCTGCTGGGTTCTCCAATTATTTGGCACAGGTTTATGCCCTTTATCAAGTGTTACTTTCTCAAATGTTCACTTCCAGTTCTATGATTCTCTTCCGTTCAGATTCTTTTAAGTGCCTTTCAGCAGATTAGTTTCCCCAGTATTCATCCCAGGATGAACTGGTGTGAAGTCCTGAATAAGGTGAACATTTCTCATCTAACGGATAGCCACAAGGTTCTTCAGTTTTTATGGGTTCCGGAACATACCGATATTCCAGTTAATGAATATGCAGATCAACTGGTTAAGAGGCACCAGACAGAGACCGATGAGATCTGCGGTTCGATTTCCGGCTATGGCACTGAAGTTTTCAGTCTCACTCTACCAGTGCAAACCTTACCCCACCCCAATTAATTTTCATCAATTAACCCAAAAAAGTGTTTGTTCAAGCATTATTTTTTTCTAAAATTAAAGCTTAGGGCATTTTAAGGTATTGAATGTTTCATTAATACAGTAAATGAACCAGAGCAAGTAACAATAGAATACTTTGACATTATCTGACCTTTCTATAACTTATACATTATGTTGAGTACAGGAGACTGTGAATCCTGCCATAAAAATAAAACTACAGTTTATTTTTGTAGAATATTATAAAACATGGAAAATCTTGGTAAAAACAAAAGAATACAAAAATTAGGCTAATGAGTCAACCTTGTGCCTTGGAGAAAAGTATATACAAGGTTGACTCATTTGCCTAATTTTAGTAGCAATGGCACTCCACTTTCTGAAATACTTCTTTTTATTCTATATAAAAGAATACAAGTTCTAATTATTGTTAGATACGATAACAGTATGTGAATTTGAGAAAATATGTGTAATTTATTTAATCAGAATACAGAAACAAACATAAAACAGCCAAACTTTAGTTTTTCAAATTAAAATGTTTTCAAACAGCTGAGCAAAATATTGCGCAACTTGAGTCTTAACACATCATCACTGCAGACATTTGTTGACGATTCATCCACATGGATCAGTGCGTCGTCTTCTTGCTGCAACAAACACGGAAATATGAGAGTAGAGGAAAATTAAATAAAGTAAACAAAATAGTCTGATCACCGTTCTATATAGCATTTGTGTTTCAGAAAATTATCTTTACTAATATTGCTAAGGCCAGTTCCTACATATTACAGGAATAGGTAATAAGGAAATAAACAAAAACGTTGAGTATGCATTAATTAGGAAACAGCAACAAAGACTGTGGTAAATATTTAAACATTTTACAGATGAGGTGATAACAGTTTGTTAGTCTTTGTCTCAAACAATTCCTTCTAATTAATTATCAAGTTATACTTGTAGTAGAAATTAGTGAATTAAAGTTTAATCCATTAACAAATATTCAATTTTATGCCATGCAGCCCACATCAATATTCAAACCAAAAGTTTCTATTGAAATGTTTGGTGAAAAGCAACATTCCTATGGAAAATTACTCTCACTAGATATAGTAAAGTTTAAAATTTGCCTAAAATTGAAAATATGCTATTTATACATATTTATGTACATTATAACTAATATTGTGTTGTAAATTTACGTGGTTACATCTGACTTTATGCTTATTTGAGAAAAATTCATGCTGGGTGAAAAAAAAAAAAAAAAAAAAAAAAAAAAAAATACTGAAAGCTAAAAGAAGGGAACCCCAGTTAGGTGAAAAGGTCATTGGTATATTATGTTGAGTTAAAAAGTGGCTGGGGAAGGGAGCAGTATATAGATAAAACCATTAATGAAGAAAGGAAGGGGATAGCATGGCTGAGAGCAGGAGTGTGGAGGCTAAAAGGGCAGCAGAATGGGTTTGTGCAAGACAAGTGCCCATTGTGTGGGGGTAAGGAAGATGTGGAACATATCCTTTTTGAATGCAGGGAAACAGAGATTTGGCGAAAAGAATACATCTGGAGAAAAATTAAGCAAAGTTCTGATATATGTAAAATTATAGATTAAAATCTCAAGAATGTAGGTCAGTTCTTAAAGTGAAAAATAAATGGAAGTGGACTGTGAAAAAAGGAAATGAACAATAGTGTGTAAGCAATAGTAGTAATGGTAGTAATGTTAGTAGTAATAGAAACGTAAGTAGTGTACTACACATTTTGTAATTCAACAGGCTGCCCACCAATTAATGGCCTGGGCCAAATACTGGTGATCAGCTCAACAATTGTAATAGCTTAGTACACAAATAAATAAATAAAAAAGGGAACCAAAAACAGTTTCTGTGCCACACTTTCCTCAATGGTTGCAAGCTCCCCTTCGTACGTAGTAACAGCATCTTCAGGTTTTAGTTAACTCACGGAAATTAATCATTTCTTCACACTAGCCGTATACAGGCTAAGGTTTTTGATAGAGTCAACATGAAAAATTCAAAGCCATGGCCAGGATTTGAACCATGGATCTCCTGGTTTCCATCCAGTCGCTCTAACCCATTGAGCTACCATGGCCAACGTGTCATCCTGTCAGCCATGGTAGCTCAATGGGTTAGAGTGACTGGATGGAAACCAGGAGATCCATGGTTCAAATCCCGGCCATGGCATTGAATTTTTCATGTTGACTATATATAGCATCTTCAGGGTTTCAAAATCTTTTTCCATGCATGATTTTTTCTTTGGAAACATTGATCTCTGTAGACTCCAGGAACTGAATAGTGATGTTGGCCATGTGTACAAACTCATTGTCATGATGGAGTAAGATCCCTCACAGTTCCATATGTGGCTGTCACTCTTGAAGTTTAACACAAACTCTTAGCAGGCAATATGTGGTGTAACCATTAGCGCTAACCATCCTTTGCTTCTCCAAAGGAACAGTTACTACATGTCCATTCTTTGAGAAGAAAGAGACCACCATACTTTTTGCCAACACTTTGGGGGCCCTTCTCTTTTGTCAGGGAAGATTCACACCCTGATTGCTGCTTGCTCTCCAAATCAAACTGATAAATCCAGGTTTTGTCACTTGTGATGTCAAAACTCCATGTAGAGCTTCTATTTTGAATCTTGTCAGCATTCCTCAAACCATTCAATACGAGCATGTATTTGTTCTCTCCCATCAAGATGAGACCTTCCTCTAACAAAGTAATTCATGCAGCATTTTCAAAACTAGTGATGAAACAATATGCTATGCTGCCTCAATTTTTTAAAATGTTATGCAATTATTTTTGAGAGTCATTTTCTCAACTTTCATTGTTGTCAATGCACCACAAATGACTGTTCAGCGTGATAAAATCAGTGTTCTACTAGAGTAAAATCTTAATTGAGAATGGTGCAAACAGCCACAGGACCCCTCAAAGTCACTGCATGAATGTGTGAACCTGAACCGTTGTTGTACTCAACTACTACAGAGCAGCCACTGTATCATTTTCTTCAGACATTGTTTCCTACCTGACCCGACAAAATTTAGTGAATAAGATAAGATTAACTTGGGAATAGTGTATGTATGAGACGTTGCTATTTCGGAATCTTGTAACCCATCTGTATACCCTATTTAGGCTGTTTTCTTTTAGAGCACAATTTGCTGTAAGAGCAGCAAAACATGTCATGGTGGCGATACTCCGTATGTAGGGATGAGTGTGCCAACCTAAGGGAGGGAGTAAAATATGCTAGTTTGATGTGATTTTAAGTTTTGTTCATTTAAATGTATATTATCTATTTTTTAACTTTGCCCTTTCTCCCCACTATCCCAGATCCAGGCTCCTCTTATAAAAAACATCCCTCGGCTACACTTACGGCCCTCAAGCCTTGCTGATGTTTTTTTACTGTAATGTTGGCAGCTGTGGCATCTGTGATGTGAGCAAGTAGTATGAACAAAGGAGATAACCTAAATAGAGTAAGTATTCCTCCTAAATAGAGCAAGTATTCATTATATCAGACCAAGTATGGAAGAATGTCCATTTCTTCTTCTCGTTCTGAACCAAATTAGCTCAAAATAATAAAATTTGTTACTGAATTAACATTAAATTATTTTACTTCTGTTTTTATTTTGATACTTTCTTCAGATATGCAAAAAGATGCAAACAAGTGGAACTATTCATGTATGCAAGTGCACGACCTTGTAAGTTTGTGGCTGGGAATCCCCTTTAAACATGCATCCTTACATACCGCTGACATTTGAACATCAGATCAAGCCACAAATGGTAACCGAGATTACTATTAGACACTTGCAGTTATGCCCACATTTTGACTGCAAGGGTTAAACTTGCTTCGAGCACATTCTGCCTCTTCGTACTGATTTATAATATGCCACTAAATCCACAACACTAGATGGCATTAGCATCAGTGTCACCAGAATTTTCAACAAGGTCCACTACACAAAGCAGCTTTGCTAAGGCAACAGAAGCTCATATTTGGGAGGTACCACGTTTGATTCTCATTGGAATGATTTTCTCAGTTTGTTAGCTAAATGCTGGGGTGATTTATATGCTACCAAACTTTCTTGTCCCTGGATTCATTTCATATTGCAGCATTTGACGTGATGGACAATGGCATGCAAATGAATGTGCTTTAAGGAAATTTTCTTTTTGTCCCTGGTATAGAGCTTTTGGTCTAAACCTATACATGAGGATAAGGGGCAGCTGGGAATGCACAATCTGAAAATGTTAAGGCCTGCAATGTGCTGTGCCTACTGCCATTAGATCTGGCTGTCCTTTGCATACCCTTTATTGCAGAGCAACATGCCTAGCCTTGACCACAATGATGAAATCCTCCATTATTCAAGGATCCATTTGTGAAAATAAGCTACTTTCACACCTCTCTTGCTCTCAACAAAGACTTAAATTACAAGACTACTTTTTGCTTTATATTTTTATCTTAGAAAATATGAAAAAGCAATGTGGCAGTTTGCATGTTACTTGTGAACAGAAACTACTGACGAAAACGGCACGGAAAGTAATTAAGAAAGTTGCAGCAGTCAGGTAATGTACTAAGAGTGAACAAAGAAAATATACCCTTAAAGTCCTTACTGGCAAAAAATATGAATAATAATACACCACTGGATACACCAAGAGATAGAAAAGATGGAAGAAGAATGTTGGAAAGATGGATCATCTTCATGTGTTGCTGCTACAGGAATTTGGGTTAATCTCACACATGGCTATTTCAGGGCTTATTTTGCCATCTTCAGCTGATAGCTCCGTAGTAGTGGAAGAAGAGGAAGGTTCATTTAGTCACCAAACAGCTGAGGATGAGATCGAATGATCTTGAAAACGTTTCAATTATACAACAAGTAAGTGAAGTTTAAGTGTAAACATAGTGACTCATAAATCAAACTCAAATATGATTTTTCTTTATTTTCATTATTAAGGGAGATGGGCTCATTATTTCTGTTTGCTTTGTATTATATATATATATATATATATCTTTTATTTATTTTTTTAATAAATTGTTTATAATATTTTCAATGATTTTGTCCTTTTCATTGCTGAGGTAGTTACAGTATTTGTGCTGTTCATTTGCTTTGTTGTGGCTGTGTCTTCATTGTAGAAGTTGTAGGGATATTTCCACCTGCCTGTTATTCTAGTATAACATAAATACTTAAATTATATTAATTCAGGAATTATTAACAATAATGTAAACAATTATATCCATTATTAATGTTTAGATGAGTCGTATTTATTACACATCTGCTTCACTTTCTTACCTATTTTGAGGACATGTTTCGCAAATCATCATTTGCAACTTCTGCTCTTATGCAACTAAAGCTTGATCCAGTGGTGTGGGTAATTCTGGAGTTGCTGCTGCCATCTGTTGATTTAGTGATGAACTTAAATGTGGGATTCTCTTCTGGCGGGATTTCAAAGTTCATTAGTTGGTTTTTATGTTTTTCTATGTATATTCTCTCCCATATGACGAGTTCACTATGTTGTTGTACATATTTTAGTAATTCTGTGCTATCTTCAATTTCATGATTTTCAGACCAGAAATGAGCTGCTATTGCGGACTTATCAATATTTTTGTATCTTAAGTGCCTGAAGTGTTCTTTCTTTCTAGTGCCTATGTTTCTTTTTGTCCTCCCTATGTAAATTTTTTCACAGTCTTTACACTTAATCTTGTAAATGCCTGACTTTTCCTCTGGTTTTATCTTATCGGTATTATTACTGTGAAGTAGGTTTTTAATGTTGTAATTGTTTTTTGGTGCCAATGTTATATTGTATTTCTTGAATATTTTTTGGAACATTTTTGTGGCCATGGGGTGGTAAGTAAATTTAGCAAATCTAATTTCTTGTTTTATTGGTGTGAGAGCTGTGATCTGTTTTAATCTCTTTTGAAGTTTGAATGATTTTAGTTTTTTATCTACAAGGTTTTTTTTCCATATCCATTTTTAATTGCAGTTTTTAAGATTTGATGGTATTCGTTTTGATATTCTTGCTGGCTGAGGGGTAGATTTACTAATCTGTGTTTGAGACTGTTGATGGTGGCATGTTTGTGTAGAATTGGGTTGAAACTATTTGCTTTGATGTAATTATCTGTGTGTGTTGCTTTTCTATGGATACCAAATTCTAGTTTTTCATTGCTTTTTGTGATTTTAAGGTCCAAAAAAGGTAGAGTACAGTCCTCTTCAGTTTCCACTGTGAATTGTATGCTGGGTTCTTGCAGGTTGAGTAGTTTCAAAGCATCATCTTTTTGTTTGTAGGGCACTATTGCAAAGATGTCGTCTACGTATCTGTACCATGTTTTAAAAATATGAGGGAAAAAACATTGTACAGATACGTAGGCGACATCTTTGCAATAGTGCCCTACAAACAAATAGATGATGCTTTGAAACTACTCAACCTGCAAGAACCCAGCATACAATTCACAGTGGAAACTGAAGAGGACTGTACTCTACCTTTTTTTGGACCTTAAAATCACAAAAAGCAATGAAAAACTAGAATTTGGTATCCATAGAAAAGCAACACACACAGATTATTACATCAAAGCAAATAGTTTCAACTCAATTCCACACAAACATGCCACCATCAACAGCCTCAAACACAGATTAGTAAATCTACCCCTCAGCCAGCAAGAATATCAAAACGAATACCATCAAATCTTAAAAACTGCAATTAAAAATGGATATGGAAAAAACCTTGTAGATAAAAAACTAAAATCATTCAAACTTCAAAAGAGATTAAAACAGATCACAGCTCTCACACCAATAAAACAAGAAATTAGATTTGCTAAATTTACTTACCACCCCTGGGCCACAAAAAAGTTCCAAAAAATATTCAAGAAATACAATATAACATTGGCACCAAAAAACAATTACAACATTAAAAACCTACTTCACAGTAATAATACTGATAAGATAAAACCAGAGGAAAAGTCAGGCATTTACAAGATTAAGTGTAAAGACTGTGAAAAAATTTACATAGGGAGGACAAAAAGAAACATAGGCACTAGAAAGAAAGAACACTTCAGGCACTTAAGATACAAAAATATTGATAAGTCCGCAATAGCAGCTCATTTCTGGTCTGAAAATCATGAAATTGAAGATAGCACAGAATTACTAAAATACGTACAAAAACATAGTGAACTCGTCATATGGGAGAGAATATACATAGAAAAACATAAAAACCAACTAATGAACTTTGAAATCCCGCCAGAAGAGAATCCCACATTTAAGTTCATCACTAAATCAACAGATGGCAGCAGCAACTCCAGAATTACCCACACCACCGGATCAAGCTTTAGTCGCATAAGAGCAGAAGATGCAAACGATGATTTGAAAAACATGTCCTCAAAATAGGTACGAAAATGAAGCAGATGTGTAATAAGTACGACTCATCTAAAAATTAATAATTATTTCGCTTCACTGTGGTGTTCCAATACAGTTAAATCTCGATAAATTACATCCATAGTAATATCTATGATTTTATAAAAATATTTGTATGAACATATTACATATATAAATTACGTATAAAATGTTGTAAACCTTGAAAAATTATAACCAAGAAAATACACAGGTGTAGTTTCTCCAGATTGTCTGCTATGTTTCAGGGCAACTAACGGTAGAGCTTTCGTTGTTGCTACTCCTTAGCATGGCCATATGGGTTATTGGTCTTCCCTTTTTGTGTAGATAAAGAAAGGAATTACAATACAGTTAAATCTCAATATAAGGAATTTACCGTTTCTTGGAAGTTTAAAAAAGCGCAGTTTTGGAGCCGAATCGAGGCAGTCTGGTGAAGTTTCAGATAGGGAGAAGTGTTACGCCGTAGCAGCATCAAGCGACGTGAAGTGTGAGGTTCATTCAACATTATATAGAGTATTCTCAGATTAAGATAAATATTTTAGAGCTTAGAGTATATATAGTTGTGAGTACAGTCCGCGAGTGCCGCCTAAATCACTGAAACCTGCAGACATTCAAGTAACTTGACACCAATACGAAAGTATTACAACACTTTCTGTTCAAGAACCCTGAAAGAAAACCCAACCTGGTCCAACCACATCACCTAATCCATAGTTTAGTAGTGATACATATACTCGTCGAGGTGGACCCTGAGAAAATAGCGCCTCCTCAGCCACAACATCGACGAGTATGACGACGGCAACAGATTGTGGCTTCGAAGCCTGATGGATTTAGGGACCCTCAAGATAACACGACATACATGGAGCTGCCAATGTGTTTGGCTCGAGATAGTTCCAGATAATTTGCAGTGGACTAAGTGGAAGGACACCGATGACTCCAGGAACTGCACAACAGAGCTACAAACCCACAGGAGCCCAATGACTCAAACCCAGGACCATGAACAGGACAGCACCGGTAATCTCTACTACCAATCAAAGTAAGACAGTGCCAGTTTAACAGAAGTGTGCATGCATTCATGTTTTTGAGAAACGGAAAGTCATCATCCAACCTTTCCAACATGCAGAACCAAACCCATAACAACATGGAAATGTACGAAGCTATCAGCTGTAGGGGCAGTCAGAGCATTGACCTGCCATGTTCTGAAGGACCTATTGTGAGTGAACCTCTCCATTCACAGAGGGTAACTACCTGTAGACCTGTTTCTCCACCACAAGCTTTTGATTTTAACATTGTATTAGCAAAATTTATTTGGCTAGAAACTAAAATGGTGGACACACTCAAAGAACATAGTGACATCTTGGAAAGGAAAGTAAATAAAGCTTTGAGTAAAAAATTAGAAGAACATAGTAAACATTTAGAAAATAAGCTAGGTGAGCTACGTAGAGCTTCAGAAATAGAAATGCAAAATCAAAATAAACAAATAAATGAAAAATTGGACAAACTTTCTGCTGTAACGGGGGACTTAGATAGGAAATTTTCCACTCAAACACAAGAGCTCAGAGAATTGTTATCTGATAGCAATTGCAAACTTCAGAGGGGGATAGATCACGTGGCCACAGAACTAGAACAAACAAAAGTAAATTATTTGAAACAAAAGGTTAGAAACAGTGATGTATTTAACATTTGAAAGTAATGAGTCGGTAATTCAAACACAAACATCACTTAAATTATCCTTACTTGGACATGTTTCGGAGAATGGTTTGTCCCCATTGTCAGCAGTTATCCGACTGGTTGGATCCGTGGTTTCCTGAAGTGAGCTGGAAACATGTCCAAGTAAGGATAATTTAAGTGATGTTTGTGTTTGAATTACCGACTCATTACTTTCAAATGTTAAATACATCACTGTTTCTAACCTTTTACTTCAAATAATGTTTAAATGTTTACTATGTTCTTCTAATTTTTTACTCAAAGCTTTATTTACTTTCCTTTCCAAGATGTCACTATGTTCTTTGAGTGCGTCCACCATTTTAGTTTCTAGCCAACTAAATTTTGCTAATAAAATGTTAAAATCAAGGGCTTGTGGTGGAGAAACAGGTCTACAGGTAGTTACCCTCTGTGAATGGACAGGTTCACTCACAATAGGTCCTTCAGAACATGGCAGGTCAATGCTCTGACTGCCCCTACAGCTGATAGCTTTGTACATTTCCATGTTGTTATGGGTTTGGTTCTGCATGCTGGAAAGGTCGGATAATGATTTTCCGTTTCTCAAAAACATGAACGCATGCACACTTCTTTTAAACTGGCACTGTCTTACTTTGATTAGTAGTAGTGATTACCGGTGCTGTCCTGTTCATGGTCCTGGGTTGGGTTTGAGTCATTGGCCTCCTGTGGGTGTGTAGCTCTCTGTTGTGCAGTTCCTGGAGTCATTGATGTCCTTCCACTTAGTCCACTGCAAATTATCTGGAACTATCTCGAGCCAAACACATTGGCAGCTCCATGTATGTCGTGTTATCTTGAGGATCCCTAAATCCATCAGGCTTCGAAGCCACGATCTGTTGCCTTCGTCGTACTCGTCGATGTTGTGGCTGAGGAGGCGCTATTTTCTCAGGGTCCACCTCGACAAGTATATGTATCACTACTAAACTATAGAGTAGATGATGTGGTTGGACCAGGAATTGGGTTTTCTTTCAGGGTTCTTGAACAGAAAGTGTTGTAATAATTTTGTATTGGTGTCAAGTTACTCAAATGTTTGCAGGTTTCATGTGATTTAGGCGGCACTCGCGGATTGTACTCACAACTATATATGTTCTAAGCTCTAAAATATTTATCTTAATCTGGGAATACTCTATATAACGTTGAATGAACCTCGCACTTCACGTCGCTTGATGCTACCAGCTCACTTCAGGAAACCACGGATCCAACCAGTCGGATAACTGCTGATGATGGGGACAAGCCGCTCTCCAAAACATGTCCAAGTAAGGATAATTTAAGTGATGTTTATGTTTGAATTACCGACTCATTACTTTCAAAAGTAAATTGTCTAAAATCCAACCAACATATGGAAAGCAGGGTACTGGGAGTTATTCAAAAGACCAATGAAAACTTGGTAACAGCTCAAAGCCAACTCCATAAAGTGATAAGAGACAGAAATAACCTCAGTAAACAAAGAACTTGAAGGGGTAAAGATGCTCGCTCTGTCTATCAGTGTACAAAGTGCAAAGTGACCATTTGGAAGGTCTTGAAAATAAACATAAAAGTTTAGAGAAGCAATTTAATTTATTGAGGGCCTGTATTACGATCTCTGGTTACTAGCCGAGGTTTGTTACCTTTCAGTTATCCATAACTATTGGTTAGGTTTAGTCGCTTGTATTACAAACTATTTACCTGTAGGTTTGTTACCCTGTGCGTTATGGTGGAATGTGAACGGTTGGCAATATCTTCCACTAAAATTTTACCTTGTTTGCAACGTTATCTTGTGTTTAGAATGTGTAATTAGCGGGAAAACCAAACATATGTAGTAGCATCAGGCATCTTGTTTTACCCTTTTACTAGCTGTTTTCTGTATATTTTCATTAATAGTTCATTCGTAATAAGGTTTGGCATAGTTCTGTATATTTACTATTATAGTTCGTTTACAGTTTAGATTTCTCCATAGCATTAGACAGATTCTCTTTCATAGCGTCAGGTTAGTGTTACAAGTTATATAGGTTAGATATATGGAAAATATATGAAATGCTTTGCTAATATATGAACACCAAGAGATTTCCAGTCAAAAATTTTACAAATAAGTCCACACCACTGTTATTAATTCTGATAATAGTATTCAACAAATGTTATAATTTGGGTAAATTCATTTGGTTAGTAGTTTATCCTTATGGATAAATCACCTCTTATATGAATTATCATTTCACAGAGGTATATGCGAAGAGGGAAGGTCTACAAATTACAAGTCACCCATGAATAAAAGCAAGGTTATAAAATATGCATTCTGGCAAGGGTAACTTGGTACCTGAAATGTTTTTGTTTTTAAAAGTAATATATTTGGCTAGTTATGAAGCAATAACTATGGTTTTCTTTTAAGAAAACGGGTTATAGCAAACTCATTTCTTCTTGGCACTTCATAATCAAACGGCCACATTTCAGTCATAGCATTGTGCCCTTGATTGAAAAATGCAATTGAACAAATAAATGGCTTCATTTAAATACCACGCGGTACCAGATGGGCAGGTTTTAACATTTCTTTACGTGTGCAATTTGCAGAAAATATATTTATGTACTGCATTTGCACTACCTATGGTAGATCAAAGCAAGAATCAGCAGTAATACTTCAACTTGCATTGAGACAGCGCACACACTGCCTAAATCACAATATAATTAGCAAATGGTATTCATTAAGGCACATTGTAGGACAAAACTATTATGGTATTGTACATGTAATTAACTACATTACATGTGTCAATAGTGTTTGCAATAACGGTTTGGACATCGATACAAATTGCATAATTTAAAAAATTTGTTTTATTCACTGTTGGCTTTACAGTTTGTTACGTTCCTCTGGTAATGCTTTAACGAAATGCAAATTAAACATTGCACCCACTATTAGCAAAATCGAATGTTTACTACTTCAGCATGTTTCTGAACTTTTATACCTATCCAGCTACACATTTAGTATTGTGTGTATTTTACGGTATAGGTTTAACATGCTTTGTTTATTACATTTATGTTCATTAAAACATGTTGCAATATGGTTGCATAAAATATCGTATTGTTTGCAACAAGTCACTGACACCATGGGACACTAGAAATTATCATTCCATAACCTATTACGTTAATATATACCTAATACTTATGTGGCTTATTTTACTTCATTTTCAGCATGTCATGAATATATCACATTATGTATATAATCCTCAAAATTATCTTCCCGCATTCTAATTCTTTTAGCTCTTCTATTAAATACTGTGCCAACATTTCATCCTCAGAATCGCTGTAGACATTCACTCTGGACTGGAGGTATGCCATTTTATTTTTTGTGTATGAAGGTAAACTCCAAGTTAATTCACTAACCGCTACTCGAGGTGAGGGTTAGTTTACCTCCAGAAATAACTCTCAGTTAGCCCTTAACCGAAGGTCATAATACCTACATCTGCATGTAACTGCAAGTTAACCGTTAACCAACACCTTAACCAGAGATCATAATACAGGCCCTTAAAGAAAGTTACCCTTCGAGGCCCGCATATGAAAACCAAGGACCACCTAAGCACCAAAGAAATCGTCGTGGACACAGAGAACAACAACTGGGAGAACATTTTCCTGAGCAGGGGGCACTAACAAACTCAGCTGCTGACCACGCCCGAAACACATATCAGAAACCTGTACCCCATTTCCCGGAAGACAGAAGGACTCACGGATCAAAGAGCAATCCCTCTCAGGATCACCAAAGACTCAACTTCAGACCACCATTTCGTGACGACAATGAACCAAGAATACGGCACCTGAATTTCCAACAGTACGCGCAACGAGGGCCTTACTCCAATAGGAGCCATGGTGGACTATACAGCTGAGGAATGCAATCTCGATTTCGGAAAGCAATGGACACGATAAATCAAACCCAGGACCCATATAATCATCCAGAAGCATTAAATTCCAAAGGGGCAACCATTACAGCTTCTGCTCTGCTTACATCGCCAGGGGAAAATAATGTTCCAAATGGTCAATGACTTGCCAGGAATTCATAGATGGGATAGCCGCATAAACAGAATGAATTATAATACTGCTGTAATCCTAATCTGTTTCATATAACCTTGTCCCGCTGAAATGTATCACTCCGCGTTCAACTACCTTCCCCCTCGCCCTAATTGGCTAATGCTTTCGCGCCATAGGCCATAGGCGGTGCCTTCCCGTCACATTTAAACCTGCAGTAAGCGTTGTAATAATTGCCGGGAAGATAAATAAAATCATACAAATAAGGATATGAAGGCATGCAAAAATACAAGTTTATAATGAACTGTGCAAATTGAAACAATGACTGAGCAATGAAACTGAATGAGTTTATAATGAAAGGCCTTTCGCCTTTTCCACTGGGATTTTTTAAACCAGCACACATACCTTTCAAAAATGCTTGTCTTTCAGTCTTAAAAGTCGTGTCACACCATACCTTACTTTTCGTGTGTTCGTGTATATTTTGCAATTTGTATCTCGGTGCAGTCTGGTTGTCCTTAAATAATGTCTTCACCACAAAGCAATATCGCCTCTCTCTTTTAGCACATTTTTCTTGCCTCTTTTTTCATTCACAAATCCCAGCTGTATAAGCAACCTGCTGAAATTTGGTAAATCTGCATCCTCATTTACAGCAGACAAAATGTTACTTATGTTAGGAAGTTCGTTTCTAAAGAAAAACTACACACATGACGCACAACTTTTCACGTATTTTCTCCGAGCACGCACTTTTGTTTATTCCTGCTTTTGCCTGGGGTGGTAAGTTTTCCTGTTTTCTCAGTTTCATGTCGCGATGTTCCTACGGATGTAACACTCACACCTGTAACTTCACAGCACAGCTGTTTGACTTCTCTCACTGACAAAGACGGATTCTTCTCTGTGAGTGCATTGAACACATGCAACACAATTCTTTTTTCTCCTGTTTGTAAATAATTATCCTTGCGATACTTCAGCAAAAAACTGGCGGTAGACTCTGCCATTATACATATAATAAGTACATGCACAATAAACGATCAATAAAATAATTTAGCTCTCGCACTCTCGAATGGCGATATATGACTAATCCAGTTGAAAACAAGGTCTGTGATAAAAGTCATATAAACAAATGTCACCACTACCGCTAAATCACGTGCTATCGTGCCATGTGCTTGAGAGCAAAGGAACCTCCCCTTTACTTCGTTGAAGAATTAACATGCATTTCAGATAAATCAACTCTGTTGCGTAATATATTTAATTCAAACAGTTACGAAAATATAAATTTTTCAATTCTCTTCCAACATGTAATGATATATCACCATGTTAAATAACAAACTAATTTTTACCACACGACAGTCATTGTCACAACAGCAGCCATTGAGAGGTAATTAGGTCACGTGACCGTTAAGAGATACTGGGCAAGCTTGCGTGAAACAAGGTATAATGTTGAAAACTTTAAAATCTATTATGTAAGATTTCGACATAAAATCTGCAATGAGTGGAAACTACCCATTGGAATCTCCCAAGATTAAATTAAAAGTATGAGCAAAGGTTGCAGGTGCAATATTAAATAAAACTGTAAAAATTTTGGCGCGCTGCATAAAACTGTAACAGAATATTTTTGCTGCAGGAAAAAAAAAACTGAGGCATATCTGAAAACAAAGAACTATTGTATCCTAGCAGTAGGAAAGTAGGCAAAAGGGTTCAGAGAACAGGATTTCTTTAAAATCCAGGTAGATCGTAGCGGTGAGGTACTACTGAGTACTAAGTGTGTGTAGGCAAATGTGAATTCTCTAATTGAAACAGACACCATGTATAAACATGATGTCAATGTGGGTTTTATCAACAGAAACCTGCCAATGAAAATGGGGAAAAAAATGACCTAAACTTTCTTTTACTGACCAATGAAAATAAATATATAAATAAATGAATAAACTGGCGCTTACCTGAACTGATGAGAAGCAATACCTTCTTCCAATGATTATATAGGTATCAATGAGATAATTAGAATTAGAGGTCCACGAAAAGGATGAGGAGAAAGAGAAAAAGAAGCAGAAGTAGCAGAAATACCGCAGTGTTTTCAGTGAAACGACTGAAAAGGATGGAGGAAACGGACAATGAAATGGCATGTACCTATGGCAAGAGGAGGAAGCACCTTTTAGACAGACGGAGAGTCAGGTAAAGCCTTAGCCATGTGAAAGAAAAATGGTCAGCCACCCAATGTCTAAGTGAGTAACCAAGATGTTAAACAAAGCAAAAATGTATTTCTGAAAATCCAGAATTCTGCAACGTTTATATCTACACTATTACCATTAAAAACTTACTTCCTTACACACAAAAAGATAAAAAAAAAAAATAAAAAAAAAAATGTACTGCTGTAGCTCTCAGATGACATGAGAAATATCTATCTTTTGGAAACCCCTGCATGATTCTTTTCACACAAAGTTCCACTGTTATGTCCAAATTAAAATGTTACTTAGAATTACTGACCAACTGAGCCAGTTTTTCATCCAGCAAATGCAATCATTGGAAACAAGCATTCCACTTCGTACGAGTGTTCAAAGCAAACGAAAGGGTCATTATGGAATTTCCTTAAAGAAAATCTTCAGCCACATCCTATCCAGAATCTCCCATTTGATCCCAGAAAGCCCAGACATTGCTAAATATGGATAGAGTCAACATGAAGAATTCAACACCATTGCCGGGATTTGAACCACGGATCTCCTGGTTTCCGTCCAGTCGCTCTAACCCATTGAGCTACCATGGGAATGATTAATTTCCATCAATTAACTAAAATTATAAGAGTTAAATGATGAAGCCTGGGACTCAAGTACTTACGATAGTAAGTCGCCACAAATAGTGTATCTCGGATGCAAGAGCCCCTAGTGGTCTACCGGGGAAATATACGAGTCAAATGGAGAATTTAATGTCAGAACGGCACGTTGGCCATGGTAGCTCAATGGGTTAGAGCGACTGGACGGAAACCAGGAGATCTGTGGTTCAAATCCCAACCATGGCATTGAATTTTTCATGTTGACTCTATCAACATAGCCTATATATAGCTAGTGTGAAGAAATGATTAATTTCTATCAATTAACTAAAATTGCTAAACGTATCTATTATATGTTCCAAAATCTGTTAGTCTTAGTGCCTAGTATATTAATGTTATAAAAAGTTATAAGATATATATGGTTTTACAGAAGGTATTATTTTTACTTGAGAAAGGTACAAATTACGTATAAAAAAATAAGTGATGTATGTTTTCTTTTCATTATGAAGTATCTTACTGAATAAGAAAAATGACAGTACAAGTCAAAATAATCTATGTATACACTTAAAAAAAAATAGATTATAGGATAGCTGTAAGAACTACTTAATTGCCTCTAGTTATAGGTTTTCCAATGTAAAAATAAGATATATTCTTAAGGCTCTGTTGATCTTAAGTTTGTTTAATAACAGTGCACAACCATAAACATATATGTGTGTAACTAGTAAGGTACCCCAATGCAGGTATAAAGACATTTGTTGGAGGAATCAGGGATGAATGACCTCTGGACTAAAACAAACAGACTGTAAAGTGAACCCATAAGCTTGGCTGAATGAAAAAGGAATATGCAAACCTGGGACAGACCTAAAATCATTAGCAAACTCTTGAATCCTTAAGGGATGAGTAAAATATGCACCGCCCCCTAAAATACAGGGATGTCCCTACTATTATCTATGGTGTCAAAAGAAATGTGTAGAAAATCATTTGAATATTATAAAAAATACTTGGTGGATTAAGTTTAGGGGTGTTGTTGTTAATGCTGAATTTCAAGGATATGTATATGTGTGATTGTTTATTTTATATGTTAGTGATTAAGAACACATTCAGGGCAGATTATGTTAAAGTTAACTGTCTTGTAAACTCCGATTAACTTTCCCATAAGGGGGCAGTTTGTAGCAATATTTCCGCTTGCCTGTTATTCTAGTATAAAATAAATAACTATATTTTATTTAATTCAGGAATTATTAACAATTATGTAAACAATTATATCAATAGCAATATCTATAGTTTTACAATAATATTTGTATGAAAGTATTACATATATGAATTATATATAAAATGTTGTAAACCTCAAAAATTATAACCAAGAAAATACACAGACGTAGTTTCTCCAGATTGCATCTTCTAGGTTTCGGGGCAACTAACGGTACAACTTCCGTTGTTGCTACCCTTTAGCGTGGTCATAAGGGTTATTGGCCTTCCCTTTTTGTATAGACAAAGAAAGGAATTACCAGTTACTGGAAAGTTTAGAAAAGCGCAGTTTTGGAGCTGAATCGAGGCAGTCTGGCGAAGTCTCAGATAGGGAGAAGTGTTAAGCCGTAGCAGCATCAAGAGACATGAAGTGTGAGGTTCATCCATCGTTATATAGAGTATTCTCAGATTAAGATAAATATTTTAGAGCTTTAAGCAAATATAGTTGAGTACAGTCCGCAAGTGCCGCCTAAATCGATGAAACCTGCAGACATACGAGTAACTTAACGCCGATACAAAAATATTACAAGACTTTCTGTTCAAGAACTCTGGGGAAAAAAAAAAACCAATTCCCAGTCCAACGATATCACCTACTCCATTGTTTAGTAGTGATATAGATACTTGTAGAGGTAGACCCTGAGAAAATAGTGCCTCCTCAGCCACAACATCGACAAGTAGGACGAAGGCAACAGATCGTCGCTTCGAAGCCCGATGGATTGAGGGACCCTTGAGATAACGTGACAAAGTCGTAGATGATCCTGGATTTGTTTTTCTTCCTTTGCTGCTTTGTATGCTCTCAGTATCAAGAGTATAAGTGGACTGCTGGGCATTTTCTTCTAGTGTGTTCAGGTTTTTTTATAGTCTTTTGATTTGTTTTATATAGTAGTTGCTGTGTGCCAGGAACTGGCATTGTTGATTTACCTAAATGTTATTTTTCTTACGTCTTCTTCTAAAGGTGGGGTTTTGGATATTTTGTGTATGTCTTCACTCCTTACCCATGGGTAATAGTTTCATGACTATGCATAGGCACTTCTTCTTCCATCTGTTTATTCTGTCCATTGTGAATTTTGGTGTTATTACAGCTAGTGCCATTGCAGCATATGCAAAAATTGTTCTGATTGTCTTGCATACCTGTGTTAGTATGGTCGAGAGACCTTCCTTTCTTGTTCTTGATAGAAATCTGGGGCAGGTGGTTGGCTTCTTGGATTTTCTGTTTATAGTGTGTGTTTGTTATGACTTTTTCTGTCAGTGCTACTCTTAAGTATTTAATTTTCTTTTGGATGAGAATTGTATGTTTGTCATACATGATAGTAGTGTGAGGTGGATATTGGAAAGGAATGTCTTAAATAAGGAAGAATGGAAGCAATGCCTTAGAGAAGCCAAAGTCTGACTTGGGCTATAGCACTACAGAAGAGAAATATGCCATTTGAATGAAACTGTCTGAATCTCAAGAAAAGAGAAAGCATAAGTCCTGTTCACTTACCAAGTGTATTATATATCCTGTACCACTCCGGGCCCAAATGACCTTGTTGTCGACGGGCCCTAAAACACCACACACTCACACTCTCCTGTACCACTCTGCTCAACTTTGGCATTAGTTATACCATCCTGTGTTAGCTTCTGGACGAAGGCCTCTACATCAAGGGAACCATAAGGATACATGACGGGTCTCTTGTTGATAATGTCTTGCACAGGGTCCGTGGAAGGCACAGTATCCACAGGCACCTGCAATGTTTGCAATACAGAAAGTTGTGTAACTCCTAACAAATTTTTATTCCTGGGTTGATATGGAGCTTTAAAATTAATTAACTCAATAGGGATAACAAAGGTGCAACAGAACTGAATGAGTAGCACAGATAGGATTTGACAAAACAGAAAATGTTATACTGTAGGTATGATCAGGGATGCCCCCAAAAAAAAAACACACACACACACATATATATATTTTCTGTAGGGTAATTAAAAGTATTAGGTCTTTGAAAATTAATTAAGCAGTACTTAATATCCAAACAGTGAAATTAGACTTAATGTTATTCTTTACAACTCCAAATCAAATGGCAAACATAGGATTCAAAGATTTTACATACAAGGGGAATTTTTTAAGTTACACTTTTTTTTTGTTCTTACACATTTATTTTTTAACATTCACAATCCTTCAATTTAGTCTCCTTGCTTCTCAATAAGAGTCCCAATGTTTGGGAAGCATTATTATTCCATTCAAGACATCACTTCTGTTCATTTTCTGAATGGCTTGGATAAAGTTGATAGCTCTTTTAGGGCCTGTATTATGATTTCCAGTTAAGGTGTTGGTTAGCGGTTAACTTGGAGTTACATGCAGATGTCGGTATTACAACCTTCGGTTAAGGGCTAACTGAGTTTTTTTCTGGAGGTAAGCTAATCCTCACCTCGAGTAGTGTTAGTGAGATAGCTTGGAGTTTACTACCTCACACACAAAAAATAAAATGGCATACCTCGAGCCCAGACTGAATGTCGAAAGCAATGAGGATGATATGCTGGCACAGTATTTATTTCATGAAAGAAAAGCCAAAAGTATTAGAATGCAGAAAGATAATTTCGGGGAGAGGGACGAAGTAGAGTTCTGACAATGCTATTGATTGTAAAAAAAGACCATATCAGGGATTTTGCAGATCAGACATCGAATCGAATTTACGACAGAAAGGTAAGTGTTTATATATGTGATATATTCGTGACACGTTGAAAATGAAATAAAATAAACCAAACGAGTATTAGGTATAGCTTGACATAGTAGGTTATGGAATGATAATTTCCATAACCATGGTGTCAGTGACTTGTTGCAAGCAATACAATATTTTATGCAATCATATTGCAACATGTTTTAACGGACATAAGTGTAATAAACAAAGCATGGTAAACCTTTAGTGGAAAATACACGCAACACTATATGGGTCGGAGTAGTAAACATTCAATTTTGCTAATAGTGGCGTAATGTTGAATTTGCATTTCATTAGAGCATTACGAGAGCAAAGTAACAAGCTGTAAAGCAAACAGTGAATAAAACAATTTTTTAGGTTATGCAATTTGTACTAATGTCCAAACCGTTATTGCAAACACTGTTCACATATGTAATGTAGCTAGTTTCATGTACAATACCATAATAAATTTGCCTTAATGAATACTATTTGCTAATTATATTGCAGTTTTCTGCAGTTTGTGCACTGTCTCAATGCAAATTGAAGTATTACTTCTCATTCTTGCCATACCAACAATAGACGGTGCAAATGCAGTACATAATTACATTTGCTGTGAAAGCACACGTAAAGAAATGTTATAACCTGCCCATCTTGTACCTTGTGGTATTTAAATCAAGTCATTGATTTGTTCAATTAGGTTTTTCAATCAAAGGCACAATGCTGTCACTGAAATGTGGTCCTTTGATTATGAAGAGCCAAGACTTCACTTTGTCAAGACAAAGAAGTTCATAGTTCCACCACCAGAGAGAGAGAGCAGACAACAGATGCCAGTTGGAAAGAGATTGAAAATGGAGGCGAATGTCTTTGAAACTAGTCTCTCATAAATATACACAAGTGACGAGTATTAATAAACCAACTACAAATAGTTTCTGAGATTAATTTTGACGTCACTGTTACTAAATTCCTCCAAACACACACACACACACACACACATATATATATATATCACCAAGTAAAATAACGGACTAATTTTTACTGCACAACAGTCTATACCGCAACAGCAGCCAATGAGAGGGGATTAGGTCACGTGACTGGTAAGAGATACGGGGCAAGCTTATATGAAACAAGGATTAGACCAGACTTCACTACCTAGCATTGCTCCTCTACAATGCTGAGTAGACACTGGTCCTACACCCAGAACTTAAAATCTCCATACCCCAGGAGTGGGATCAATCCTGGCCGGATTCTGTGGCAGGGAACCAAAGCACAGTACTCTAACCCACTATGCCACGGCACAGAACACAATTCAGTAGTAGGTTGGACATTTTTGGAGACCAACACACCACAAACAGAAATGCAATAATACTAAAATGCATTTAGGAAAAAACCGAACTGTATGGGGAAAGGTTTACATTTGGAAGAACGGAAAAAATATACTTTCAATTTTCAAATCCCACCAAGCAAGATACTTATGCAGAAGTTCATCCAACCACCACAATAAATGACATAGGCAGTCATCTAGGAACTGAGGATAGGAGAGCTTAACTCCTGAGACATAGTTTCCTTATTAAATAAGTAACTGATATAGTATTAAAAGACTTATGCCCGATTTCACCAACAGATGTTAAGACTTAACATGAGTTTAGCAATAGTTAAAACAAAAATTGCATTTCACCAACAAGCGTAACATTCGTGTTAAATCTCTTGTTAAACTAACACGCCAAATTTCTGATGTTAAGTCCTTAACAATTGTAAATAGTCAAGATGGCGAGCATAAACTCAGCTGTTGATGTGATTTGCTATATTTAAGACCGTCTAAATGGCATTCGCAATAGAGTACGGCCTATGAGGAGAAATGATTTTGAGGAGCTATCCGAAGAAAAATTTTTACGGAGGTATAGACTGACAAATCATGTTGCTATGAAGGTTACTGCGGAAGTACAAGAGAGGTTAGAACATGCATAGAAAGGAATATGGCAATCTAGCCTTTGCTTCACGTATTAATAACCTTGCGATTTTATAATTCACTGAATTATGTGGATAATATATTATCCACCTCACGTCTTGAAACGTTGAAGTAACTTGCCCTTCTTCACTCCTCGTTTTAAATTTACGTAATACCGAGTTAGAATATGCATCGAAAGGAATATGCCGATCTCGCCTTTGCATCAAGTATTAATAACTTTGCGATTTTATAATTCACTGTGGATAACACACTGTCCACCTTCCGTCTTGAAACGTGGAAGTCACTCGTCACTTGTACTTCTTCGCACCTCGTTTTAAATTTACGTATTACGTTTCGTTTGTAGTAATGACACATGCATTTGAATTAAGTTTGTTTCCAATTTTTCCCCGTGTGACATCTTTCTCTTTTACATTCACCGCATCCGTCCTATTTTCCACGATATCGTTATACTTCTTCATCACCAATTCAATTAACAATCCTTTCTCCATTTATGAGAAATTTGTTTCATGGCTTTTGTTTATGATTTTGTTTATCCACCATTTTTTTAGCTGTGTGCAGACTGCGGTGCAGACGAAAATGAAAACAAAAGCGCATCATAGTACGTTCAGAAAATAATACGACTCATCCACAGCCTTCTATAACTGTAATATTTACAAGTTTCTTGGCATTAGCAAGTGTTTAACATTTTCAGAAAACAGGTTGGGGAAATGCAAGAAATTGTTAGCGCTATTACAATTGTTACGTTACATTTGTTAACGTCGATTTTAACATCTGTTGGTGAAATCGGGCCTTAGAGTCATACTTTATTAAAACTTAGAACTTCACTAACGTCACTATTAAAAATAGTCCTGTCCTCAGCTGATTGGCGACTCACTGGTTTGCTAAGGATGGGACTGGGACAGTCCCAAAAATGTTCCTGCTTTTAATAGTGACCTGAGTGAAGTTTTAATTAAATATGACTCATAAGTCTTAATATGAAATTACCTTTAATTTTAACAGTGCTATTATTTATAACTAAAGGGCAGATTCCTATAACATGTCATTTATTGGGTCTTAAAAGTCATATTTCTCACTTTTTCGGATCTTTGGTCATATTTATGCTTATGTCCATTATAAAGTCATATCTTCAGGATTATTATAATGTAGTCAGCAGCCAATTAGAAATAAAACAAACCAATATTCTGTCTGCATATCAGTAGCCAGCAGCACTGCCCACTTGATTTTCGAAGGTTCTTATAGCAGGTAGCAAACATTTATGCAGGACAAAGGAGACAAACCTTGCATGCTTGAATTTCACCCTTCCCTGTTTGTTTGGCGACAGGTTTAATGCTTTGTTCCCTTCCCTTTGCCACCCCCATTTCCACCAGCTTTCTGGAAGTTTCTTGTACATTCTATTGAGACCTCAGTCAGTTTGATGTCACCATGGCTAAAAGCAGGGTTCTAAAAGTGTAAAATTAAGAAATTTTGTTTGAGACTTTCAGGAGGCTTTTAGTACTGATAATGTTATTTTGTATTGTAAATATAGCGAAGTGATAGTATTGGCGATTTAATATGCAACATATTGAAACCACTAAGCATCAGAAGCTTTTAACAACAGCTTTCTCCATGGAAAGTAGGCAGTGGCTGATGTTTGAGGCAGCTTCTGTGGATAACTGTTAAGAATTTTGTATGAATCTTTACACAATGATGGTAACTTCAAATATTGTGAGCTATTGTTTTTAATATATATATGGTCCTATAACTTCATGTGATAAGGATCGTAGTGTCTCCAGATATAAGAACATTCTGTCTGACAATACAAGAGGCTTTCAGTTTGACAACCTAAAAATGCACATTGTCACTCAATTTAATTTTGCTGCAAGTATGAATATTTTATATCTCTTAATTATTCTTTTCTTAAGTTACCATAATTATTATTCTCTAATTTAGGACTTTTTAAACCTGTAGATTCCATAAAGTATGAAATTAAGAATTAGAAAAGATTTTTTTTTCTGCAGAAACAACTAAGAATATTTATTTTTACAGCTATTAATTGTTAAAGTTTGTAAATTAATATATGATTAATAAATTCATTAAGCTATAAAGGCCCTTTTCTCGTCTTTTTAGATCATAAAAGCATGAATATTTTCCATTTTTAGTCAATAGAAATCTGCCCCTTATTCAACTATTTAAACTGATGAGTAAAAAGTAGCTCAATAATTAACTGAAGTATATGTTTACTTATTTAAATAAACAAACAGGGGTTAAATATAATGAGATATGGAAGAAAGGCAACTCCAACTCTGGAAGTATGTATCAGTTGTTATGCTTTTTTTTGTAATGTGAGTAAAAATATATGAATATATTAATAAATTAAAAAGAATACTACTGCATAAAGAAGCTCAAAGCAAGACAATTCTATCCCTTTGTTAAAGAATGGCTGTAATACCAGAGTGTATTTGTTATCCTTAACATGGAGGCAGGCAGTTAATGTGGCTAGTGACACTCCATTCACTATCTCAATAGGTTTCACACCCTGTGCCAGGTCAGGATCAATCTCCACATGACAAAGTGTCCTTTTCAGTGGCAGCTTGTGAACCTCATCTCTTTTGAACACTATGTGAGGACGTTCTCCCTTCTCGATCACAAGATCCGTGCGATGTGGAGCTGCTACTGGTCGCTGTGTATAACACTCAGGTAAAACTAGAGCTCCTGGCTTCAGATCTCGTTCGCCTGCGGTGCCGTATGTAGTAAAAGCGGGCGTTAAACACATTTCATTTCAGATCTCGAATCAGTTTGTTTGCCTGAGTAAAGTTTAAACTAGTGTCTATGGGACAATGGACAACTTTCATTACCAGTGGCTGGAATGGAGCAAGAGCCTCATTATGGGGAAAATCTGGTTCTGAAACAAACAAGTCACAGTTAATTAGTAGTAATAGTGATATTGAAAAACACCAATGAAAGTTCACATGTGTATTATAAAATAATATCATTATTCTTACAAAAGCCCTCTGTGGCAACCTGGAACTCAAGGAATAGCAAAACTTCTATTTCCAGTAAAATCTTTACATTTAACTTTTGAGGGAACAAATACTATCTCTATGACAGAGAAAACTAAAAAATCTTAGGTGTTACTTTCACATGATTTTCTTTACCCTTCATGGTTTATTAGTATACAAATTATTCTAATGAAAGCATACTTTTATTTTTATCTACTTATTTTAATTGAGCCAAACCTTTGCAAAATAGCTACAATGCACATTCTATTAGAGATTAAAAGGGAATAGTAATAGTTGAATCTTTGAGATCTGAGCACTGTATACCAAGCTTAACACTAGAACCCCGGCACTTGCTAGCTACCGTTAACTACGGTAGCGGTCATTTTTTACCATTTGCTTTTTCTTTGCCTTTTCCGAGTAAATTTTACAGCTTATTTCTTACCAGTTTGATACTATTATTATTAGGTAACTAGGTGCAACATATTATCAACGTGTATGTATACATTAATGGAAAATTGCTTTTCTCGGGTACACATTCAAATTTTCTATGCTAAATTTTTTGTCTAACAATCTTGTGGAAATGGAGAGTTAGAATAAAAAAAATATTTAATTTAGTAGCATATAAAAAGCCTGTACAATCAACACGTACTCTTTATTTCTCTGTATTTTTCAATTGTATGTTTATTCAAATTAAAAAAAAAATAGTTGAAATTCTCAGAAAAGCGGAATATAGTGTAATAGTACAACTAAGCATATTTGGGATTATTAACATGAGAACTCAATATTTAAGTTTGAATTTTTGAGTCACTATGTTTACACTCAGTCTTCACTTGTTGTATAATTGAAACGTTTTCAAGATCATTTGATCTCATCATCAGCTGTTTGGTGACTAAATGAACCTCCCTCTTCTTCCACTGCTACGGAGCTCCGATCACTCTGCCAAGTAAGTGAAGACTGAGTGTAAACATAGTGACTCAAAAATTCAAACTTAAATATGAAGAATACTTCACTGTTAATAATGCTTCTGCTTTTAATATTTATGAGAACTCAACCTTATGTATAATAGAACAAGTAATAATGAAATACACATCTTCATATTATTAAACGTATTACATTATGTTAACACTGTTAGTACTTAAGAGAGAATGGCCCTTTCATTGTTTTGAATATTCACTCACACTTTGCATTTTACACACTTAAGAACTTTTCTAACTTCTGCTGTGCACTTTCCACATACTGTTTTCTTGCAAATATGATGAATTGCTTTATTTGTTCTGTCTGCAGTTATGTTCAACTTGACACTGTTGTCTACGATTAGGGGTTGGATGGTTCTTGGGTTGAAGTAGTCTGTATACATTGTCTAGCTCCCAAGTAGGCTTCCCTTAGCCTACTTGGGCTAAGTTTCTTGCCAGTTATTTCTCAAAACACTATCCAAACAATGATGGCACTATTAAAAAAAAAAACACGAATCAGCCATCTGTGGGTACCAGCATGAACAGAATATCATCATGCCATCTGATCAATCACATCCACTCCATATTTAGTCTTGTTGCAAAACTCAAATCTTTCAGGAAGTTTTCTTAGATGCTGCAGATATTGCACATGAGTTGTGAAGTCTACTCCTTATAATTACATTCTTCTGTGGCTTTCCTTGGTAGCTGGTTAGCAAAATACTATAGTTTATTTTCATGAGAATGTTGTGATAAAGTGGAGCTCTGGAATTTCTTAGGTGATCAGGAACTTCTCGTCTCGATCTAGTACCTACTATACTAGTGCCCGACTTATTTAGTCTTTTAGCTAATGATAGTGAAGTAGTGGTCCGTGGTGACGTTTTGTCCTTTTTTTAGAAAAGCATTTGTTACAGACATCACATGTTCTGGAACAGATTCGTTCCGAGTCTGCTGATATAGGGTAGGTATATTAATCAAAATTAAGAGCCAGTTTTGCAGAAGTAAATTTTGAAAAATGTTCCATATAAAAGGCACCTTGGAATAGGATACTACTGAAAATCCTGTCACATCTCTTGAAGGTACCAAACTTAAATACCAATCATGCTCTTTCTCTTTCTTGCACTTGTGCACAATATGACAGTACATTCTTCCCTGAGCAGCTTCCAACTACAGTGGAATGCACATCATAATTGCACACAGCAGTGTTCCAGCTTGATTGTTTATTCACCAATTGTAATAGTTTTATGAAGTTTCATCATGTGAAGTATACATAAAACTAGCTACAATGGAGAGGTACTACATAGTACAATTTTGTCTCTACAGTATTAACCATTATTTGTTCTTGCAATTTTTATGTTCTTCTACTGTATAGAAAGCATTCTTAATGAGATAAGATTTGATTTGTTTTATTTTTATTTCTTCTTTCCCTATTTCTTTAATCCAGTGAGGTAAATGATTGTATAAATCTAATTGGTGGAAATGTCTGCCTGTGTGTTGCAAACAAGAAGAGAGGTTGCCTGGCACGTAAGATACAATTTCAATTTTTTATTCATCCAATTCAATAGATACATGTTGTAGATTTGTCCGGTATTTTAAACATTTAATTATAATATTGTGAGAGTTAAAAAAAATTACATTGTACATGTAGATTAAATTTATATATTGTTAAATACAAGTGAATACTTCAGTAATGCAAAAACTCATCAGTTGAGTAATAACATTTTTCAATTAAAAATTGCTTGAGATGTTTTTTGAAGCGCAGAAAGGAATTTAAATTTTTTAATTCAATACGTAATTTGTTGTAAAATTTAATGCCTCTATGGTAGAAACTATTTTCAAACAATTTTTTGTTATGTGGGGTTGGTTACATGTAGTTTTGCTTTATCTCGTGTTATGACAGTGAATTTCAGAATTTATGGTAAAATCCTTGATGCATGTTTGCATTAATACAATTGTTTCATATAAATATATACAGGGTAATGGCAAAATGTTTAGTTCTATAAAGAATGGAACACAGGTTCAAGAATATAGTCCATCAACAGCTGTGATGTTGGAAAGTAACTTGCTTTTCTTTAGATATTAATATATCATTAGATTAAAATTAGATTGGTACCAGCAAAAAAGTATTGGGAATTAACAGTTTGGGAAAATATACACATTTTTAAGAATAGAAAGAGTCATGAATTTCGAAATACCAATAGTGGATGATGTCATTAACTCGTTGAATAGCGCCAGGAGAGGGAGGCTGTCACCTGAAGAACTAGTCGAACATCAGTTGATGATGGGGATGCGTGGTCCTTGAAACATGTCCTAATTTTAAATGTAAGTATAGCTAAAGTGTTTTTATAGTTTGACTGGTTTAAAACGATTTTATATCATTAGATTCCTTACTGTACCCATACTTCAAGATTTCTAAATATCTTCTTCCCTAACTAGGAATCATAATGAAGACCTCTGAGCATAATGAATGACTGCAAATGATGCTGAGTAAATGCAACTCAATGTTACCTGTAAAGACAATAGTATTGAGGCTGTTGGAGTCCCATAGTTCCACAAAGGGCACTCCTTCTCCAAATCTTAAACTTGGATGTCCACAGAACACCACACAAGGCTCTCGATAGTCCGTGTTGAAACCTTCTGTGTAAATATGTTTATAATGTTTCAAACGTCCATTACGCACTAGGAAAACATGTGGCAATGGTTCCTCTGGTAAATATACTTTATTCTGTTTGGCTGTGGACAGCCATTCAGCAAGTATGTTAGAATATGCCAGCAACGTATCAGCCACTGGAGGTATGAAGAACATGGGGATGGTCGTCATACCAGAGTTGTCCAAATGACTTGACAGACATTCAAACAGGTCATATACTACACCTGAGGGGTAGTATGGGATACGAACATTGCCACCACAACGTAGTGTATTAGCAACATTCATGCAGAGCTCTCCAAGCTTTGAGTCAGCGTTTGCTGTAGGGGTCTGTAAGACCAGTCAGGATAAGAATATTTGCATTCTTCAGTGCTGCCTGATCCATTGGTCGAGAATGTGTTCTCAGTGTGGATGAACCACTGACACATGCAATTTTTTCATAATCTGATGATATGATCCAGTTGCTGCAGCCCAGACAGTACCCAGAGCTAACTGCCATTAAACCAAGAGCACCATACACATCTCGCTTCTCATTGTAGCCAACCATCTGAAACACAAATTTCCAAAATCTCATATCTAAGCACTAATTCTGTTGCCAGATACAATCCCCTCACCTATTGGATTAAATTCTGTATATAGTCCCCAAAATTATAAGAAACAAAAGATAAATGCAATGAAAATACCTAAATTACAGGTTTAGGAGATGATACAAACTCAGAAAGCCTGGAAGCCATGCTTTCTCCCTTTATAAGACATGTTCTTTTATTAACCCATTCACATTGTACTTATATACCCTACTAGTTGCTGAGAAATTGGATTTAAATGCCCCACCAGTAGTGCTGCAAGCATGATAATTTTAAAATAATCATTAAAATCCATGTACACAATTTGCCATGTATATTGCTAAAAAATGGAACCCCCCCATGGGTTAAATGTGTTTTTCGACGACTGGCATGTTGCCTGGCCATTTATCGAACAAAATTTGAATTTCTACTTGACTAATTTAAAGGAAAATCTTTCATTATGTGATCACTGCTTTCATCACCTGTATTACCTGTACTGCTTTGGGTTCTTCAGAATCCGAAATCACTTAGTTCATTATGTAGAAAACACTATCAAAAAGCTATTGTAAACCTTTACACTGTCTTGTACTGCTCTTTTCGCCATGTTGCTTACAGATATATGCACCACTTTGCGAAAGAAGAAAAAAACAGAGGGAAAACACCACACGAAAAAAATATATATCAAGCGCCTTGGTATGTAGATTACCTTAGAATACACTTTATAGCCATCTATTGCCCAAAATTTGAACTCCATGCATTTATGTGCAACAGTATGGGTGTGAGAGTTCAGCTTGTCATATGATTTAAATGCAAGTGCAGCTTGTCATACGATGCAAATGGGTTAATAGGTAAACACTAGCAATATATGGAGCATGGAGTATAGTTCAACTCAAAATTATATTCATTTTGTGCTCCGTTCTATCACAGCAAATATCCATTAAGAACCTTCTTTTATACTATATTCATTGTGAAATGTCCACATGGGCTCCATCTTGTTACTGCTCCACATGGCAAGAAGAAACTGCCAACCTAAATGGTACAAGTGTAATCTGTGACAACAGGTTATTTGAATCCTGTTCATACACACACCAACCTATGCTTTATAACCTAATCTTGGCTAAATTTCGATACTAAAAAACCCTGTCATTTCATTGCACGTTTTTCACTCAATTCTTAGCATCTATAACAAGAGGTACAGAGTTCCACCTAATGGCAGAAGTGCAAAAAACCAAAGGGGCTGGATAAGAATGTTTATTACCCCACTACAAAATGAAGATTTTAAAATGTTAATGTTGGATACAATTATTGAACAATGGAGATGAAATTCAACAGTTAAAGAGGGCCTCCTATTCCATTTCATATTAAACATGCCAATGTTAATGCATCAACAAATAAAGAGGCAAAAGAATCATGAATATGAGATCAGAAGCAAACATAATAAAACTGGGAAAATTTATTGCCAAGGTAACAAAAATAGCTTTGGAAAACAGGAAAGACTAATGAGAACTAGAAAAAATAGCAGAAGGTATAAAGGCAAACAAAAATATAAATACCAAGTATTAAAATGCTCCATTATACACACAACCTGGGTTAATTATAATGGGGCATGGGAATATGCAACTCCAGAATGAGGAATATGTAAGATATTGTATTTATGGTATATTAATTACGTTATATATGTATGAAGTTGTATATGCTAGATATTGTAATAAGAAATAGGATATGAACTAATGCATCAATTTAAGTTAATTGATGGAAATTATTCATTTCTTCACACTAGCCGCATACAGAATAAGGTACTGGATTGATAAGAGTTGAGATGAAAGTAGTATAATAATAAAATAGTAAAATAAGTTGTATATTTTAAATGGGGAGAAGGATGGGAGGGCTTAGAAGCTCTGAGGTACAAGCTATGTGTTACTTTGGGACTGCTGGTGTTACAAAAGCCAAGGAGCATTTTAATTTGGTTCTGGATTGCAGCTTTACTTAGCTTAGGGATAACATTTTATATATGTCAAAGTTTGATGAGTCACTATGTTCACACTCAAACTTCACTTACTTGTTGTTGTATAATTGAAACGTTTTCAAGATCATTCGGTCTCATCCTCAGCCTAATATTTATTTTATATATGATTGAAATAATTGTCTTAGTAGTAAAGTCTGGAGATAATTTTAGAATAAGTAAATTAAGGTAAGAACTTAACACATTGTATCAACTAACAGATGAAATGCTGTGCCATAACATTTTTATAAGTCTTTTCTAAGGCTAGAAGTCTAGATTAAGTTAATTGATGGAGATGATTCATTTCTTCATACTAGTCGTGTGCCGACTAAGCTGTTGGATTGATGGAGTCGACATGAAGAATTCATTTAACTCTCCAATTAAATGATGAAACCTGGGAATAGTAAGTCACCACAAACGGTGTATCTCGGATGCGAGAGCCCCTAGTGGTTTACTGGGGAAATATGAGTCAATTGGAGAATTTAATGTTGTGACGGCAAATTGGACATGGTAGCTCAATGGGTAAGAACGACTGGACGGAAACCAGTAGAACTGTGGTTCAAATCCCGGCCGTGGCATTGAATTTTTCATCTCGACCCTTATCAATAATGCATCAATGTTACCTGAATTCTTGCTAGGCTGCTATTGACCGCTTCCATGCTGTATATGTGTCGCCAGCTGCAAGGTTTCTGGCTATCACACAGGGGAGGAGGAAGAAGGTGTAGATGGACTTTCCAGTGACTTGCAACAGTTGCTCTTGGAGTTTGCTCAATATACTCCACCAATTCTTCCATCAACAACCTGTTTCATACAATAGTCAGCACTAAACTTTTCGAGCAAGAGGGATATATGGTTAAGCTTCTGTATGCACAGATGACTTACAGTAGCAAGGTTTACAGATATATAATACTCTTTTATTGCAAAGCTGTGACAAATACATATAATGAATGCTAATTAACATTTAACATTGCAGTTTTAAGATACTGAAACACATTTAGCACAATTACATATAGCTATAACATGCAATACGATAGCTAACTCACCAGGGATCATGGAAACATTCTTACCATTGGCCAACTATTGCCAATAAAGGCTCTTTCAAAGAAAGCAGAAGGTATACAGTGCAGCCAACATTTGAAACCACACACAGATTACTAATGAGTTGGAATACTGAACATTTAATTTATATGCATGTAAGCTCACATTAATTAACAACCAGTGGTTATACACCAAAGCAAGCATGTGTTCCTTAATGACATTTTTCAGTACTTATATAAGCTTATAGCCATCTGGAGACAGACCAGATGTGTAATACATAATGGTTCCATCTAGAAAAAGTACATTCGACTGAATGGCTGTATTCCAATAAGTAGGAGTTTATGATATTACTTTCTCTTGTAAGATTTGTGCAAGGATGGAATTGATTTAATTTGGTAGTTCAAATCTCTAGATGTGCAATTAAAATAAAACTAATCCAAAAACTGTCTAGTAATTTTTTATTTTGGATGAATAATTGATATAGTGTTTGATGGGTTAGCCTGAAACCAACAAACTCCTACTTTTGATTGACATTCTAATGTGATGCACAATAAAAGAATTTATGTATGCTGAAGCAACTTTCCCTATCCATTATTACAAATTCAAATTATACCCTGTAAATTTTACAGATATATGTATTTACATAAGATGAGTCAGTAGTAGTAACATCAACATAACTTTTTTAAATCTCTGTTAGCATAAATACATAAACTATGAAGCCATTAACAGTGAAGCAAACAAATATATACAAACATAACAATTTGTAACTTAAAACTTCACTTATCTTATAAGAAATGATGAGACCTTTCTTATAAAATTGATCAGCATCGCTATTTCGTGAAAACACTCATTCACATCCTCAGCCAGACTCGTAAACAACATCGTCAATACTACAGTTGCTAGATGTCACTATGTTTTTGTTCAACCCACCAAAATCTGAAAATGGAAAAAAGAAAAAAAAAAAAAAAAAAAAAAAAAAAAAAAAAAAAAAAAAAAAAAAAGACCCAGAATCAACTGCCAGTATTTCAAAATTTACTACGCAATATTTAGTTTTTAAAATAAATGTCTTTCCCCAAACTATTAAATCTATCTGACTATTTAATTGTTAAAATAATTTAACTTCAGGATTTATTTCATGGTTAAATGACCAAAAATGATCTGCTACTGCCGATTTATCAGTTTGTTTATACTTAATGTTACGAAAATGTTCTTTCGTTCTGGTTTCAAAATTACGTTTTGTCTTTCCAATATAAACCTTATCACAATCGAAACAATTAAACTGATAAATACCAGATGTTTTATTATTAGGAATTTTATCTAGAAAAACACAATTCAGTAAAATAGCGTGTAAGTTAAGCGAAGATATGCACCTCAAGTGTGACATATGTGGACAAACAAACTGAATTCGATCCGATAACTTGCATATTTATATACTATTTATATAACACATAAAAACAGAAAATAAATATTATGACATTTGTAAATACTCATTCGCTTTGTAATTCTTCGAGTCCGGTGCATCAATTTCATCACTATACCTTGTTTCACGTAAGCTTGCCCAGTATCTCTTAACTGGTCACGTGACCTAATCACCTCTCATTGATTGCTGTTGTGGTGATGACTGTCGTGCGGTAAAAATTAGTTCGTTATTTAACATGGTGATATATCATATGTTGGAAGAGAATTGTCAAATTTATATTTTCGTAACTGTTTTAATTAAATATATTACGTAACAGAGTTGATTATATTACGTAACAGATCTGAAATGCATGTTAATTCTTAAACGAAGTAAAGAGGAGGTTCCTTTGCTCTCAAGCACATGGCACGATAGCACGTGATTTAGCGGTAGTGGTGACATTTGTTTATATGACTTATCACTGACCTTGTTTTGAACTGGATTAGTCATGCATCGCCATTCAAGAGTGCGGGAGCTAAATTATTTTATTCATCGTTTATTGCGCATGTACTTATTATATGTATAATGGCAGAGTCTACTGCCAGTTTTTCGCTGAAGTATTGCAAACAGGCGAAAAAAGAATTGTGTTGCATGTGTTTAATGCACTCACAGAGAAGAATCCGTCTTTGTCAGTGAGAGAAGTCTGAACAGTTGTGGTCTGAAGTTACAGGTGTGAGTGTTAGATCCGTAGGAACATCGCGACATGAAATTGAGGAAACAGGAAAACTTACCACTCCAGGCAAAAGCAGGAATAAACAAAAGTGCGTGCTCGGAGAAAATACGTGAAAAGTTGTGCATCGTCATGTCTGTAGTTTTTCTTTAGAAACAAACTCCCTAACATAAGTAACATTTTGTCTGCTGTAATTGAGGATGCAGATTCACCAAATTTCAGCAGATTGCTTATACAGCTGGAATTTGTGAATGAAAAAAGAGGCAAGAAAAAATGTGCTAAAAGACAGGCGATATTGCTCTGTGGCGAAGACGTTATTTAAGGACAACCACACTGCACCGAGATACAAATCGCAAAATATACACGAAGAACACACGAAAAGTAAGGTATGATGTGACACGACTTTTAAGACTGAAAGACAAGCATTTTTGAAAGGTATGTGTGCTGGTTTAAAAAATCCCAGGGGAAAAGGCCAAAGGCCTTTCATTATAAACTCTTTCAGTTTCATTGCTCAGTCATTCTGTTTCAATTTGCTTAGTTCATTATAAACTTGTATTTTTGCATGCCTTCATATCCTTATTTGTATGATTTTATTTATCTTCCCGGCAATTATTACGACATTTACTGCAGGTTTAAATGTGACGGGAAGGCACCGCCTATGGCCTATGACGCGAAAGCATTAGCCAATTAAGGCGAGGGGGAGGGTAGTTGAACGCGGAGTTATACATTTCAGCAGGGCAAGGTTATATGAAGCAGAGATTAGCATCCTCTGAAATGTTGATAATTTCATCAATTGCATTTTCTGTTACATCATCGTTTCTCCAATATTTCACTTCCAGTTCTTGGACCTTCTTGCAGTGCATTGCAGTTACGGAATATAATACTTCTATAGCAAGTTTCCGCAGATTTGTGGCTGACATATCACCAGTAACATTGCAAAATGGACTACGATTAGTTTCAGCAAGACAAGAAACAAATCAAACATTACATAAAGGTAAACATAAAAATAAAATTCCCCCTCCGAAAACATTCATTTTTGTCCACACCAGTTCAATTGCATTCAAATCAGTTATACGGAGGTAGATGAATAATAATGTGTCCCCTTTTGAGAGCCATTACAGCTACAACATACGTTTGTTGTAAACTGGTTAGCTAATTAACCTCGAAACTGCTCAAAACAAAATATGGCGCACATGTAAAAGCTTAGCATATTAGCCACTAGATGTCAAGTGTATAGTGCATTTCAAGCTAAAAAGTTGTCATCTGTGTTTACGGAGTCAGACGAAACTCACCGAATGAGGACTTGGAACCCAAGCACTCTACTTATCGCACGCATACAGTAGACAAACTTTCTGGTGTACCTTCTGACAGCCAACCAACTGACATTTTCACAATTTTTTTTTCTTCTGCTGACTTAGTGTCTCTCATTGTTACAGGAACTAACATATATGTAAGATGAAGGAAACCCTGACCTCTAAATGCAATTTAGGGTCTAAGATGAGACTTCAGAAGTGGACAGTGCTTGTGTTATTTGTAAACCTACATTAGACATGTACTGGCCTACAGATGACATGTTAGCTGCTTCACTTTTAGGGGAATTAACAGGTCAAATATGGGTGGTGTGAATCAGTTATTGCAAGCTATCCCTCTTTACGAAAAACAGTTAAATGTTATAAAAAAGTATTTTTATACCACTGGATGTAACCTTACACAATTGTTTAGTAAATTGCAGAGCTCTAAATTCATTCAAGATAATGACCTAAGTGGACTTATGAGCATCAATAGCTGGCAGCTTAATTGAGCACTATAATACTTAGAGGCCTGTTCATACTGGGGATAAGAAATCCACCATTACAACACCCTTCATACTTGAGAGAAAACACTCCTAAAAGGATACCACAACAACAAAAAAAGTGCCCGCCTCAGTAGCGTAGATGGTAGCAAGAGGTCCCGAGTTCAAATCTCGGTCAGGGTGAGCTACCTGGATAAGGTTTTTCCGGGGTTTTCCCTTATCCTGGAAAACTCAGGTAACTCTAAGCTGCATGGACCCCGGACGCATTGAGCATCATTTCACCCATTTCATTCATTGTCCGATATGACTTAAGTGTTGGAGGACGTAAATTACAAAAAAAAGTTGACCATTTCAAAAATGTCTAGTGTGTAGCAAAAAAGAATTTTGCAAGGAAAGCAGTATTATTTGCCGTGAATTTGAAGATGTGCCATGTATGTTTATCCAGGTTTTGAGGTGTACTATTCAAAAAGAAACCTTTAAGTGTAAGTTTTCATCTTGTATAGAACTAATTTAAATTTATTGTAAAATAGAGAGATTAAAATAATTGGCCTTAAATAAGCATTAAATGCATGTATGCATAGGCCGTCTACACACGTCAATATTGGTTTGAGGCATTTCAACTTAGATGTCATATGAGGTCCATATCGGTGAAAGGGTTAAAACAAACTGATAGCAGGTATTAACAACAATGCATGTAGTATCACTATTGCGATGGGGCATATCCATTTATACATACCCAATAATAATAATAATAACAATAATACACAAATCTCACTGCTCCCTGGAGACCCTAATGAAAGGAAAGCACCACTGAATAAGGAGGAATAGCCACATCCTGCAGAAAGAATCACTATAGATGAGATTGGAGAATCAAATACAAAGTAGAAATTTTTACGGACAGCAGGAAAGTTCAGGGTATGGTAGGGGCGTTGCCGTCCTTATAAAGAAAGGACAAAAACTGAATACATTGAAGGTCAAATTGTCTAGCCACTGCTCATACAACCAAGCTGAAAGCCGCTAGAAGCCATATCTTCATTGGACCAAATCAGCCTTGAGGAACTATTAGTTGCAGTTTACACAAATAATCAAGTAATTCTCGATCTCCTCAAAAATAACTAAGCAGGGATATATAGCATCACAAATACAACATACAATAAGAAAGCTCCAGGAACAACTGAGTAGTACACTTTGGCTGGATAAAAGCCCATGTTGGAAATCATGGCAATGAAATGGCAGACAGTTTGGCAAATGAAGCTGAAACAGGTAAAACAGGAACAATCCGGTATATAAAAATACCTTAATCCTCATTTATCACCCTGATAAAAGGAGGAACCACTAAATGGCAGAATGAATGGAACAGCACAGCTGAAGAACCCATCCGTCAGAGAAAGATAAAAACTTAAATTTGACATAACATCAGTTTTCTGCAATAGTAATATTTGGGTGTAAGGTTGGATGAGAAGTTCATCTTTGGGAAACATGTGGATTACATAAGAAATAAATCTGAAAATGTAATGCTGAAGTTAACAAGAATATTACAGACCAACTTTAAATACCCCTAAAGACAATAATGAACTACCATTATACAATGTTTGGCTCAATAATAACCTAAAGAGCAGCTGTTTGGGCCCACAGGATGAACAATATTAAGTTAAAGAAGCAAATTCAAAGTTCGCAGCGCAAGATTTTATTGAGACATATAGGAGCTGTTAGTACCTCACCAACTTTGGCATTATTAGTTTCAACAGGAATCTGGCCTATTGATTGATTAAATTAAGGGGTGCTCATTATGGTTGAAGAGAAACAACCTTGATAAAGTCATATTTTAAGTATCTTAATATTGGAGAGCAAGAGAGCTAATGGCTTCACTGCCAAAGCCTAGCATTTGAAAACAACAACAACCTTAATAAAGTTGAAGAAATTTTGGGAAAAAGATGTAATTCGTTGAGAAGTGTTAAAAGATAAATTAATAACACACTGGCAGATAGAATAGAATAGAATAATGCGAATGAAGGACGGTGGACTTATGAAATGTTTCCCGATATTAAAAAAAGATTGAAATTAACACATGTAAACCCAACAGAAGAAATACTGTGTCAATATCGAGCTGCTGAAAATGCTTTAAATAGTATAATTGAAATTGTTAATGGTGATAAAAGGAGCTTTAAGAAGTTGCAAGAAGTTATTCTTGATCACGTAAGTAAAGTGAAAGAATTGTTAGACTACTTCAAGGCTGTTTCAGAACGAAATGTTTACGATCCTCAACCTACTTTTTTCCAAGCTTCTTACTCGGATGTGACAAAATCTGTGGCTAGTGAAACTAAACATGTAGTGATTGTAACTCCAAGGACCAGAATAAAGTTGCAGACAGTTCGCAAACTTTACAATTAATGCGAACAAACAAAATGGTTACAGTAGGGGTTAAAGATACCAAGAAAGCTAGAAACAAAGCTGTTATTTTAGAGCTTCGATCCGAAGCGGAATGTAAAAGGTTTACTCAAGATATGGAATCAAATCCAGAACTGAATATCAAGATACCCGATAAGTTAAATCCCAGGCTTATCATTCACGGTATTGAAGCTGATTTTCCTGAAGATCATTTAATTGAATCCATTAAACAACAAAATCCAAGAATCAAACAGTGCCTTCTAGATCCTTCACAATTCATCAAGAAGGTATTTATTAGAAAGACCAGGAAAGGAGATTCACAATATGCCGTGATTGAAACTTCTCCTATCATCTACAAGGCAGTGAAACAAGAAGAGAAACTGTATATTGGATACTCACGGTGTTCAGTGTATGACAATATTCATGTGATAAGATGTCATAATTGCTCTGGTTTCGGACACGTGGCTGCTAACTGTCAGTCACTTAAAAGCTGTTCTTATTGCGCAGAAGAACATGATACTAAAGCATGTCCTAAAACCCACATTGAATGCATTAACTGTAAAAACTTCAATAATAAAATGTTAAATAAGAAAACTAATTTTACTGCATCTGATACTAACCATCCTGCTAGCTCTTTTGACTGGAAATAATAAGATCGAAAACAAATTATGGCTGAACTCCACATATACCAATATAATTTACATAAATCAATACTACCCACTGAAGAGCTAATAACTGTCTCTAATCACTGCTCCAGCACAGATTTTTGCACAAACAACTCAATTATTAAAGTTCTTTGTGTACAAGAACCCAATACAAAAGAAAACAGAATAACGGGATTTAATTTACCAACTTTTACAACTGACAACAATAGCCGAAGAATACGTGCTGGCATCATTACTGAATATCAAAATATTATAAAATTAAGCCAACTTTGTTCTTTCGATTGTGTCCTAGTTAATATCGTTATTGGTGGAATGAATATATGTGTGTTCGATATACTGTGACCCTGACAAGGATATAGAAAATGGTCTTAACTTACTGACTCAAATATGTAATACTGTACAAGGGAATCCGCTAATCATTGCGGGAGACTTTAATTCGAAGCACACTGCCTGGAATAGCCCCTTTACTGATTCCCGTGGAAGAGCAGTGAATGACTTTTGTAGTGTAAACAATCTGTATATTCTAAATGAAGGATATACTCCAACTTTTCGAAGAGGAAATTCTACAAGCTTTATTGATATCAGTATGTGTAATTCGCTTATGCTACCATATGTTACTTCATGGAATATAGATGACAATACCCTCTCAGACCATAGCCTTATTACGATAAAACTTAATTTTAATCATACTGCCAACACTAATTTCAACAACTCTAACACGTTTATATAGAACTAATAATGTGCTTTGGTCACATTTTCATCTTGCAGTTAAGAAAAATATTGACCCTATGTTAGATGACTTGAAAAAAGTGAACAACCCCACACTCTTGAATGACTTCATCAATAAGTTAACCAAGTGTATTTCATTCATCTGTGATTCGCATCTCCCAAAAATAACAACAAAACGCTGTAAAAACCAATGGTGGAACTCTGAGCTTACAATAATGAGGAAACGAGTGTTGGCGAGTCAACGAAGATTCAAACGTGCTAAATGCGAGCTACTGCAAATAAAATATGAAAAGACTTACATTATGCTAAGAGCTGAATATAAAAAAATGATCTTAAATGCAAAATTCACCAGCTGGAAAACATTCTGTACAGAACAAGTCAATCCATGGGGCATTGTGTATAAATACACACGGAATTCAAAAAGCTTAAATAATACTTTAACAACGTTGCAAACTGAAAACGGGTACACTGCTAATGCAATAGAAACTGCAAATGTATTAGCAAGCAAATTTTTCCCAGATGATACTGAAGATGACCACCAAAGGAGGATCCGACATGAGGTGGAAACTGAACCTGATACATCAGATGACTTTCCTTTTACTTATCCTGAGGTGGAACGAATAATATTAAAACAAAATGACCGTATAGCTCCAGGACATGATGCTTTTAGTGCCAATATAATCAAACATGTGCATTATGTACATCCAACTCTCATAAGTAACATTTACAATAAATGTCTAGAATTAGGTGTGTTCCCAAATCAGTGGAAAATTTCAGTTGTGAAAATTATACCCAAAACTCATGTAAATAATAAAAAGACTGCTGCTGCTTACAGACCAATAAACCTGCTACCTCTGCTAGGCAAATGCCTAGAAAAACTTGTAATTTATCATGTAATGTATCTATTACTAAAACGTGGCTCAATTAGTGATCTTCGGTTTGGTTTTATGGCTCAAAAATCAACTGAAATGGCAATATATAAGGTGGTAGACTGGATGAAAAATGTATACCTAAATAAACAATCTGGTGTTTTAGTCTCTTTAGATGTAACTGGTGCTTTTGATCATGCTTGGTTACAGCAACAACTGCCGTCAGATTGTAGTATTTTTGCTTATGCAGATGATGCTTTACTACTTGTTAAATCAAATGATGCTATATTCCTTGAAGAAAGAACTAATGAAGCACTTAAAATAATACACTCATGGGGAATTAAAAATAAACTTATGTTTAATCCCTACAAAACCTTGGCGATGATTATCACCAGAAGAAGAAAAATGGAGCCCATTACTCTTACCATGAATAACGTCAACTTGAAGGTGGTATCTACGGTAAAATACCTTGGCGTTATACTGGATTGTAAATTAACATTTCGATCACACTTTGATTACATCGCTGAAAGAGCCAGCAAGCTCCTTGGTGCGCTCGCAACAACAACAAGACCAACCTGGGGTCTGAATTCTAGTATTCTTAAAATTATATATCAAGGTGCTGTAGTGCCCCTAATCTTGTATGGTGTATCTGCATTCCAGGATGTTCTTAATAAAAAATGGGCAGTTAAAAAACTTGCACAAATTCAAAGGGGATTCCTCCTTCGCATAATTCGAGGACATCGTACAATCTCCACTGATGCAGCTCAGATTATAGCTAACATCGAACCTTTGGCTCTCACTGGTTTATCAAGAGCAACTATTATGAATTTAAGACATGAACGTGAATGTGCGTCTTATCTGTCTCACTTAAAACTACAAATCCCGGAGCATCCTACCACAGCAGGACACCCATCAAGTTTTGTAACCTGTTTAAAGGAAATATGTAATTTTCATGATTATTACATATATACAGATGGTTCGCGTTACCAATTTGAAGATAATGTATCTGCAGTAGGATGTGCTTTTGTTGTTTATGAAAACCAAACGGAACTAACTCATTCCATGTTTAAATTGTCACCTGAATGTTCTGTATTCCAGTCGGAGCTCTTAGCAATTAAAGAAGCTATAAAATGGTGTACTGTTAATGGGAACAGTGCCCGTATTCTTAGTGATTCACAATCAGCTCTACTCGCTATTAATGATAAATACAACTTAAATTCATTAGCACATGAAATCAGAACCTTGCTTCAAAACCATCCAGGACATATTTGCATGGGATGGGTTAAAGGACACAGTGGAATTTTAGGTAACGAGAGCTGATTGCTTGGCTAAGAAGGCTGCAGAATCCAATCTTCCTGTGACATACTCTTTATGTCCTATTTCTACTGTAAGGAAAATAATACATCAACATATTCTTGAAGAATGGAACCAACAATGGCTAACAACTCCAAATGGAAGTTTAACAAAAACATTTTTCCCTAGTGTATATGACAGAGGAAAATGTGAAACTCTTGTACCAAAGAATAAACTTGAAAGAAGCGTAGGGACAGTGAAGCACAAATTTGAATCGATAATATATTGACACATTGCTTCACTCACACTGTTTATTCACAGGACATGTTTCAAGAGCTCTTGCTCTTATCCTCAGCTGATACTCGACTAGTGCAAGTTGTAGTGGTTTCTTCTTTCTCCGTATTGTACATCACGCCATCTATTGACAATACGGAGAAAGAAGAAACCACTACAACTTGCACTAGTCGAGTATCAGCTGAGGATAAGAGCAAGAGCTCTTGAAACATGTCCTGTGAATAAACAGTGTGAGTGAAGCAATGTGTCAATATATTCTCGATTCACTCTTGTACCAAATTTTGTTTTGACACAATTTTTAAGTGGACATGGTAAATTTGGTGAATACTTATCACGTTTTCACTTAACATCTAACCCCAAGTGCATGTGTGGTGAAGAATTTCAAACTGTGGTTCATCTCCTTTTCTGTTGTCCCATTTTCTGGAGAGAAAGACAAGAATTAATATTCAAGCTAGACTCTCTAGGAACTGAATTTTCTGCTCCGCTCACATCTTTGCTAATGAAGCCACAACAGTATAAGTACTTCATGATGTTTATAAACTCAGTGTTTAAACGTCTGAAATAGTTTAAATTAATATGCATCAGATTATAACATATTTTCTTCCTTCTAGTATTTAAAATGTTTTTTGTTAAAATTGTGTATTTTTATGTATCAACTATAACCCTAATATACCACTGTGTAAAATAGGATTCATAAATCTGGATTAAAAAAAAAAAAAAAAACCAACAAAAGGAACACTGCATTTTCTAACTGGACACACACCGTATGGGACCTATTGGAAGAAAATAAAGAGGTGGAATGATGAATTGTGTATGATTTGTAAGGTAGTATGTTCTCTGGAACACTCCCATTTTGAATGTGTAAAATATATGAATCAAGTGGCTGAAGAACAAGAATGTTTAAATGGACATGCTGTTTACAATATATTGAGGAATGAACAGTTATACCCACAGCTTGAAATGTTAGCTAGAAAAATTAGTGAATTATCACGAGAGGAAGTCGTAATAACAGAAGAAATTACACCTGTCATTCACCATGAAGTTTTAATTAGAAGATTGAAGAGAATAAGAAATAGATTAATAAATGATGAAACTTATACTGGTTGCCAAACTAGAATGTGATTGACAGTTAGTAGCCACATGGAAGAACGCTCTAAATAAATGGTAGCGGATGAGTACGTCATAACGGTTATGGTAACGATTAGAGGGACCAATTAGAGTTGAGACGTTTCCATGACAATGTTAGACGCTAAACCTTGGTTGCCGATATTCTAACATGTGCTTAGCATGACTTGCGGGCAAGCAAGTTACGCAAATGCTGCAGTAAATACAATACCTTGGTTTTTGTTTCTCTCCTAAAAACGCTGCATAAACAGAAGGCCCTCCTGTACTGGCAAGTTACTTTGCATTTTATTTGTGGCAATTTGCCTTGGTTTACGTGTGTGTGAGTTCGTGTATCTGAGTGCGTGTTGTGATCATTTGCAATTGTGTTTAATGAACGTTTAATTATGTCAAAATATAGTGACAAGCGAAAACCTGAACGTGCTCGGGAACCAAATAAAACTATTTGGTAAAGGTATTCCAATTAAAGGACAGACACAGGAAAATATGCTCTGTGAGAGAATACTTCGAAGAGGAGAAATTGAAAGGGGAGTCTAGTATTCCATTCTCAAAAGTGCTTAATAGGACTTCACATGCTGTAGGTATCAGTAAGGGCATTACGGTTAACATTGGGAAAGAAAAGTATTTTAAAGAAGAAAGACGTTGGGGTATAAATTAGAAACTCCCGGAAAAAATTATGTAAGCGGCATTTTACCACTTCAATAAGCATCAAAATGTCACAGGTATTAAAAAATGGGAAAGGGGTGAATATAAACAGAAAGAAAGTTTAAATATGTTTTGTGTTTTAAAAAAAATGTTATTTATTGTAGTGTATTAGTATTTTATTTTGGTGGTGTTTTTGTTTATTTTTAGTAGTAGTAGTTTTAATATCTGTAAAAATATTTGTATAAATTATATAAAAGTTAATATAAAAATTTGGAATATTTATACCCTGGCTTGAGAAATTAGGTGCGAGGGTATGGTATTGCAAATTTTTATTTATTTATTGAATAGTAATAGGACATGGCAAAAACAAATCACATCTCCAAAGATTAGGCATCATAAATGACTCAACGCATCCATGCCAGAAAGCAACGCAGATAGTGAACCATCTTATTTATGACTGTGAAATACAGCACCAAGCGAGAAACACCTTGAAGGAAGAAATTCGCTAAAATGGAGGAACATGGCCAGTAACAGATTTTTTTTTTTTTTTGTTTGTAATTTACATCCTCCATCAAGTCATATTGGACGGTGAATGAATTGGGTGAAATGATGCTCAAATGAGCCCAGGGTCCATAGAGCTTAGAGCTGCCCGACATTCATCTTTGAGGATAAGGGAAAACCCCAGAAAAACCTTATCCAGGTAACTCACCCTGACAGATTCGAACTCGGGACCTCTTGAATGTGAGGCAGACATGTTACCATCTACGCTACTGAGGCAGGCAATGTGTATGTGTAGCGTTTAACGCCCACTTCTACTACATACGGCACCGCAGGCGATGACACTGATGATACATGAGATGAACATGGAGCACCGGTGGAATGAGATGGCGGGGGAAACTGGAGATCCCGGAGAAAACCCGCCCCAGCGCCCTGTTGTCCACCACAAATCTCACTTTTCGGTCGCCTGGGATCGAACCCGGGCCGCCTAGGTGAGAGCCAAGCGGTCTAACCACTGAGCCAGGCAGTGACAGAGAAAGACTTGATACAAAAGTATTTAAGACATTTTAAGAAATATGTAAGATCAATAGTATATGGAGAGTTTTGACTGAAAAATTCAATGCCATAGCCGGGATTTGAACCATGGATCTCCCGCTCTCCATGCGGTTGTTCTAACCCACTGAGCTACTATGGCCAACATGCCGACATGACATTAAATTTCTCCAACTGATTTGTATTTTTCCCGGAAGAAAACTAGGGGTTCTTATATGCTATGAGACACGCGCCTTTTGTGGCGACTTACTATGCTGTAAGTTCTTAAGTCCCAGGCTTCATAGTTAAACCACTATGTTATTCAGGTAAACTGATGGAAATAATTTCTTCCACACTAGCCATGTGTAGGCCGAGGTTTGAATGAGTAGAGCCACACTGAAAACTTCAATGCCGTAGCTGGGATTTGAACCACGGATCTCACACTCTCTGTGCGGTTGCCAAGCGGGAGATCCATGGTTCAAATCCCGGCTATGGCATTGGATTTTTCAGTCTGGCTCTAGTCATTCAAAACTTACTTTTAAATTTATTGGAACATATCGAGATTTAACTGTATTGGAACATCACAGTGAAGCGAAAAATTATTAATTTTTAGATGAGTCGTATTTATTACACATCTGCTTCACTTTCGTACCTATTTTGAGGACATGTTTCGCAAATCATCGTTTGCATCTACGGCTCTTATGCGACTAAAGCTTGATCCAGCGGTGTGGGTAATTCTGGGGTTGCTGCTGCCATCTGTTGATTTAGTGATGAACTTAAATGTGGGATTCTCTTCTGGCGGGATTTCAAAGTTCATAATTTGGTTTTTATGTTTTTCTATGTATATCCTCTCCCATATGACGAGTTCACTATGTTTTTGTATGTATTTTAGTAATTCTGTGTTATCTTCAATTTCATGATACAATTACAACATTGAAAACCTACTTCACAGTAATAATACTGATAAGATAAAACCACAGGAAAAGTCAGGCATTTACAAGATTAAGTGTAAAGACTGAAAAAATTTACATAGGGAGGACCAAAAAGAAACATAGGCACTAGAAAGAAAGAACACTTCAGGCACTTAAGATACAAAAATATTGATAAGTCCGCAATAGCAGCTCATTTCTGGTCTGAAAATCATGAAATTGAAGATAACACAGAATTACTAAAATACGTACAAAAACATAGTGAACTCGTCATATGGGAGAGGATATACATAGAAAAACATAAAAACCAAATTATGAACTTTGAAATCCCGCCAGAAGAGAATCCCACATTTAAGTTCATCACTAAATCAACAGATGTCAGCAGCAACCCCAGAATTACCCACACCGCTGGATCAAGCTTTAGTCGCATAAGAGCCGTAGATGCAAACGATGATTTGCGAAACATGTCCTCAAAATAGGTACTAAAGTGAAGCAGATGTGTAATAAATACGACTCATCTAAAAATTAATAATTATTGGAACATGTTTCAGAGACTGCCTCCATTGTCAACCGGACATCGACTGGTTCGCAATGGTGTGGATGGCGATATTTTGTCATAGGTCTCCTCTGGTGGTGGTTCGAGGAACTTGCATGGCAACTGCATTTTTGGGAAACAAACCACAACATAAATCCAGAGCCAAAACTACTAAAACATACATCAGGAAAACAAAAACTGTCCACATGGGAACAAATCTCCATTTCAAAAAATAGGAACAAAGTATTCAATTTCAACATCCCCCAGAAAGATTTGTTCAGCAAATTTGTTCACTAAGTGTTGTTTAGTGTCAATTGCATCCCTTTAAATTTAATTAAAGGAGTATACAATTATTAATTATATTATGTATATTGAACAAAGAATTACTCTATCAGCAATAGTACGACTTTTTGTATTTTAAATGAGGACCTACAGGAATGACAAAACCCAACAATGCAAATAATATATGGTTCTGTACTGTAATGCAAACATTTGTTTCTTATGTCCTGAACTATCCCAGAAGATAATTCTGTATTGCAGCAAACAGTGAAAGTAAATTTCAATTGTACTGCAGGCATAAAAAAAGGTGTAAATTTGTGTATTGCCAAACCTTTATATTTTAATTACTACTCCAGAAAAATGATTTCATTATAGTTGAAATATAATTATATACTTTTCCTGACCCCACTGTACTAACTTCCAGCACTAAATGCCACTGCTCAGACCTTTTTCTTGCCAAAATCAGTTGTCTGATTGACAGTGAAAGAAGCAGTGGTGATTTCTGACTGTGAAAGAAGTGTAAATGATGAATTAGCAGTGTTGATAAACAAATTTAAGAAAGGTTTTCAAATTTTGAGAAAGTTGTATTTGTGTTGAAAAGAAAGGAAAACCTATAAAATCAGATGGCAAGGAATTAATAGTTAATGTCCACAAATGCTTTAACAATGAACAAGAAGCCTTGTAAAATTGAAAACCAACAATATCGGTTACAAGCGTAATCTAATGAACTACTACAACTACAGATGTATCTTCTCACAGTTAAAGGGATTTCAAAAGAACAATATAATGCACAAGTAATATAGCCTTATAGACACTCAGAGAAAAGAATGTCCCAATATACAAGGGTCGTTCAAAAAGAAATGAGCCAGAGTCTGGTATGCGCAAACCAGTTACAGGATGGTAATATCATGGCATGTGTAACAAATTGTTGTTCCGACCACAGCATGGAAGTTCACAGCCCATCGCTAGAGGGCACGCGTGCACATCACGTGGATATACAAAGCTAGCAGCAGCATGCATCAATCATCCGAACGGAACGCTGCCAGTCACATTGCAAACAGTGAAATGGAGGCGCCAGAAGAAGAGCAAAGAAGTGGTGTTTGTTTTCTGACAGCGAAAGTAGGGTTAACGGTCATTCATCGACAATTGTCACAAGTGTATTGCGAACACTGTATGTCCCTTGCAAGAGTCAAGGCATGGCACAAGCGCTTCAGGGGAGGATGGGTGTCGTTAGCCGATGATGCACAGTCTGGAGCACCACACTGCATTACCAATGACATCGTCCAGCACGACGATTTGTCACACAGGACCGCCGAGTGACAGTGAAAGCCATAGCCGGCGAGGTCGGATTGAGCATCGGAAATATTCACACCACCATGAAGGAAAGAAGTCTGCTCTTGTGCAAAGTGTGTGCCCAATGATTGCCTCACAATCTTCAAGCACACCAGCAAGCATGTCGAATGGCCCACTGTCTTGGTCATGTGCAGCACTATGCTAGGGATGGGAATGAGTTCCTGGCACAAGTGGTGGCTGGAGATGGGTCATGGTGTCATCACTTTGAACCAGAATCAGAACGACAAAGTCTCCAGTGGAAGCATCCAGGGTCACCACCACCAAAAATAGCTAAGGCCATCCATTGAAGTGCAGGAAAGGTTATACTGACCTTCTTTGACCAAGATAGCCCCTTCTGATACACTTCCTGCAGCACGGGACAACAGTGAATGCCCAACGTTACTTGCAATCCTTGACCAACCTTTGCAAGCAATCAAATCAAAATGACCAGACAATCTCACTCGTGGGATCATTCTGCTCCACGACAATGCAAAGCCTCATACAGCCAACAGTTGCTGCACTCCTGCAGAAATTCAAATGGGAGGTTCTCGGCCACCCTCCATACACTCCAGACCTCTCTCCCTGTGATTATGCCATTTTTGGTCCCCTTAAAAAGGCTCTGAGGGGCAAAAGGCTCTGAGAATCGAACTCAGGACCGTGGTCATGGTTGTATCAGGTCTGTTTCCAGATGGCTGTTATAAGCTATGCCTTCTATTCATGGTGTGTTTCATTTAGTTTTTCTTATATAAGCTTTTATTAATTAGCAACAGATGGCTACACCAAAGCAAGAGAACTGTGTGTGCATATTCCTTAACAATTTATTTATTGGTAATAAATCATTCTTCCGCACTAGCCATGTGTAGGTGATAATTTTAACAGGTAGAGTCAGATTCAAAAATTCAATGCCATAGCTGGGATCTGAACCACAGATCTCCCGGTCTCCGACCGGTTGCTCCTAACCATTAAGCTACTTTTTAATCGGTCTTCCACACTAGCTGTGTAGGTGATGATTTGAATAGGTAGTCAGATTGAAAAATTCAATGCCATAGACAGGATAACTATGAGGCCTGGGACATAAGTACTTACAGTCGCCACAAAAGGTATCTCATTGTATCTGAGAGCCCCTAGTGGTTTACCGAAAAAATGTGAGTCAGTTGGACAAGTTAATGTCATGCCGGCCATAGTAGCTCCTTGGTTAAGAGCCACGGAAGGAGACTGGGAGATACGTGGTTTAAATCCCGGCTATGGCACTGAATTTTTCAATTTGAATCTACCTATTTAATTTATTTATTGTTAGCTTTTAAGTTGCTAATGGATACATGGCAGCTCCTGCAATTAGCAAGTGATGCATTTACATTTTCCTAGCATATATGCACCGCTAGATAGTCTTCAAAATGGTTCACCTTTAGGCAAAGCAGGGAATGGAGTACTTCACACTTCTCTATTTGGTTTCTATGGTATTTATGGTTTTTCCAACTACCACCATGCCTTGCTAATTTACCTTTCTTGAATTTTCGTAAATAGGCAAAATTGATTAAGTGATATTCTGTCACTTCCTTTAGAGATTTTCTTCTCAAAATGGCAGCAGTTTCTTGTATTTGCAAGTTGACTTTTGGAGAAAAACTTTGGAGGAACAAGTGGCAAATGACATGTTTGACATACCGCACATACTTAATGACAGTGTAAACTTGTGTTTCAGGAACCTTATAATAGAGGTGACAGACTACATAATTTGCTATTACAAACTGCAAAAGACTTTCCATCCCAAGTGTGTACGTCCCATTCACTTTAAAGAACTTAACAGAAAAATGAAACAATGTAAAGCACAATAAAAGAGAAAAAAGTTAAAAAAAAAATTGTGCTAAATAAGCGAGTTGTAGCACAGCTAAATGCATTAAGTCACAAAGAACTTTTCAGCCCAAGTGTGAAAGTCCCATGTATTTTATGTAACAAATAAAGAAAGGATGCAAAAAGTGTTACAAAAGAAAAAAAAAAAAAGAAAAGAAAATGTCAGTCTGTGCTAAATGATTTGCAATACAATTAAAGGTGTATATTCTTTAATTTCTACTTTCTTCGCCCCTCCCCCAACCCATATCATTCAGCAATTAAGACAGCAGGATGGCAGTTCCAACTGCGAAGCAACAGAAAAGTGTAGCTGAACCATCAGTTTAACTAATCGCTATGACTGCCAAATACTCCTTATTAACTTGGATTGCTATGTACATACCATGAAATTGCTAACAAATCTTTCCATCCATCATACAGAACTAGAAGTTAGAACACTTACCTGCCTATTTGAAGTGTTGGTTCTGTCGCATACACAACACCATTAAATCCTGTCCCTTCGGTGATGAAGGGAAGAGCTAGCATACATAAGTAATTTGAGATGAGTATTACATCCACCTCACTAAAATCAATTATATTTGGTTGTGGTGGGAGAAATTCTGGAGCCGAGTCGATAAACACTTTTCCACAGCATTCCTTGAGTTCCTGCACAGAGAAAATTTGTTTATATTTTTTACTCCCATGTCATAATATGGTATGTACAAGCAGTAAGCCATACATAAACTTACACCTTCCAATTGTGGATCTGAGACATCCCGGCAAGCGTGCGGAATGAAATTGGTAAGATGTTGTGATGCTAAATTTAAATAACCATCTCCGTAATCTTTTGTGTATTAAAACAGGAACTATTCTTAAGAATATGAATAACTTAAATTATATACGCACAGTATTTGGATACGAAGGAAGTTTCGTTCAACTTTGCTTTATTTCAGTGTTGCTTGAGCAGCGATGCAAGTAGATCTTGCAACATCCTTCTATTCAAAGAAATCAAACTAATGCTGGATTGTGACTTATCAGCTCAAACAGTGCTGAATTTTTTACCATTGCCGTTAGTACCGAACGCACGGCTCAATGGTTTGCCGGGTTGGATGAAATTCTTAAGAATAGTTCCTGTTTTAATACTTCAACAAAAGACTATATAAGGAGATGCGGTACCAAGGCAACTATCATAGTCAAATAGAGTACTAGAAACCACACTTTAATTCAAATATTTACAGGTTAGCCAATGTAGTGTCTTATTTATATCGTACATTGAGCTCAAATAAGGTCGATAATAGGTCAATATTACGAAAATTACTTCATAAGTAGTAAAATAATACAATAGCTATTAAATTTTGAACTAAGCAGAAGTTATTTTACATATTTGCAGCCAAAATAATTATATTGGTGGCATTGAATCCGGCGCATGCAGCGCTCAAAATGTACCTTTTAACCCCGGGTGTTTCGCGAACTTTAATGCGGCTTCTGTATTATCTGATTTATCAGGCCCTGGATTAATATGAGAATAATTAATATTAATAATTAATTATAGCCACAGATTAATATCCATAGCATTTGTCGAAGCTATAATGTATATAATGGAAACCAAGATCAAGACCTTCTGGCTAAATACAGCCACCCAGCACCATATGGCATGGAGGACTCTCTGCATTCGAAGCAGACAGTTTTTTTAGATTTGGCGTCTCGCTCTAGACCTTCCGGCTAAATACAGCCAGCCAGATATATTTTGTTAGACTTGTCGTCTCACTACAAAGACGTAATAGAAAATAAAAGAACCGATGGAACTACTATAAAACAGTAGGCTTTTTTTTAAATAAGACATTGTCAAGTTGTTAAAAGTGAGATATATTTTATATAGAATATGAGTAGTTGTCAAGCAGTTTTTGAGATTACTCACTCAGATAAGATGTTCTCCATATCTCCATAAGCGCTTTTCGGTCTAGTTTAGACCATCTTCAGTGGGTGCTGACCAGCTACTGAGGTAGAAACGAGCCGAACTGAGCCGAACCTTCCAAGAAACTTTTACTCCTCTTGATTGTCATTTGGTTATCGTCTGATGTGTAATGCCAACTTCTGGGACTGGAACACTGTGGCTGGACCACAGGTGACTGATGATGATCTGTGGTGTTGACTGGTTGTAGCTGTTTCTCCTCTGGATGTGGATCAATTGAACTGTAGACCTGTGGTGGCGGATGAATTTCCTCTTCCATCTCGTTCTCTGGACCAATATTTAAGTTACTAGTTGTCTGTGGGAGATGTGCTTCCTCACTCATATGTTCCTGGAGTAAACTAGATTGGTTGACATATGGATTAATTTCAACTGGATCTATGTTCTTTAAGCTGGTTTCAACGACATCAATGTTGGATTTTTTAACTTTTTTAATAAGTTGTAAAACACTGTTTAATGGTGGTATCTCAAAATTCAAAAGGTTTTTTGTTTCACTATTTAGGATATAAATTTTTTCCCCAAATATCTAGTTCATTAACTGTTTGTACATGTTTTAACCGCTTCGCCGATGGCCATTTAAACCCTGCACGGCCGGGAACGGATACCCAATAAACAGAAGAAGACATTTAAATTGTTAAATGCTGCAAAAATGCTTCATAAATAAATATTCGTATCTTCCGTGTTTTCTAAGTTATTTCAGGGAAACAAAAACTGGTTAAAAGCCCATTAAAAGCTGTATGCACCTGCGGTATCATTAAAATAGAGACTATATTAATAAAGCGATGAAATTTCATTAATTTGTATCACGTAAAGAAAGCCATTCTTTGCGTCGAACGCGTTTAATTCTGAGTACTTTTGTTTTACAAGCTATATGTGTATATCAGCTGAATAAACGAAGTGTTGGGTTCAAGGTTTCTAGGTTTCAGTTCATGCTAACACGTAATAATAACTGTTTATATTGCGTTATACACCCTGGAAGGAAACTCCGTCAGCATCTCTCTAATTGCACAACGGAAGTTTATGTTAGCTGACGTAACTTCTTTCTTCGCTCAGTTGACATTGTAATTTAGATTGCATCAGAGTTCCAAGCAATTTCTTTAGCTAAATCACAGTTGAAATAGTTTTCTCAGTGCTAATCATGGCTTCAACTAGTAACGTAGCAAATCAATTAGCTAGTGTAGGACGAGTGCGGGCTTCTGATATTACATCAGAAAATGTGGAAGACTTTTTGCTGTTAGACAGTGATTTGGACATTGATGGCGAGTTTTCAGATTTTGAGGGGGGTGTTGAGGATATAGGTAGCAGTGAGGAGGAAAATGACTCATTTCCGACAGGTGTTCGTGAAGAATCAACATTATGGAGGTGTCAAAATAACTCTAACACTAATAGACATACGTTCACGAGCACAACCTCTGGTGTACAACCGCATACTCAACTAACTTCTGACAGCCAACCAATTGACATTTTCACAAAATTTTTTACTACTGACTTACTGTCTCTCATTGTTTCGGAAACAAATGTATATGCGAGTAGGGTGAAGGAAGACCTGATTTCTAAAGGCAATTTAGGACCTAAGAGTAGATTGCAGAAGTGGACAGAAGTAACAATGAATGAGATTTACAGACTACTTGGTCTAATTATGCTCATGGGTGTTATTCGTAAACCTACGCTGGACATGTACTGGTCTACAGACGACATGCTAGCTACCCCATTTTTTGGGAAATGCATGTCAAATAACAGGTTTACTTCCATTTTGCGCTTCCTTCATTTCACCTGCACAGAAAATGTGAATGATAAACTATCCAAAATCAGACCAGTTTTTGATTACATTATTTCAAAATTCAAAGAAAATTATGTGCCTAGTGAAAAGATCACTGTTGATGAAAGCCTGATGCTTTGGAAGGGCCGTTTAGGTTGGAAACAATACATCAAAACAAAGAGGGCCAGATTTGGCATAAAGAGTTTTGATGTATGTGAAAGTAAAACAGGATATCTTTACAATAGCTGCATATACACTGGCCAAGGGACTGATAACACCGGAGACAAAGATTTGGGGTTATCTGGTTCCATAGTAATGCACCTGATGGAATCTGTACTTGATCAGGGTAGGACTGTATATTTAGATAATTGGTACAGTTCCCCTAAATTATTCATGGCCTTACACAAAAGAAAAACAAATGCAATTGGAACAGTACGTTCAAATCGTATTGGTTTGCCAAAAGATGTGAATACGAAGGCTCTAAGAAGAGGAGAAATGCAGGTGCATCAGCTCCCACCCTTGACCTATGTTGCTTGGCAAGACAGGAGGGTTGTTACAGCATTATCCAATTGCAGCTCTAAAATTTTGATGATTGACACTGGAAAAATTGATGCTCGTAACAAAATGGCAATTTTCAAGCCCGATATTATCCAGGAATATAATATGCATATGGGTGGAGTGGATCTAGTAGATCAGCTATTACACGCATATCCCTCTTTGCAAAAAACAATCAAATGGTATAAAAAAGTATTTTTACACCAGCTGGATATAACCATATACAATTGTTTAGTAATTTGGAGAGCTCTAAACCCACGGAAGACAATGACGTACCTGGACTTTCGCATATCAATAGCTCGCAGCCTAATTGAGCAGTATAAAATTCAGAGACCTCTCCATACTGGGGGTAAAAAATCCACCACCCCAGCACCCCTCAGACTTGAAGGAAAACATTTTCCTAAAAGGATACCACCCACAGCAAAAAAGTCGCGTCCCTTCAGAAAATGTTTGGTGTGCCGCAAGAAAGGTGTCCGAAAGGAAACTAGTACGATTTGCCGTGAATGTGGAGATGTGCCCTTGTGTGTTTATCCATGTTTTGAGGTGTACCATTCAAGAAAAAACTTTTAAAGGTAAGCTTTTACTTCTTATAGAATTTATTTAAATTTACTGTAAAACATAAGGTTTAAAAGAATTATCATTAAATATGCATTAAATGCATGTATGCGCAGGACGTCTATACATGTCCATATCGGCTTGGGGCCTTTTAACTTGGACGTCATATGACGTCCATATCGGTGAAAGGGTTAATAGTTGTATACTTTGGCCAATTTCATGGTTGTGTTTCCAGAAATGGTTGGCAACTGCAGACTTTTCTATTTGTTTAAGTTTTATATTTCTCAAGTGTTCCGTTTGACGGGTTTTTAAATTTCTCTTAGTTCTTCCAATATAATATGCTTCACAATTGTTACATGGTATTTTATATATTCCAGATAATTTTAATTTATCAATATTGTTGCTTAAAGGTTTTTTTAGCAGATTCTTAAGACTGAAGTTATTTTTTGGGGCTAATTTTATATTATAATTATGAAAAATTCTTTTAAATTTGTTGAATGCCCAAGGGTGATAGGTGAACTTCTTGTAGATAACAGTAGTTTCTGGTTTATTTAAATTAGTAAATGAACTTATGTGGTTTTTGTATATATGTTCATTAATCATTATGTTCCAATACAGTTAAATCTCGATGTATTTTAATGTTTTCCCAATCTGCTCTTGGCCAAAGCACCCTGGTCACATTTCTATAAAATTTTGCAATTATGTTTTTAATGTGGTTCATCATGACTACTTTGAATTGCTTGTGTTTATTTAGCTGACTGTAAATAGAAAAATAAGATACTGCACAAGGTCTAGTAAACCAATATTTGTTTTAGGTTTTCACAGAATGGAAGAGCAACATTAAACGTAAGGCAAGGCTCTTGTTCGCAGAGCGTCAGAAGACTGGTGGTGGCACTGCTAAACCACTTACAGATTTAGAACAGCAGCTAATTGCACTCATTGGAGAAGTTGTCATTATAGGTTTTGAAGGTGTTGCAGACAGCTTTGATTTAACTGTGAGTATTGATTTACTTTTTTTTTTTTTTAATATTATTCAAGTGCTTGAATGTATCATAATATTATTAAGTGCTTGAAGTAAACATGTTTTGGACACATCAGTTGTTGAATATGTTATACCTTTATATGCATTGAAGGCAGTTACATATTGTAACTTCTCAAAACTTTTCCTGAAGTAGCACTCCAGCCATTTTTTAAGTGAGGGGAAACAATTTAAATTAGGAATTGCAGGTTGCAGATGTAGTCATAATATAACTTAAGTCACACATCTTTTTGAGGAAAAAAAATTCAAATGCTTTATTTACACATTTATACTTCTTTAAGCTTGTACATTTTACAATAATCTTTGGGAATTTCTAGAATAATTACTGTTTCTATAGCATATAGTACTTAAATTTTGGAGGAGCATTCACCACGCAATTAGATCACTTGCTTGCAATTGACACAGTTCTGGGTTCTAAGGTAAAGGTTTCTTCAGTGTCAGGGATATCAAATTTAAAAATATTCAGTAGTTTGATATCTTATTGTTGTAAGTGCAAATTCAATTCTGTAAATCTAGATAACTACCAACATTGAAATGAATGTAATGCACAGCATTGTAAGCATGTTCAATACCTTACAGCAAAATAATTCACCATTGTTATAAATTATGTATTTTTTCTCTTCTCAGACATATGCAACAACTTCTTACAGCCAAGTGGCTGAAGAAGTTGAAAAACAAGAAGTGCCAGCAGTTTTGCCAGCACCACTACAAGGACCACCATCACCACAACAGGAACTGCCAACACCATTACTACAGGAACCGCCAACACCACTGCTACAAGAACTGCCAACACCAGCACCACAGCATGCAACACCGTGTGGCTCTAGGAGGTAAGGAAAGAACAGGTTGTGCTAAAAGTATGTGTTTCAGCTCAAGTATAGGATACTGTATGTCGAGTCAGCCTCCCTTATCTGTATACTGTAAAAGTCAAACCCCCATAGTTATGGACAGCATAAACTTAAAAGAACTGCTGCTAAACAAGGTCAACATTGAAATACAATGATTGTTGAAGGAGACAGATGTCTCAACTATGTTATTTGCCTTAAATTTAATGCCAATTGACTCTTTTCATGTAATGCTTGATATCAATTAAATTGTCTGTTCCAAACATTTTAAGGATTCTGCAGCATTTTAATTAGAAAGAAAGACAACTGAGGGCATGCTTTCCTTAGCAGATCATCATTCCCCTGAATGATTACCAGTTGACATATTTTCATTTGGTACGACAATATTTGCAAATTAAAACTCAACCTTTTCATTTTGAAATCACAGCTTCTTTTTTTTTTGGATAAGGTATTGTTACTTTGAAATCGTCAATGAAGTTCTGACCCAGGTCGACCATGAGATTATTATTCAACTCCCACAGATGAATGAGTAACATAACTTTTCACTGAAGCAAACTACGAAATTCCATCACTGGAACTAATGTACACTCCTGCTGTCCTAATCCACAATCTGGTGTGTAATCTAATATGGGACAATTTAGAAATAACCAGGAAGATACTATACATCAGTGGGATATAACTGCATTCTATGACAAACATATTTCACTCATACCAGTGATGCATCTGAATATGGTCATTGATGATGATCTGGCATCATAATACAGTCGTATCAATTGGAAGGCACTGCTGAAATTTATTGTCATTATGAAAAGAAAGTTGTCAGATATATGATATTATCTAATGATGCTTTCATGGAACGCCGTTGACAAGGGAGTAATCTGTGTCTAGTGCTCAGTTAGCAAAGTGTAATATTTATCGAACTTGGACTTCCAAAGACGTATTGTATACTTCAGTTATGCAATATTTAGCTTTATAGTTTTACACTGGTCGACAATTAATTTCCGCCAGAAAATTTGATTGGTATAAGATTGCAATATAGAATAAAAAGAAGTATTTCAGAAAGTGGAGTGCCATTGTTACTAAAATTAGGCAAGTGAGTCAACCTTGTATATACTTTTCTCCACTTACAAGTGGAGAAAAGTATATACAAGGTTGACTCACTTGCCTAATTTTAGTAATAAGATTGCAAGTTGTTTGCGCTGATTTCAGAACTGCTTTCATTTATTTCATATGATGCATAATTCTCTCTTTATCTCTAATATACACTTAACCCCGCTTGAAGATTGTAGCATGCCACAAGAGAAAGCAGAAGCAATCTTACATTATATCCCTTACATATCCTGGGTAAGCGATGATTCACTGAGTAATGTAAGCACAACATTTATGTTTTTTATAAGTTATAAATTGAAGTACTTTTGCAATCGGTCCCAGACAATGGTGTGTAACAGTGCATTGGTATATTAGTAATGTGCATGAATGATTGAGTACAGTATGTTTGTCATGCTTGTTGTCAGGAAGCTTTGAATAGAAATACATTTAAGTGTACGTTAAACATAAGTACGAATTTAGTATGTGCTCTTCTCTGTGTATCCATTGTATACTAATGAGCGTCGCAGAAACCATAGCTTGATAACTGATAAAACCATAGCTTGATAACTGATAAATTGAATAACCATTACATCCTAATGGCCCTTACATATATATATATATATATATATATATATATATATATATATATATATATATATTAAATCATAAAACAGTGCCAGTGGAATGCGAAATGAATATAATATTAGATGAAAATAATAAAGTATGCCTTAAAATAACTACAATAGTCATTTATATGGAATACTTTTGTACTTGTAAATTAAAAGTTACTAGGAAACGCAGGTAGACACCAGAAGGGATCATAACGGAGCTCAGTCTCTTCAACCCTTGGAGCACTTGTGAAAGACATTTTTCTTATCTAGATACAAATCTTACATTTGGAAGCTTTTAGCTAATGAAGGTGAATGCACGGCCTTGCTATACGAAGAAACCATTGAGAACTGTGAGTGTGTGGGTGGGTGGGTGTGGGGGTGACGAAACTGTAATAGTAGCTGTTTAACATAGAAATGGAACATGCAGTGTTTCATTCCTCACTTCGTCTTAGCACTCTGCAAGATACACAACGACATGGATGCTCAAGATTTCTTTGAAAATGTGCCCATTAGCTGCATCAGTTTAGGTGCCCACTTCGGTTATTGTTTCACTGAAGAGCAGAAGAGGGTTGCAAATGCAAGAGGGTTAGATATCCTGAAATTATTTGGCATAATACCAGATAGGGAAGCAGAGACAAACGATCTCCGACGGGGTGAAAGCCGACGATGTCAGTCTGCGATGACAACCGTGACTTCGGCCAAACGTGGTCTTGGGTGGAGGTTCAAGATGCAGGAACAACCATCGGCTGGAGGGCACAAACAACACCTTCCTACAGAGGGTATGGTCTTGGGTGGAGGTTCAGATGAAGGAACAACCATCGGCTGGAGGCCACAAACAACACCTTCCTACAGAGGGTACAACTAAACGTTGGGTTTGGCCCCCACACTGTGGTGAGGTTTGCCTATCTGTGGATGGTAGGCTGCACCTCAAAAGAAATTCAGGACAAATTGGGACTGGCTCATGACACAAAGATAGCCTGGAGCAGCTACTTTCGCGATGTGGCCACGAAGATTGCGTGGCACAACTTTCGTCAAATTGGCGGCTTCGGAGACGTGGAAGTAGACGAAACACACCTCTTCAACAGGAAATACCACATCAGTTGCTGGTTGATGTGGAGGAGCCACTGGCTGGTTGGTGGTATAAGTCGGTCAACCAAACTCCGCTTTGGCCTGCTGGTGCCAAACCATTCCACAGAAACCCTGCTGCCCATCTTGCAACAATACATTGATCCTGACATCTTCCTCATCACGGATTCCTGGAGGGCATATGGACAATGCAACGCAGTTTTCCGGGATCACGGCATTGTCAACCACCGGCTACATTGCGTTCACCCCCCTTAGGGATAGTGACCCTATATGGGTGCCAACGGGTGACTTTAATCCCCAGTGCTTGGATGCACAGTGGTGTGGACCACCAACAACAGCCAATGTCCAACCTCTGAGGTACCACACCCAAAATAAAGTGAGATCATGGAGATCCCTTAAAACCACTCTGTGTTCATGCACCAGCCTGCAGTATGCACCGAGCTATGTCAGGGAGTGGATGTACTGCCAGAACATATTCAACACGCTGGATAACAAAACAGAGCGATTCGTAACGCTCTTGCGAGATATCGCTAGAGCTTATCCAGGTGTTGGTAAAGTAGCACTGTCTGCAAACATACAAGAGTGCAACTGCTATGTTTGCTACCCAGCTTAAAGGCAACAGCCTCGCCAACTAACATAAAACCATGGAAACAACAAACGCCCCCTGGAATACATTAGCTATGCTCACTCCTAATCAAACCCAGACAAAACCCACCTCAGTAACAAAATGCCATACAGCATCCATGTTACACATTTTCCAATTCCCACCAACACCACATAAAACTCATATATTTATCACACACCCCGTATAAAAACCAAGTTAAACATTTTCCAACTCCCACCAACACCAAATAAAACCCGTATCAATATCACACACCCCCTATAAAAACCAAATTAAACATTTTCCAACTCCCACCAACACCAAATAAAACCCAGATCAGTATCACACACCCCCGATAAAAACCAAGTTAAACATTTTGCAACTCCCACCAACACCAAATAAAACCCATATCTATATCACACCCCCTATAAAAACCAAGTTAAACATTTTTCAACTCCTACCAACCCCAAGTTAAACATTTTCCAACTCCTACCAACCCCAAGTAAAACCCATATCAATATCACACACCTGCTATAAAACCCATGTTGCACATTTTGCAACTCGTACCAACCCTAAGTAAAACCCATATCAATATCACACACCTATAAAACCCATGTTGCACATTTTCCAACTCCTACCAACCCTAAGTAAAACCCATATCAATATCATACACCTCCAATAAAACCCATGTTTCACATTTTCCAACTCCTACCAACTTTAAAAATCGTTTCAGCAAAACCTGGATTCTAGTTAGCTGAAAATTAACATTCATAACGTGTGCATAACGTAACTACTGAATTTGTGGATAGCAGTCTCATAGTTTTCACCACATCTATTTTACTGTCCGCTTTTTGTTTGAAACAGTGAACGTACGTCTTGTGAAACAGTGAACGTACGTCTTGTGAAACAGTGAACGTACGTCTTGTGACTGTTTTACGTGTACTAAGATTAAGCACACTTATAAATCGTATTACACTTTAATGTTCTGCTACATCATGCATTAACTATAGCTGTACAAATACACACATTTTAAAATGTGGGGCAAAAAGAATAGGTCATTCATGAATAAGTAACATCCTCCAATAAGCTAAATTATATTCCTGAAATACTTTCCTTTCATGATGAAAAAAAAATAGTGTTTATGTGTGGGGACTTTAACATTTTCTTGCCATCGGAGCCAAGACGGCTGGCTAGCCTACTGTTTGGGTCACACAAATAAGCATGCGCGAGAACTTTGCCATTGGAGTGGAGGTGGCTGGCTAGCCTACCGTATGGGTCAGGCCTATTCATTCATGTTCACTAAAGCTGCATTTTATTCTAGCGGAAATCTGTTTTTGTACAAAAGAGCAATATAAACATTTGCAACTAATGGGAACTTAGGTGTTTCTCTGAGTGTTAATTACATACTGTAATTTTCAGTTTGTGCATTAAACTTCCCTTATGAGAAGAAAAAAAAAAAGAGAGAGTAACATTACTTTTGTTCCAAAAGACAGGTGTCATGCCCTTATTCCCAACGCACATTGAGAGATGATAACCAAAGAGCTGGAATCCGCAGAAATGTTTTTCATAAGACAGCAAAATAACATGATGTTCTATATTCGACCTTTGAAAGCATAGGGTTAAATGTACATGATTTGCTGAATAAGGAAATGTTTATAACCATCACATTAGACATTATTTGCACGTGCATCATTGTAAACCAAAAATAATAGCTGATGTGTTAATCTTCATTTCTAAAACATAGGGATGCTTTTTTCAGTTAATATTTGTATATTTTCGTAAGAAAGCAAAAATTTCTTGCAGGCATACTTCTATCACGCATTTAAAATTACATAGTTTCACTACAAGTATTTCTGTTCCCAGATGTATCTATATTTGGCAATGTCCGCAATGAGGAACGTTATTATTTCTTACAGGCATACTTCTATCACGCATTTAAAATTAGACTGTTTCCCTAGAAGTATTTCTGTTCCCAGATGTACCTGAGTACACCGCCACTGCACAGCATTCCCTCCCTCCGCCCATTCCCAATACCCACCCTACCAGGCCCAAATGACCTTGTTGTCGACGGGCCCTTAAACACCACACACACACCCCACCCTACCAGTTGCCATATATGTAATGTTGGCTATGCTGAATGACCCAAATGCCCTACTCCTACTGTAAACTGCATGAAATGGACTAACAACGGAGTTATAGTTTGATGTCTTGAAATTGAAATATTTACATCATTTGATGAAAAATAATGCAAAATAATTAAAATGTGTGTTATAGTTTATTCTTTCTTGGAAGTGCATAAAAATAACTGCTCTTGTACTGTCTACCCACCACAAGAAGACAAGCTATACCTTGTTTCACGTAAGCTTGCCCAGTATCTCTTAACGGTCACGTGACCTAATCACCTCTCATTGGTTGCTGTTGTGGTAATGACTGTCATGCGATAAAAATTAGTTCGTTATTTAACATGGTGATATATCATTATATGTTGGAAGAGAATTGTCAAATTTATATTTTCGTAACTGTTTTAATTAAATATATTACGCAACAGAGTTGATTTCTGTTGTTTAAGGACTATGATACAATGAAGCACAAAATTAATACAATTTTGAGTCGAACTAATACTCAATGCTCCATTTATTGCTAGTATTTACCTAGAACGCGTTTCGTTAGGACTTCCTAACATCATCAGCTGTTGTCGACTAATGAATGCCGGTTCAGTGAACTCCTCGGAGGTGATAGGTGCGTCTCTGTCGGTATCTTGATGAACTTGAAATTGGGGTTGTCTTCAAAGGTAGTATCGAAATTAAACAATTTACTTTCATATTTCTTTATAAAGATTTTTTCCCACGTGGTTAATGCAGCTGGACCTTGGACACTTTTTAGTAAGTGAATTTCTCGTTCTATGTCATGATTTTCCTTCCAAAAATGGTACGCTACCGCCGATTTATCTATTTCTTTATTCCTTATGTTCCTAAAGTGCTCTTTAAGCCTAATGTTCACGTTCCTTTTTGTTTTTCCAATGTAGAATTTGTCACAGTCCTTGCAATTTATCCGGTACACTCCTGATTTTCTGCCTGTGGGTATCTCCTTTGTATTATGTGATTTCAAAAGGTGTTGTACACTAAATTTGTTCTGTGGGGCCAAAGTAATATTGTGTTCTTTGAAAACTTTTTGGAAAAGGTGTGTAGCTCTGGGATGATAAGTAAATTTTCTGTATGAGGTTTCATTGCTAATTGGGGAGAGAGTAGTTACTTGTTTGCATCTTAGTTGTCTTTTGAATTTATCTATTTTCTTGTTGACCAATTCAGCACTGTATCCATTGTATTCTGCAATGTTAATGATGTTATTGTACTCTTTGTTATATTCTATCTTGTTTAAAGGTACATTAACCAGCCTGTAAGTTACACTGTTGATAACAGTATGTTTGTGTTGTCTTGGGTTATATCCATCTGATTTTATGAAATTTTCTGTGTGTGTTTCCTTTCTGTGTATGCCAAATTCAAGTTTATTATGTTTTCTGGTAAGTTTCAAATCTAAGAAAGGGATTTCATTGTTTATCTCTTTTTCTATGGAGAATTTTATTGCAGGATTTTTTAAATTAAGTAGTTTTAATGCATCATCCACTTGTTTCTCATTTATTATTGCCCAAATGTCATCCACATATCTGTACCAATGCTTAAAAATTAGTGGGAATGCCTTTGTGATGTGCATTTCCAAAAAGCTCATGAAGAGGTCTGCCAAAAATGGGGACAATGGGTTGCCCATAGATAGTCCTGATTTTTGTTTGAAATTTTTTTTATTGAATGTAAAAAAGGACTGTTCAATGCAAATATTGGTTAATTGAAGGTATTCCTCTATGATGTTTTGGTCTATTTGTAAGGACTGAAGCCATGTTTGCATGTACTCTATGAGTTTGTCTCTCGGAACACTTGGGAACAAGGAGATTACATCAAAAGATACCATTCGGTCTGTGGGAGAACATTGTAGATTTTTAGTTTTGTTGGTGAATTCCAACAAATTTTTAATACTGTGGCTTTTGAATTTTGGTAGCTCCTTAAATTTTTTGTTTAACCGTTTGGATAGCTTGTAGCAGGGTGTGTTTATGTTGTTAATGATTGGGCGCATCTTATTTCCTGTTTTATGAATTTTGGGTAATCCATATATGTTAGCTACTGTAGGGTTGTCTGGTTTTAAACTTTGTTTAATTTCTTTTGGTATCATTGTTTTATCCTTCATTGTTTCATTTAACTGTTTTACACACATATTTAAAGGGCCAGACTTTATTTCCTGCTAGGTAAATACTAGCAATAAATGGAGCATTGAGTATTAGTTCGACTCAAAATTGTATTAGAGTTGATTTATCTGAAATGCATGTTAATTCTTAAACGAATTAAAGAGGAGGTCCCTTTGCTCTCAAGCACATGGCACGATAGCACGTGATTTAGCGGTAGTGATGACATATTTATGTGACTTTTATCACTGACCTTGTTTTGAACTGGATTAGTCATGCATCGCCATTCGAGAGTGCAGGAGCTAAATTATTTTATTGATCGTTTATGCGCATGTACTTATATGTATAAAATGCAGAGTCTACCGCCAGTTTTTCGCTGAAGTATCGCAAGGATAATTATTTACAAACAGGCGAAAAAAGAATTGTGTTGCATGTGTTTAATGCACTCACAGAGAAGAATCCGTCTTTGTCAGTGAGAGAAGTCGAACAGCTGTGCTCTGAAGTTACAGGTGTGAGTGTTAGATCTGTAGGAACATCGCGACATGAAATTGAGGAAACAGGAAAACTTACCACTCCAGGCAAAAGCAGGAATAAACAAAAGTGCGTGCTCGGAAAAAAATACGTGAAAAGTGTTGTGCGTCGTCATGTGTGTAGTTTTTCTTTAGAAACGAACTCCCTAACATAAGTAACATTTCCTCTGCTGTAAATGAGGATGCAGATTTACCAAATTTCAGCAGATTGCTTATACAGCTGGGATTTGTGAATGAAAAAAGAGGCAAGAAAAATGTGCTAAAAGACAGAGGCGATATTGCTGTGTGGCGAAGACGCTATTTAAGGACAACCACACTGCACCGAGATACAAATCGCTAAATATACACAAAGAACACACGAAAAGTAAAGTATGGTGTGACACGACTTTTAAGACTGAAAGACAAGCATTTTTGAAAGGTATGTGTGCTGGTTTAAAAAATCCCAGTGGAAAAGGCCAAAGACCTTTCATTATAAACTCTTTCAGTTTCATTGCTCAGTCATTCTGTTTCAATTTGCTCAGTTCATTATAAACTTGTATTTTTGCATGCCTTCATATCCTTATTTGTATGATTTTTGTTGATTTTATTTATCTTCCCGGCAATTATTACGACATTTACAGCAGGTTTAAATGTGAGGGGAAGGCACCGCCTATGGCCTATGACGCGAAAGCATTAGCCAATTAGGGCGAGGGGGAGGGTTGTTGAACGCGGAGTGATACATTTCAGCTGGGCAAGGTTATATGAAACAGAGAGTAGGCCTGAAGAGGCCTGGTGGCTTGAACAGTTTATCTGCTCCGTTAGTGGATTTGTTTATTACGAAATGAGTGTATGAGATGCATATGAGTCACATATGCTGTCAAAATTGTGTATTTTCATAAACCTAGCATCTCTATCATATCTAGAATGTGAGCATAAATACTGAAAAAGTAATTACATTACACATTCTTCTGCCTTGCTTTCTTGTGGTGGACAGACAGTAGATGCCATTTGCATTAGTCATAATCTACTATTTCGCTGTATAATGCATTTATTATTAAAACTATTATTTTTGTAGTGGTATACTTATTTATTGCTGCATTTGTAAGAATTATTAATATTTACATAGGATATTACATTGATCTCACATTGGGATACCAAAGAGAATACATTTTGGGCTAGTACTGAACTGGGCCCTGGTGCTTGTGCAATTAGGACAGCTTTGTCTTTCCATAATCAACAGTAATGAGCTAAACAATTCCTATGAAATGAAGCAGATATATGTCTACATGTTACAGTATCATATCATATACCTGCCAGAGTTTCAAATCTTATACATACACATGTATGTGAATAGTTATTGCAAGGACTTTTGTTTTTCTCTGTTGCAGATGTTACAGAGCTCACAGAAAGTTCGTAAACCTCCAGTGATGTGGTTCCAGTAATAGAAATTAAGGTAAGAATTCATTTCATATTGTCGCATATCTGATATAGGTATATTGTTTTCTAACACCCAATGGTTGACAATGAAATCATTAGTCTTCTTGCACTCCAATATTTTTTATAATCATTGTGTAGAATGTGAACTGATGTACATTTTTGAAGATGATTGTAGTTCATTTTTAGAATAGATAGTGGACAAACCAGGGACTAGTATATTCCATTTCTATGTTAAATTACTAATTGTAAGGTTTTGCGATGGAAAACATATGTTAATAAAATTATACTCTTGTGGTTAAAAATAGTTATGATGTAATACCATTTTCGAACAAACAAATGAGTCTCATGCTTTAACAAATAAATTTAACATTTGGGTACTCTTTTCACCGATAAATATATGTTGTGTCATGCTGTTAATTCTTGTTTGCTGATATTTCAAGTTCAGGTTCCAAAAGGTGTCAAATGATTGTTTTTGCTGCAGTTCAAGCTTGTGCCAATCCAAGCTTTGATGCACTTTTTCAGTATTACTAATGTTGAAAACGGTTATAAAATTATTACAAAATCATAAATCCAGAAGTAGGGAAAGCTTGACATATAACAATCTGGAAATCAAAATTTTAATGTAAGATTATAATTTTCTGCTCCTGATTTACTTTCTACAAATTGTAATTATATTTAAATGAAATGCTGTGTATGTATGGAGTACCTTTTTGTTCTTTCCTTTCTTAATGGCAGAAAGACAGTATTGTTCTTTAACTATATTTGGGCATGTGCATAAATCTCAGCCAATAACTTTGCCTGTAGTAGATCTATATTTATTACATATAAAACAGGTACACTGATTAAGAAAGTACAATTAATTAAAAAAATTACATGTTACTGATATACAATTACACTACAATTTCTCTTATTCTCTCTCTCACACACGCTCACACCTACATCTTATGTATTACAATAATTATACCATGATTTCTCTCATTGTCTCACACACACAATAATAAGCCATTTGAAAGCAAATTAACAATGGTTTTTCTTTGCTACAGGAATTCCAGCTACAGGAAGCAACACCAGCTTCCATACCAGCAGAAGCTGAGATCCATGTGCTCAACTCTACACCGAAAAAGTGGCAGCAATGCAGGATGCCACCCAAACCTGCAACAAGCACAGTAGAGGCTTGTGAAAAGCGAGTTGAGGTTCTGACATACATCACAGTTGGACCTCATTAAAATGGAACATGAAAAAGAAATGGAAATACGAGTACATGTTATTGGTACTAAAAAAAAAAAAAAAATACTGGAGAAATAAAAAGTGTGTAAGTAAATCCTATATGAATAAATATACATACATACCTTAACTAAAGTGTTGATTTATTATTGCCTGTCTCACTGCTCTTCCTGATACTGCATCATTCCGATGCATTTGATGTTCTGCTGGAACAGGATCATTTTCCTCAATGTCTGCTCCCCTCACTCGTTGCAGATGGTCTTGCGGCCTTTGAATTTCAGGATCTTGAGGAGGTTCCTCGAAACTGAAACTCCTGGCGATGTTGTGCAGCACTGCTGTGGCTACGATTATCATAGCATTTTGCAGTTCACATCTCAACCCCAATGACAGTACTGGAAACCTCCTTTACCAAACTCCATACTGCCTCTCCACTTTGTTTCTGGTTCTTACATGTGCATCATTAAAATGTTGCTCAGCAGCAGTTTGTGGGTTTATAATCAGGTTAATTAAATATGGTCTGCAACCATAGCCACTATCTCCTAGTAAATAACCATGAGGCATTTCTCCATTTTTAAACTTTGCTCTTAGGCTGGAGTTTCTAAATAATGTACTATCATGTACCGAGCCTGGTCACCTTGCAACAATGTCCCTAATAAGTAAATTATGATCACTCACAGTTTGGCAATTGAGTGAAAAATAACCATTCCTGTTTCTATAAACTTTGCCATTTTCACCTCCAGGTGACTAAACCCTAAGGGTGCGTGCAATCTAGGGCTCCAGGTACTCCTGGAAAACCATTAATTGCACTAAAGTTATCATTGACTGACTTACATCAGCATTACTTGCCGGAAATTGTATATAATTGCGTCCAAGATCGGTTATTGCTTGCGACACACTGTTAATATGCAACGCCGTTGTTTGATGAGTATTTGATATGTCACCGATTAGTATATTATATGCGCCTGTTGCATAAAATCTTAAAGCACTTAATATTCAATTTAATTCCATCAGTCATATGTTACAGATGTAACAGAAGAGGCCATATGGCAAGTGTGTCACAGCCCCCTACCTCAGTTAAAAAACGACCAGCGCCCAGCCTCAAGGGACCACACTTAGCAACATCACAACCAGTTCCAGCTAGTCTCCTTCACACTCATCAATACAAAGGAATGTAGCCGCTGTATCAGGTCAGATTTTAAATCTTACAGGTATAATCAATGATAAGGAATTATTAAATTATAGATGAGTCGTATTTGTTACACGTCAGCTTCACTTACAAACTTAAAGTGTTAGAAACAAATTTCAGGACTGGCTATGGGAAGCCCACTATCACCATTTTTGGCCAATTTATACATGAGCTTTTTCGAAACACATGTAACTTAAGCCTTCCCTCATATTTTTAAAACATGGTACAAATACGTAGACGACATCTTTGCAATAGTGCACTACAAACAAATAGATGATGCTTTGAAACTACTCAACCTTCAGGAACCCAGCATACAATTCACAGTAGAATATGTGCCTCTTTTTTAATAATATTCCAAACTGTTTTACATTTGTTAGGTGAGACAGCAATGGGATTGTGATACACAGTTCGTTTGGCTACATTTAATTTCTTTTTTTATTTTCTTTTAAGAAAAAGGTATTTCTCTTTCGCCTGTTCTGTTTTTGAATTTAAATAAACTGTATGATGTGCCAGAACTTGACTTTTTAACAGTTTGAGTTCATTGTTATACCACTTGAGATTGGTTTTAATTATTATCCTTTTGCGTTTACCTGGAAAGCACTTTTCAAAACATTCTAAAAAATAATCTACAAAGTTTTGAAAAGACGTGTTGACATCAGCATCTGTAATTATATAATACCAGTCTGTAGAATTCATATGATCACAGAAGTTTGTCATATTATTACTCCCATAGTCATTTATCTGCTTATACCTATTTACATGACTAGGAGTACGTTTTAGAATTACAGTATGCATTATTAAACCAAAATGGTCTGAAATACAGAAGCTATGTGGTGACACTACATAGTTGCCATGGGAGATATTTGTGAAAAAATAGTCTAGACAAGCTCTATTTCTTGTAGGTTGAAAGCTAGTGGGATATAGATTGAAGGATCTTAATAAGTGTAGAAAATATGCTGCTTCATTGGTGAACATATTCAGATCAATATTTAGATCTGTACCAAGTATTATTTTACTTTTCCTATTAGTAATAATAGATAAGATAGCTTCTATTTTCTCAAAGAATACCGATAAGTCTCCATTTGGCGAGCGATAAACATGACATTGAAGTCTGGTAGAGCAATTGCACATGCTTCACAAGATTTTTCTACCGAAATGCCATTAATGTTAAAAGGGTTAAAGTTAATATCTTTCCTCACAAATATGCATGCACCACCATTGTTAAATTCTATAGGACAATATGCACTACCTAATACAAAATTATTTGGAGTGTACAACACTAACTCCTCATTTTTATACCAGTGCTCATTGACACATATAACCTGAGGTTTTTCACTTTCTCCTATCACTTCTAACTCTTGTAACTTGTTTTTCAGACACTGTATATTAATGTGCACTAGTTTCAACGTATCACTTTTTGATGTTTTGAGTTTTGTCAGAGCCACATGGTAATGGGGAGCTAGAAAAGTTTCCCTTTGTGAAGAGACCATATCTACTTTATTCCTTACAAGTTTCCCTTGTCTGCCGATGTTATAACACTACACAGTAAAAGAGGACTGTAGGAGGACTGTACTCTACTTGTTTTGGACCTTAAAATCACAAAAAAAAAATGAAAAACTGGAATTTGGTATTCATAGAAAAGCAACACACACAGTAATTACGTCAAAGCAAATAGTTTCAACCCAATTCCACACAAACATGCCACCATCAACAGTCTCACACACAGATTAGTAAATCTACTCCTCAGCTAGCAAGAATATCAAAATGAATTCCATCAAATCTTAAAAACTGCAATTAAAAATGGATATGGGAAAAGCCTTGTAGATAAAAAACTAAAATCATTCAAACTTCAAAAGAGATTAAAACAGATCATAGCTCTTTCACCAATAAAACAAGAAATTAGATTTGCTAAATTTACTTACCACCCCTGGACCACAAAAAATATTCAATAAATACAATATAGTATTGGCACCAAAAAACAATTACAACATTAAAAACCTACTTAACAGTAATAATACTGATAAGATAAAACCAGAAGAAAACTGAGGCATTTACAAGATTAAGTGTAAAGACTGTGAAAAAATTTATATAGGGAGGACAAAAAGAAACATAGGCACTATAAAGAAAGAACATTTTAGGCACTTAAGATACAAAAATATTGATAAGTCGCAATAGCAGCTCATTTCTGGTCTGAAAATCATGAAATTGAAGATAGCACCAAATTACTAAAGTACGTACAAAAACATAATGAACTCGTCATATGGGAGAGAATATACATAGGAAAACATAAAAACCAACTAATGAATTTGAAAGACTTATCGTTTGGATTGACTAATGCCCCTCGATTTTTCAGTTACATAACTGAAAAGTTGCTAGGTGATCTTAAGTATAGGAAAGTCTTTGCTTATTTGGATAATATAGTTGTATTTGCCAAAATATTATATTATGTTAGCTTAATGTGAAACAAACATGCCGTAGTTGTTTCATAGTTGGTACTCCTGGTTGCCGCCTGTGAGAACCAGGCAAGTTCAGACATGTTCAGTATCGCCTACCGCCGCAACGGAGGTAACACGCGAGGTACAATATGCGACTTTGAAATTCTGCTTTCGTCTCAACAGATCTTCAGTTGAGGCCTATACAATGTTACAGGAGGCCTATGGAGAGTCTGTTCTTCCCTACAGCACGGCTAGAAGGTGGTTTAAAATGTTTAAAGAGGGGAGACAATCAATTTCAAAGGAAGGTGGACCCTGTGCTCCAGTTACTGCACGTACGGAGGAAAACATCAACACTGCTGTTGCCATTGTGAGAGAGGGTCGACAAATTACCTTAAGATCACTTTCTGAAATACTGAACATTTCATTGGGTGCCACCCACAGGTTGGTGACAGAAACATTACACATGAGACGTGTTTATGCGCGATGGGTTCCAAGACTGTTGGTGAACTTTGGCGATGTTTTCGTAGGTAGTTGCAGTTTTGAACGTCCCGAACGTTCATCGTCACCCAAGCTCTTACGGCCACGTTTAAATTCAGCTGCCCAAAATTTCACTGTGGTAAATGATGATGCAGAGTTCCCATACACAGAATCCAACCTATCTTTGATTTGCGTGGGCGCCTTACCTTTCAAAAAGAAATATTTAATGACAGCTCGATACTCGATTTTGTCCATTTTCATAAAAAAAATTCACATCAACTCGCTCAAACGACCGTTACATAACAACTGAGCGTCCAAAATGGCTGAAACTTTGGTGAGTAACTGTCAACAGATTAATTAAGGAAATTCACTAGCTTTTGTCTACGAGTGCTGTCATGTTCATGTTGAGATCGGAAATTTTTCAGACCACTCTCGTAAGGTTTGATATTGCTAACTTGAACGTATGTTTATATACAGTACAACGTCCTGGTCGGTTGCTAAAAAGCATATTATTTTGCCGCAGCATACTTGCTAGTTTGGTTCTTTATTCTTCTGCTAGGTTAAAGACTTTTGCGTTGTATCTCAGCCCTGCTCGCTACCTGGTCTTCTTTGTTCAGCTGCTCAATGGAGTGACCGTCGGCTCGTGTCACTAAACTTGTGTCATTATCCTGTACCCCCTGGTCGTTAAGTTTTGGTTTGGATTCACCTGTAGTACTGGTATTTGATCTACACTTGCAGTTTTTAAAAATGCTTGTGTGTTATGAATTTCGGCTTTTTCTTTAGTTCATATATTTATACTGGGCATCTTCTTTACAAACGGAGATTACGCACACTGAAGCAGAAATCACAGGTTTCCGATATTAGAATATAAGAAAGGGATAATAAAACTATATAAATTATTAACAAGCATATTGTAATAAGGAATATAAGAAGTAATATAACAACAAATATTTAATCATAAAGTAAAATGTTTAACACAAGCAAAGGAACGCAGATATTGCTTCATTTAGTAATGGTTGTTTGAGGGAGGACGTCGAAACAATGAAGCAATACACTGCTAAAATTCTACCGACAGCACGGAGCCTGTAAAGAATGCCAAGCTTCAAGGAAAATGTGAAGAGGCAGGAAGCAGTATCGTTATGAGGTCAAGGGTGGGTCATACAACCCTAGAGGGGTGGATCCATGACTGCTGCATAGCTGAATGTGGAGGGAATGACCAATAAGGTGAAATCGTTTGAATAAACTCTCCCAATAAATTGCAGTGTAAACCACGTGATAGGCGTGAAATACAAAACAAATAGAAAAGATGTGGAAATAGACAAACAAACCTAGGGGAAAAAGTTGAGAGTAGGGCTGCAAGGAAAGCGTCACTTTGGTGTTTACAACGAAGGGGAGAAGACGTGTGATTTGAAAGACGAGGTGGGGGAGGTTTAGTATCTGATGGAGAAGGTGATAGCTGACGTAGATTTTGAACGCGGTGTGATTAAGTATTATCAGAGGGACAAGATGCAGCCGGAGTGATAGCGAGTGTGGAGAACAGAGCAATACGAGAAGCAATATAACTGTGAATAAACAACTCAGGAAACTGAAACAGGACATCTCATTGACTGGTGAGAACTGCTAGACCCTGAGGAAGAGGACTTCTGCACACCGATACATAACTCCAAACGAACATTCCCACACCACAACACAGCACTCCCTTACCTCACCCTAAAAGTCAAACAATCCATCATGCCACACAACACCAAAAAGACAACCAACTGATAATACTACACCACATTGGCGCCCAAGTTATTCCACACCAACGCTCATCTGTTGAAGCACTGCTTGAGAGTTCTCAAATCGAATACCCCTAAGCTTTGCATTTACTGATGAGAATAAAACAGAAGTCACAGAGTGCAATATCGGGGCTATAAGGTGGATGTTGAATTGAGCCAGAAACTGCATGACTTGATTTGCGATGTGAGGCCATGCTTTGTCATGATCAAGTCGCCACCCAGTCCGAGAAAGCTCTGGCCGTTTCTTTGCAATGTGCTTCCTCAGTGTAGCCAATACTGACGTGTAGTATGCTGCTGTAACAGTAGTGTGAGGGGGAACTGCATGCTAGTAAATCATTCCATTACAGTTAAAACATGTGATCATCATCACTTTCCCTGCAGATGTAACAACTTTTGCCTTTTTTGGTGTTGGAGAACCTGGTGTTTTCCTTCAGGATCATTATGATGCAGCCATGACTCATCACCGGTGAGTTAGCTTAGGGCTATTCGGTTTGAGAACTCTGAAGCAGTACTCAAGAAAAGTGAGGCGATTCTCAAGAACCTGACAAAGAATGGTCTGCAGTATTTGTTCAAGGATTGGCAGAGACGCTATAAAAAGTGCATTGAAATAAGAGGGGATTACTTTGAAAAAAATCATGTAAACATTGAATTGCAGTAATAAACATCTGTGAAAAAAAAAATCAGTCTCAGTCTTTGTTGATGAGCTCTCGTATCCTTTGCAAAATTCATCTTCGCTGCATTGTTGCTCAGAAAATCACATTCGAGCAATAATTCAACTGCCAAGTTTTTAACTATTAGACACATTATCTCAAACATTATACCTTCTATCTTTACCGTTAACAGTGCTTTTAGTTTAACTGTCAGAGCTGTCCTACCAATTGCAAGTAAACATTCGACATAGTACAGGGAATTGACATGGGTTGTACTCCATTATGACATAACTCGTCATAAAATCTCTGTCTACGAATGCTAACAGTAGAACAAGAGTCAACAGTGAGAAGTACGTTTTGGTTTCATATAGTATTCTTTATTACCGGAGATTCCACCGAGCGGGATGGCTCAGGCGGTTTCGTCTGTGGCCCGCATTCGATTCCCATGGCCGACCTACCTGACCCATGGGTTTTATCGGGGGTTTTCATGGTTTGGTAGGCGAATGCTGTGTAGGTTAATTACATCCCCCGAATTTCCTGTCCCTCCATTTCATCTCCATTATCATTTCACATCATCTCTCATCTGATGGTCTCTTTCAGGGTAGAAGTATCGGCGGGTGTCTCGGCGGTGCATGGCAGGATGATATGCTCTGAAAAAAACTACTTCCTCCTGCGGTAGGTCGGTTGCCGGTCTCCGGTTCTCTGCTGGGACCATTTCGGAACTGCCAGCCACGGACCTTTAGTGCTCGGATCGCCTGCCTGGGGCCTTTGGGGCTCGTTGCCGTCCCGCAGTAGGGGAGCGAGTTCGTTGTCCTGGCTTGTCGGGGGAGGTCTCTATCCAAGTAAACTATGTGGACCCTTCCCTCTGTACTGTCATGGCTCCTTGGGTCGGCTGCCCTCTGTCTCCTTCGCTTCATCCTTTCTCCCGCGGGTGCCCCCACTTGGGGGCATAGGAACAATGAGCCCAGCATGGTGGCCTACGTACCGAATCCCCTCCATAATGAAATCCCAATCCTAATCCCAACCAGAGTTTCCAGTGTCTTGTCATAGCTAGTATCCTGAGTTGAAACTCTGTTGCATTGTACGTTGTAGGTTTATATTCATCATTTATGCAGTTTACCGAACTAACAGAATGGGCACTCATTGTACCTACTACACCAAGTTGCTGATTTAATACTTTTCCGGATCCTCCTTTTGTGGCTCTGCCGGCATGGGTCGACTATTGCTAACTGGTGACACGGTCATTTCCGTTCCTTCATTTTGGGTATACTGTTTTCCTGGATCTTGTAATCGGTGGTCTTGTTAATAGTTGCTGCGGCCTAGCATAAGCAGGGCCCCAAACATTTGCTGAAGGTTCAGTGTAATTATCAAAATTCATCCAGTTTCCCCGTCTGTGTTGGTACTGATTTTTGGCCTTGGGTTGGCGTCCTTTGCGCTCTTATGAACTGCAAGTTCTCTTGTTGTGGCTCTTGGTTTTCTCATTGTAAGTGTCCGTTCTCGCGGGACGCTGTCTATGTGGATTGTTGTGTCGGTCTGTACCCCAATGATGAGTTGCATCCTGAGCAGAATATTGTTGCTCCCTTGTGTTAAGAGGCAGTTCTCTTTGGGTACGTGGGTGGAAAGTTCGGTTTTCATATGTTTGATTTAGTTCCTCCTCTTGTGTCTCTAGTGAGGAAATTAGATGAGTTAACTCCATTGATGTTACAGGTTTTGCAATTAGAATATACTGTTGTATCCTTAGTGGGAAATGTTTCATTATTTTTGAAAGTCCGGTTCTAGCATGGGAGGAGTTAAATTCCTTACCTGGCTTGAAGAATTTAAAATATATTGTCACCCAATTATCAGGAAGCACAACAAACGACAGCTGAGTAAGGGATCGGGGGCCGCGCCACGCCCACCTCATTAGTCTCTGTCACTAACTGAGGGGGATTATTAGGGAAATGTCATTTGTCGTTGGCCGCCTCTTTTCCCACTCCCACTGCCATTTGGAACCTTCGCGGTGATTCACTGAAGCCAGAGACGTCTAGAAAACAGTGATTTCCTTATAAAAGGGCTGCAGTGTGTGAATCCAGTCAGTCAGTCAGTCAGTGCTTGACGTGCTAGTGTACGACGAGAAGACTGTGTGAGTGCATCGGAGGACTGTACGTAATTACGAGTGCAAGTGAAATTGTAACGGACGAACTGGTGAATCGTAATTGTGTGCATTACGCAATTCTGTGTAATAGGCAAGAGTTTAACTGTAAGTCGGTGGAAATAAAGAACATTTTTGAGTGGTGCAATTGGACTTTTCATTTCACGAACCCACAAAGTCACAATATTCAGCCATGGATACACCTTTTCCTACGTGATATTGTCTGTGACCTAAAGAGACCCTAATCTAGTATTGGATAGCCGCGTTCCAATATTTGTTTATAAATAGTTGTCTAAAGGTGTTGTACGTCATGTTACCAGATGATAGAAGCATAAGCCAGTCTTGTGTCTTCTGGTCTAGATTTCGCCCAACAATTATAATTTTTACTGGGACAGGTACCCCTTTGATCAGCACATGTTCCTCAACATCGTTAATGTACCGCAGAGTGTCAACATTTTCATTTAATTTGTGAAGTGGTAAGTCTAATACTGTATTGCTTAAATACTGCATGTTTACATTTACATTTCCACCGCTACCTTCACTAAGGTCAGCTGGGACAGTGGCTGCTGGTGTTATTAATGAACCACCAGCATCACTTTCATTGTTTAATCTAGGAGAGTACAAACGTCTGTCATAAATTTGTGGACCTACATTATCATTTGACAATACATGTTTATTGACATTTGTACTGCTAGATATGTAACTATTAATATGCATCCTTGACAAGAGAGTTGGCAGAGAGTTGTTTCAATTTGCTTTTTACAGTAGATACCTCATTTTCAACACTGATAATTTTATGGGTTACATCCTCTGTTATTTTGTTTACCCTGTCATGTATTGTTTTAGTAAACTTCTGTAACTCTACTGCATTTACTCATTTACTTAACTCACGAACTGATGCACTTACACAATTTACATTAATTTCCAATCACATTTAAAACTTTAGATATATTAGTTGTTACTATTTCTAACAGTCTGCTAACCGTGGCTTGTATTACACTTATGGTAAGAACGACTTCCTGCCAAATACCCTTAACACTAGTTACAATTTGATTTGGCAGGCTGGATGTCACCGCTGTTACCTTTTCATATTTTTCACTACACGTATTTCTGCACATCTATATGTTAGGTAGGTGTCTGGTTCGAGTTCTAATGTATTACTTAATTTTGTTACTTGTTCTCCTAGCTGGTTAGTAACTTTTGTCACTATTTTGCTTTCTAGCTGAGCATCTTGATGATCTAACCTGGCTGACTTCTCTTCTATATTACTAATGCTAGTCCTGCTACAGGCCGGATACTAGTTGCTTCACCCCCGCAGCCTTGTTCATCCCTTATGGAATTTATGGCAGGCGTCGGTACACTTTCCGCTACGCTATCTAACCCTTCTGTCATTAGCGAAGAACTTACAGACACTTCTGCCTGACTTACTTCTACTTCCTGCAACATATATTAAAGCTTTGCACTGGCTAGGTTCCCCTAACATTCCCTGGGTATCTGATAGGCCTTCGACGAGAGAATTTGTTTCCATTATACTGTTTGACATCCTGCTGAACTTTTGTTTGCCATTACACAAGTACATAACTTTATACATGCATCAATATACATAGTTTTAACAGAAATATATTAAATGTTGCTCTTATTTACCTTGGCATGAATTCCTGAATTGATGACAGCCCCGTACTGCTTTAAGCTCCATATTTTGTGCATTGTTCCATGCGGGATGCTGCGACTAGACGTTTTTGTAGTCGAAGTTACTGCACTGCCTACGTAGCCGTCGGATGTTGGAATTTAATCACACTTCAACGTTGGACTCCATATTTATAACAGTTCTCAGACTATTATACTGACGATGACCTGACATGACGTTTTCTCGTAACTCTGGTAGGTCTTGTCGGCCACGGTGCAGCTAAAGTGTGGATGGAAGCGAGAGTAAGAAATGGTATTGCTTCGGCTAGCCTTAGTCGGTGTACATTGCTCTAGATCAGGGCGTGCACAATCCCAACAATACGTAACTTTGAGTTTGTAGACAGTTTTTTAATTAATTGTGCAATATCTAGCTGATCGAGTCTACGGATGCGTTAGGTGCTAAGCTCTGTTGTGTGTTTCACCGACTGTGTCTGAGGCAGAACTGAAATGAAAGACGCTTCTTTGCGAGGGTTCAAAATAATTTACAGTTAGCTTTCTAACGGTACCTGGGGATCCTTGTGGTCTCAGGCATTTATCAGGTCTGGTACATTCCTAAGCGCCATGATTATATTGGAAATCGCCATAATATGCTACATGTATTCTGACATCAAAATATACATTACATATTATTTCATCTTTAATGATATTTTTTAAATTTATTATCTATCGATCAGCAAGTATGCTTTACGATGTTTGTTATACAGGAACATAGTGACGAAACACATAACAACTGAGGTAGCCGTGAACGGCTCCTCTAAGTAAATATGGCAGGATAACTAGAACACGAACTGAGAAAATAAGTCGGTAGTAATCGATCGTCTGGGTCGTCTGTACTGGAGAGGTCACTCAGGAGATTTTGTGGCAGTCTTCGCTTGAGGCGAGTAGGTTGGCGAGTGGAGCGCCGAGATTGTAGGTAAGAGCTCCTGGAACCTCCTGGAGATGGCAAAAGAAAGGTCGTTCCAGCCGGCGGATGTCCTGGTGAACGGGTAAAAGACCAATCTCGTGATAAAGTTATTGGTTTCTGACGAACCATGAAGCATTAATAGCTGTACGAAGCACCGTGTTTTGTAGTTCCTGTAGTCGGGGAGGCGATTAGTCTTGCTGGTACCACCCCATACTGAAGCTGCATAGGTGAAAATAGCACGGACTAGAGATGTGTAAAGAAGAAGGGAGGATTCATAACCAAGTGAGGTGCGCCTGTTGAGTAAAGGGTAAAGTTTTGAGAGCGGGGAGACGCAGGTGTAACAGACCGACAGATGTGGGCATTCCAATTTTTAGCGCTGTATTGTGACTTTGTGGGTTCGTAGAATTAAAAGTCCAATTTGCCGAAATTCTACATGTTCTTTATTTCCGTAGAGATACACTGTTCAAATCTCACGTAACAACATTACATCACCAATACAACACAATCTTCCAAGGTCGATGAAAATAACAGCGTCCAGTTCAGCTCTCTTTACAACAACACTGTTACTACATGTTTTACAACAACAGACGCTGCTTACTCACTCTGTTTACAACTACTACTTTGCTAGCCGTCATGTCCTTGAATACCTAATTCGTAATTCTAGATTGTTCTAAAATAAACCAGAACCCGAACAATCTCTATCAGTCCAGAAATTTCCGGAAGGATAAATGAACCGAATTATCCATCACGTTGTAGAAGCGTAACTTAATCTATGCCGGCAAGTCCTTTACCTCAGTTATCTTTGCTTCCAGGCGCTTCTTTAAAATAGCCGCGCTATCATTAACTGCTTAGCAAGCCTCATTATTACCATGAAACTTTATCCGCCGACTGTTTTGTCATTTGTGCCGAAACTTTTATGCCTGTTGCCGTGACAATACACTACCTAGTACAATATCATTATTAACAAATATTAATTAGCATACGAGTATGGGTGGAAGTAAACCCGTCTCAAAGTGGCGGCATACAGAGTAGATGAAACTTTCTGCGTCCACACCCCGTATTCTGTATAACGTGTGTGGAACTATGAGCACCAGGAAGAGGCGCAACTTAAGGCAAACATGAATTCCGGAACTCAGTGTTGTCTGTAATATTTATGTCAATTTTTCGTAATAAGACAAAAATATTCAGCAGGGGCGTTTTCTGTTTGTTCACTTTCACCTAAATTTTCGTATTTGCTTGTCTTTCTGCTTTATTTCCACCAACACCCAAATCGTAGCCGGGACTCAAACCACCGTACCTTTCGATACAAAGCGTTTTTATGAGAAGAACCATGTGTGAATCAAGTGTAAATGTTTACTATCACAAAATCAATGTTAAATTTGTAATACATGTCGTGGCATAGCAACAGAATACCATTTTCAGATGTTAATTATTTTATTTGTACTCCCAGACCTCCCATACACCTACTATGTTTTGTAATTTTAGACTTGAAGCTTTCGCGGCTAGCGTTATTGATTAAGGCTTCACGGGTGATGAAGCCGCGTCAAATTTAAGAAGATCGAGCTTTCGACTATTTTACACGCCAGGGCCTTTATTCAATTCTTGATGAAGACCATGGAGTGTAAAATGGCCGAAAGCTCAATGTTCTTAAATTTGACGTGGCTGATCACCTGTGAAGCCATAATCAATATACTTTGTAATGTTTATCTCGATTTGCATGAGTAGAGGAATAAGACATAGTTTGTACAAGTGTATCAAAGAATTGTACTTTTTGTTTTATGGTTAGAACATCAACAGTTTCGATGTGAAGAAGCAAAAGTATTAGCATTAGTCCACTTAAAAGCAGCTATTAGTAAATTCAATATGAAGTGATCCTTTTAATCTCAGTTTTCTTTACCGGTGACCTTATGTTTCTGTTAGACAGGCGTATACCACAAATATTGCAAGTTTAATAAGAAGAAAAATTGTAGATGCTACTAATTTAACCACAACTAATAATAAAGTAAAAAATGTGTGATGTGTAATAGAAAGTGGAGCAGTAACAATTTTATTAAATAGAAAGACATATAGTTGCCGGAATATTCTATTTAATTAGCCCAAGGTAATAGTACGAGATAAAAAACGTACGATCCACTTAGTAGTATATCTCTTTGCTATACAAGAACTTGTGAGAATGAAGGTTTAGATTCTGCCCACCAGTTCTACACAATACCAACTAGTTCCAAAGTTTGACAAAAGTGAACATTTGAATGTTTTATATAATTGCCATAAATATACATTTCTGGTATTAAAACGTTGTTAATTAATATCTCTATTCGTAGCCAGATAACAGGAGTATTTGAAGAAAGTGCCATAAACATACAATTCTAGTATTAAACCGCCGTTAACTTATACGTCTATACAAAGTCTTTAGCTCCGCAGTATGTAATCATCTGGTCAATTTCGCTCTAAAAATTCATAATAAATTGTATGTGTTACTGTTATTCAGGCAGCACAATATAAATACTTAAATAAATGTAACAAATATTATGCACTTATTTCTAAATTATTAAAGCAAATAGAAATATTCTCTATTAAAGTGTTATAAAAACTTTAGCGCCATCTCTCTGTGGTCACCTGCTCTGTGGCGCTGCAGGTAGGACTGCGGCAGGGCCTGTTAACTCAAATAGGAAACTAGGAGACACATAAAGGTTCGCGAAACAACCGGGGTCTAAAGATATATTTTGAGCGCTGCATGCGCCGGATTCAATGCCGCCAATATAATTATTTTGGCTACCGTGTTGCATACTAACTAATGTATAAAATAACTTCTGCTTAGTTCAAAGTTTAATAGCTTTTGTATTATTTTACTACTTATGAAGTAATTTTCGTAATATTATTGGCCTATTATCGACCTTATTTGAGGTCAATGTACGATATGAATAAGATACTACATTGGCTAACCTGTAAATATTTGAATTAAAGCTTTAACGGCAAGGAGGCTAAGCCAAATTAAGTTCTGAATAAAAGTTCTGAATACAAGAAGACCAAACGTAGAAGACCAAACTCGTGATGAAGTTATTGGTTTCTGACGAACCATGAAGCATTAATAGCTGTACGAAGCACCGTGTTCTGTAGTTCCTGCAGTCGGGGCGGAGATTAGTCTAGCTGGTACCACCCCATACTGAAGCTGCATAGGTGAAAATAGGACGGACTAGAGATGTGTAAAGAAGAAGGGAGGATTCATAACCAAGTGAGGTGCGCCTGTTGAGTAAAGGGTAAAGTTTTGAGAGCCGGATAGACGCAGGTGTAACAGACCGACAGATGTGGACATTCCAATTCTTAGCGCTGTATTGTGACTTTGTGGGTTCGTAGAATTAAAAGTCCAATTTGCCGAAATTCTAAATGTTCTTTATTTCCGTAGAGATACACTGTTCAAATCTCACGTCACAACATTACATCACCAATACAAAACAATCTTCAAAGGTCGATGAAAATAACAGCGTCCAGTTCAGCTCTCTTTACAACAACACTATTACTACATGTTTTACAACAACAGACGCTGCTTACTCACTCTGTTTACAACTACTACTTTGCTAGCCGTCATGTCCTTGAATACCTAATTCGCAATTCTAGATTGTTCTAAAATAAACCAGAACCCGAACAATCTCTATCAGTGCAGAAATTTCCGGAAGGATAAATAAACTGAATATTCCATCACATTGTAGAAGCGTAGCTTAATCTATGCCGGCAAGTCCTTTACCTCAGTTATCTTTGCTTCCAGGCGCTTGTTTACAATAGCCGCTCTATCATTAACTGCTTAGCAAGCCTCATTATTACCATGAAACTTTATCCACCGACTGTTTTGTCATTTGTGCCGGAACTTTTATGCCTGTTGCCGTGACAATATACTACCTAGTACTATATCGTTATTAACAAATATTAATTCGCATATGGGTATGGGTGGAAGTAAACCTGTCTCAAAGTGGCGGCATACAGAGTAGATGAACCTTTCTGCGTCCATACCCCGTATTCTGTATAACGTGTGTGGAACTATGAGCGCCAGGAAGAGGCGCAACTTAAGGCAAACATGAATTCCGGAACTCAGTGTTGTCTTTAATATTTATGTCAATTTTTCGTAATAAGACAAAAATATTCAGCAGCGACGCTTTTCTGTTTGTTTACTTTCACCTAAATGTTCGTATTTGCTTGACTTTCTGCTTTATCTCCACCAACACCCAAATCCTAGCCGGGACTCAAACCACCGTACCTTCCGATACAAAGCGTTTTTATAAGAAAAACCTCGTGTGAATCAAATGTAAATGTTTACTATTACAAAATCAATGTTAAATTTGGAATACATGTCGTGGCATAGCAACAGAATACCATATTCGGATGTTAATTATTTTTTTTGTATTCCCAGACCTCCCATACACTTACTATGTTTTGTAATTTTAGACTTGAGCTTTCGCGGCGAGCGTTATTGATTAAGACTTTACGGGTGATGAAGCCGCGTCAAATTTAAGAAGATCGAGCTTTCGACTATTTTACACGCCAGGGCTTTCGTTCAATTCCTGATGAAGACCATGAAGCGTAAAATGGCCGAAAGCTCAATGTTCATAAAATTTAACGTGGCTGATCACCTGTGAAGCCATAATCAATATACTTTGTAATGTTTATCTCGATTTGCATGAATAGAGGAATAAGACATAGTTTGTACAAGTGCATCAAAGAATTGTACCTTTTGTTTTATGGATAGAACATCAACAGTTTCGATGTGAAGAAGCAAAAGTATTAGCATTGATCTACTTAAAAGCAGCTATTTGTAAATTCAATATGAAGTGATCCTTTTAATCTCAGTTTTCTTTACCGGTGACCTTATGTTTCTGTTAGACAGGCGTATACCACAAATATTGTAAGTTTAATAAGAAGAAAAATTATAGATGCTACTAATTTAACCACAACTAATAATAAAGTAAAAAATGTGTGATGTGTAATAGAAAGTGGAGCAGTAACAATTTTATTAAATAGAAACACATATAGTTGCCGGAATATTCTATTTAATTAGCCCAAGAGATAAAAAACGTACGATCCACTTACTAGTATATCTCTTTGCTATACAAGAACTTGTGAGAATGAAGGTTTAGATTCTGCCCACCAGTTCCAAAGTTTGACAAAAGTGAACATTTGAATGTCTTATATAATTGCCATAAATATACATTTCTGGTGTTAAACCGTTGTTAGTTAATATCTCTATTCGTAGCCAGATAACAGGAGTATTTCAAGAAATTGCTATAAACATACAATTCTAGTCCAGAGGTCCAGAGGTAGTCCTAGTCGGGCGGGGCTTTCCCCGTCCGGGTGTCATATGCCGCAGTACCTAGCCGCTTTGCGGCTTAACCTGCGAAATGAACTAGTAGATCCATGTTCTGCTGGGGTGTTTGAATTTGTTTACTGTTTGAAATTTTGGATAGGTTTGGAATGGGTTGCCCCTCTTTATCGTGGGCAGCTGTACTTAATCGTTCTCCCTTTTTGGGAGACACGAATTAGTTTTTTGCCCCGTTTTGGATACGGGTTGTGTAGCGCTTGGTCCTTTGGCGTAGAAGTTGTTCCCAGAGACATCTGGGGTTTTCCTTGGGTTACCCAAGGGGTCCCAGGACGTCTCTCGGCAGTCTGAAGGACGGCAAGCGCCTTTGATCTCTCGGGTCATACCTTCCCAGGGAGTTCACTAAAGGGTTGGGGTGCATTTGGATTTTCTCGTACATTGATCGTGCCCTCTCGCGAATGACGTCGACAATGTACGGAATCTGGGAGTGCTCATGTAGGATATGAGCCGGGAATCTCCAGCCTGTATCGTAGATGATGCGTAGTGCCTTGTTCTGCAGCGTCTGGAGTCTGACGAAAGTGGTATTAGCCACTGTTCCCCAGATCTCACAGCCGTACAGAATCATAGGCGGAATGATCGCCCGATACAGTTGGAGTTTGAGACGGATCGGCATGGTTGATCTGAAGATAGGGTATAGGCTCCGGAGTGCGACGTGCCCCAGCTGGACCTTGCCCTTGACGTGTGGAACGTAAGTTAACTTACGGTCCAGCGTCACCCCGAGATACTTCGCCGTTTGCACCCAAGGGATTCGACGGCGCCGTAAAACGAAGTTCTGCTGCAACCGGTTGGCTATGGTTTTCGCCAGGAGAATAGCAGAGCTCTTCTCCGGGTTAATTGCCATTCGCCATTTTGCGCTCCATTCGCCAATGGCCCGGAGCTGGGTTTGGATTTGCCGGTAGCTGTACCGTGTGTTCCTATTGACTGCGAAGATCATGAGATCGTCCGCATACTGACAGGTCTGGGTGTTGTGGTGAGTTGGGATGTCGGCCATGTAAGCTGCGAAGAGCGCCGGCGACAGCACGCTGCCTTCCGGTACTCCAGCGCCAATGGGCCGCTCGGTGGACAGCTTCCCCTCCATCTTTACTCGGAAGCTTCGGTTTCCGAGGAAACCGGCCACCAAGGAAATGTATGGACGGGGAATTTCATGCTCCAGGAGTTTGTAAATGAGTCCTTCATGCCAGGTAGTGGCGAATGCCTTCTCCACGTCGAGCAGCACTGCTACCGTTTTAGACCTTTCCTGGAAACCCAGGGAGGCCTTCTCGGCAACCCGCAGTAGCTGCTCGGTCGTGGAGTGGCCAGAACGGAAGCCAAACTGGTGTTCCGGGATTAGGCCCCTTTCCTCCAGATGAGGAAGGAGCCGGGAGAGGAGCAGTTTTTCGAATACCTTCGATAAAACTGGGAGAAGGCTGATTGATCGGTAACTGGAAGGAAAAACCGGATTTTTCCCCGGCTTTAAAACGCACACCACGCGCGCCTCCTTCCAGATAGCTGGAAAGTGGCGCATGTATAGGCACGCGTTATAAATCCGGGTTAAGTGAATCACGGCTCTTCGTGGAAGGTGCTTGAGCATTTCCGCTGTCACACGGTCCTGCCCAGGTGCTTTGTTGGTTCTTAGAGAGTTAAGCGTGGTCGCTAACTCTCTAGGGGTAACGATGGGAATGTGGAACTCCTCGTGGTCAGGGGGCGGAGCTTCTAGGAAGTCCTCCACCACCTGTTCCACGAGGTCAGCATGGTCATCGTCCATTGGCTCTACCCTGGGTTGGAATTGAGCCTCCAGATAATCTGCTAGCGCCTCTGCCTTTTCTTTCGACTCGTAGACGAGTCGACCTCTAGGGCTATGTAGGGGATGCTGGTGTACGGTTTTGTCTTTCCGCAGGCTACGGACTATTCGCCATGGTTTTCTCTCCTGGAGATTGGTTTGCCTTAACATGTTTTCCCAGGCCTCTTTGCGGTGTGCTCTTAGGAGTCGTCCTGCCAGGGATTTGAACCTCTGGTGTACTTCTCCTATCCTGGGATGGCGAAATCTCTGCCACAGCTTTCTTACGGCGTTTTTAGCCCTTATGAGTTGTTTGATGGGTCCTGGGATATCTGTGGGGTTTGGCGTGTCTATTGGGATGCGGTGTGTGTGAGCACGTACCGCGTTGAGGATGGATGTGGAGAACTCCCTGGCTGCCGCCTCGAGTGACTCCACAGAGTCGATTATTAAACCGCCGTTAACTTATACCTCTATACAAAGTCTTTAGCTCCACAGTATGTAATCATCTGGTCAATTTCGCTCTAAAAATTCATTATAAATTGTATGTGTTACTGTTATTCAGGCAGCACAATATAAATACTTAAATAAATGTAACAAATATTATGCACTTATTTTTAAATTTTTAAAACAAATAGAAATATTCTCTATTAAAATGTAATAAAAAGTTTAGCGCCATCTCTGTGTGGAATAGATGCAGTCACCTGCTCTGCGGCGCTGCTGGTAGGACTGCGGCAGGGCCTGCTAACTCAAATAGGAAAGCAGGAGACACATCAAGGTTCGCGAAACACCCGGGGTCTAAAGATACATTTTGAGCGCTGCATGAGCCGGATTCAAAGCCGCCAATATAATTATTTTGGAGGCCGTGTTGCATACTAACTAATGTATAAAATAACTTCTGCTTAGTTCAAAATTTAATAGCAATTGTATTATTTTACTAATTATGAAGGAAATTTCGTACTATTATTGGCCTATTATCGAACTTATTTGAGGTCAATGCACGATATGAATAAGATACTACATTGGCTAACCTGTAAATATTTGAATTAAAGCTTTAACGGCAAGGAGGCCAAGCCAAATTAAGTTCTGAATAAAAGTTCTGAATTAAAGAAGACCAAACGTAGAAGACCAAACTCGTGATGAAGTTATTGGTTTTTGACGAACCGTGAAGCATTAATAGCTGTACGAAGCACCGTGTTCTGTAGTTCCTGTAGTCGGGGCGGAGATCAGTCTTGCTGGTACCACCCCATACTGAAGCTGCATAGGTGAAAATAGGACGGACTAGAGATGTGTAAAGAAGAAGGGAGGATTCATAACCAAGTGAGGTGCGCCTGTTGAGTAAATGGTAAAGTTTCGAGAGCCGGGTAGACGCAGGTGTAACAGACCGACAGATGTGGGTATTCCAATTTTTAGCGCTGTATTGTGACTTTGTGGGTTCGTAGAATTAAAAGTCCAATTTGCCGAAATTCTAAATGTTCTTTATTTCCGTAGAGATACACTGTTCAAATCTCACGTCACAACATTACATCACCAATACAACACAATCTTCCAAGGTCGATGAAAATAACAGCGTCCAGTTCAGCTCTCTTTACAACAACACTCTTACTACATGTTTTACAACAACAGACGCTGCTTACTCACTCTGTTTACAACTACTACTACTACTTTGCTAGCCGTCATGTCCTTGAATACCTAATTCGTAATTCTAGATTGTTCTAAAATAAAGTAGAACCCGAAAAATCTCTATCAGTCCAGAAATTTCCGGAAGGAGAAATAAACCGAATAATCCATCACATTGAGAAGCGTAACTTAATCTATGCCGGCAAGTCCTTTACCTCAGTTATCTTTGCGTGCAGGCGCTTCTTTACAATAGCCGCGCTATCATTAACTGCTTAGCAAGCCTCATTATTACCATGAAACTTTATCCGCCGACTGTTTTGTCATTTGTGCCGAAACTTTTATGCCTGTTGCCGTGACAATACACTACCTAGTACAATATCATTATTAACAAATATTAATTAGCATACGAGTATGGGTGGAAGTAAACCCGTCTCAAAGTGCCTGCATACAGAGTAGATGAACCTTTCTGCGTCCATGCCCCGTATTCTGTATAACGTGTGTGGAACTATGAGCGCCAGGAAGAGGCGCAACTTAAGGCAAACATGAATTCCGGAACTCAGTGTTGTCTGTAATATTTATGTCAATTTTGCGTAATAAGACAAAAATATTCAGCAGCGACGCTTTTCTGTTTGTTTGCTTTGACCTAAATTTTCGTATTTGCTTGACTTTCTGCTTTATCTCCACCAACACCCAAATCCTAGCCGGGACTCAAATCACCGTACCTTTCGAAACAAAGCGTTTTTATGAGAAAAACCTCGTGTGAATCAAATGTAAATGTTTACTATGACAAAATAAATGTTAAATTTGGAATACATGTCGTGGCATAGCAACGGAATACCATTTTCAGATGTTAATTATTTTATTTGTACTCCCAGACCTTCCATACACCTACTATGTTCTGTAATTTTAGACTTGAAGCTTTCGCGGCGAGCGTTATTGATTAAGGCTTTACGGGTGATGAAGCCGCGTCAAATTTAAGAAGATCGAGCTTTCGACTATTTTACCAGCCAGGGCCTACATTCAATTCCTGGTGAAGACCATGGAATGTAAAATGGCCGAAAGCTCAATGTTCTTACATTTGACGTGGCTGATCACCTGTGAAGCTATAATAAATATACTTTGTAATGTTTATCTCGATTTGCATGAGTAGAGTAATAAGACATAGTTTGTACAAGTGTATCAAAGAATTGTACTTTTTGTTTGATGGATAGAACATCAACAGTTTCGATGTGAAGAAGCAAAAGTATTAGCATTAATCCGCTTAAAAGCAGCTATTTGTAAATTCAATATGAAGTGATCCTTTTAATCTCAGTTTTCTTTATCGGTGACCTTATGTTTCTGTTAGAGAGGCGTATACCACAAATATTGTAAGTTTAATAAGAAGAAAAATTATAGATGCTACTAATTTAACCACAACTAATAAGAAAGTAAAAAATGTGTGATGTATAATAAGAAGTGGAACAGTAACATTTCTATTAAATAGAAAGGCATATAGTTGCCGGAATATTCTATTTAATTTGCCCAAGGTAAAAGTGCGAGAGGTTCCAGTTGCTCGCTGTCCTGCGAGAGGGAAGGTTATACACGGGTGCTGCTAAGCGTGTTTACGTCAGCATACGTGTTGCCTAGTGAATAGTGATACGTATTGTTTGTGTTCGTCGAATACTGCTAGTAATAGTAGTCTCGTTGTATATTGACATTTACTACTACATAAGACAGAAATAATAATGGAAAACCGACCAACGACATTAGTTGTTAGCTTTGTTGAACGTGACATCATTCGACCGACTGCATATGAAATTCATGAGTGGATTTTTGACACACTAAAATTGGATGAAACTGACGTCACAGGTTTGCAGGTAAATGGAATTTCTAGACAAATTTTTATTAAATGCACAACGCCAGAGCTCGTCACAAGAGTACTGACACAGTCAAATGGGGAAGCTAGTTTTGTACTGTCAAACGGGCAGCGCACTAAGGTGATTATTGATGTAGCTGGATTTGGACGACGGATGATGAAAGTGTACAATTTACCCTTGAATTTCGACAATAGGAAGTTGATGGGAGCTTTGGGGCCATACGGTGCTGTGTTACAGGTGAAGGAAGATGTTTGGAATGAAACATTTCGCTATAAGGTTTCTAATGGCGTTCGTTCCGTTACTATGCTCCTAAAAAGCATATTCCTTCTTTTTTGAATATTGATGGTTACTCCGCATTAGTGAGTTACCCTGACCAACCCATCACTTGTGCCATTTGTCATGCCGCTGGTCATTTACGTAATCAGTGTCCCCGCAGATTCGTTCCTAGAACACCGACTACTGCTTCGGAGCCGACTACATGGGCCAAGCTGGTAACGGGGAATTTGCCAACCCCACGAATACCGCTGACCTCAGGGGAAGACACAATTAATAATGACCGCCAATTACCGACTCAAAGCACAGAGCAGGAGGAAGGTGAACAGACATTTGTGGCAACAGACTTTCCACCCCTCAGACAGTCCGAAGAAGATAAGTTAGTCCGGAAGTGTCTGCTGTAACCTTGGAACACTCTGCGCCAGTGTCTACTCTAGTCTCTCCAACAAGTGTGAAGTCACTTCTGAGTACCAAGGGGATAGGGGAGGAATGTGCAGTGCCCGAGTTGGAGAACGAAGAACCTGTGGAGGTCCAACGGCAAACCATAGATCCTGCTTCACGAACAACTGACATGCCACCGTCTCCGACGATTTCGGAAGAGGAAATGGACTCTGAGGATTTAGTGTGTGAACGTGGATTGGAGTTCAGGGGTACGTTACGTAGTGGCGGAGTGAGTCGACGTGACCCGCGATTGGAAAAACGAAAAAAGACTGCAACAGAGCGTAAGGCTAAAAAGACTCATACATCTGTGGAACAGTGATTGGATGGTTAAGTACGTGGTGAAACACTGCTTCCTTCAGTGTTCCTCCTTATGGTAGTGATTCTTCGGACATTTGCGACGGTGAATGTAAATTGTTTACGTAGTAGGACTAAACAAGCGTTGGTACGGGATTTTACATTTGAGCACGACCTTGATCTTTTGTTTTTGCAAGAGAACAATGAACCCCACTTAAACTTTTTTGGCCCGAGGCATAATTTTGTTTCCAATGTGGGTGAGGAGCAACGGGGCACCGCCATAGTTTATCGCTCGCCTCTGGGGTGCAGTTTACGGAAAAACATGCGAGTGGCCGAATTACTTCCTTATTAACGGATAATAATCTTTTACTAGTAAACGTATATTTACCTTCAGGTTCCAACAGACGTAAGGAAAGGGAAAATTTTCTTGCCAAAAAGTTGCCTTTCTTTTTGCGCCATCGGTACGGCAAATTGGTTTTCGGAGGGGATTTTAATTGTATGCTTAGTGCAAAAGACCATAAGGGCCAACATTACCCCTCACCAGTGTTAGATAGTCTGTGTAAGTCTTTAAAACTGCAGGATGCATGGGAAAAGAAACATGCCAACTATGTCGAGTTTACCTTCCATTGTAACTCTGCTGCTTCGCGAATAGATAGATTTTACGTAAGTGAGACGATGACATCACAGGTTCAGGACATCCAAGTGAGACCAGTGCCATTTAGCGATCATCATGCATTGATCATGAAAATAATGCACACCGAAAGACCACCACCGATTGGAAGAGGTTCCTGGAAATTAAACAATGCCCTCTTACAGGATACGATGCTTAAATCCAAGTTTCAACAGAGGTGGATAAGCTGGACTCGAACCGCGAAGAGTAGAACCGCCAACAAGTTACATCAGTGGCTGTTCACTCTGAAGCCTGCCATACGCAATTTTTACAAGAGTGAAGGCATAGAGAAGGCAAAGGATAGAAGAAAGTATTTGCATTAATACTTTGAACTGCTTAACGATAGATACCAACAACAAAGGAGGCAACAAGGTGGAGAAACTGTGACGCATCACATCGAAGCAATAAAGAAGAAAATTTGTTCACTTCAGGAAGAACTCTGTAGGGGACCACTACAACGAGCGGAAGAGAACTCGCTACAGGGTGAAGAGAAAACCTCGCTCTATCACATTGCGTCTGAAAAGTGCCGCGGAACGCAGAAATATATCTCTGCTTTGGAATCCACATCTGGAGAACTACTGACCAAACACGAGATATCTTAGCAGAGGCCTACAATTTCTTTTCTTCCAAATTTGGGAAAACGGAAGTCGATGTTGCAGCACAGCAAAATGTTTACAAGAACATTGTGGAACAACTATCACCAGAAGATAATGAGGCATTAAATGCGGAAATAACCTTGACAGAACTATGGACGGCACTCAAATCAGCCAGCATGACATCGGCACCGGGAGTAGATGGCCTCGGTTACCGGTTTTTCAAAGAGAACTGGGAGACTGTAAAAGACACACTGTTTGGAGTAATGTTAGAGTTGCAACGGAACGAGAGTGAAATGTCTGGTTTCAACGAAGGAATTATTGTCTTAATACCCAAACATTCAGCGGCAAGAACATTCACCGAATATCGTCCTATTACACTACTTAATGCCGATTTTAAGTTGTTCAGCAAGATAATTGCCAATCGTGTGCGGGCAGTTCTGTCAAATGTAATTGGACCGGGACAGACATGCGGTATTCCAGAAAGGAGAATTACGCACATTCTCATGACACTCCGGGATACTATTATTGCTTGTGAGCAGGACTCAGACTTGACTGCGTCAATTTTAGCCCTGGATTTCACAAGCGCCTTTGAAAAGGTTCATCATGGCTATCTTTGGGGAGTTTTAAGACAATTTGGATTTTCTGTGGACTTTCAAAGCCTCATTAAACGCATTTATGACAAGGCTCATTCGGGAATTCAAATAAATGGATTTTACACGCAACCAGTACCGATCCTGCAATCTATACGGCAGGGATGTCCATTATCGATGCTTCTTTACACCTTGTGTATAGAACCGCTGATTCGAGGTATGACGAATATCCTTGCACAGAGAGCCCATCCTTCGAGTGGTGAGAGAATTTTCGCTTATGCTGATGATGTCACCCTGATACTCATTCGGGGGACTTTAATGCTGTTACACCATTGTTAAACGAATACCAAAGGGCGTCCGGAGCACAAATCAACTTTGACAAATCCCAGCTACTAACATTGAATGATTGAACAATGGAAGATGCTCTGTTTACCCGCAGTAGGGCGTTAAAAGTCTTAGGGCTGACCTTCACCTCAAAGCTGGAAGACCTAATTGAGAGGAATTGGACGCGAATTGTTAATACCTGCATTTACCTCATGCAGTCCCAGTTAACACGAAACTTAAATCTAGTTCAAAAAATTTGGCATGTGAACACGTTTGTTTTAGCCAAAATATGGTACGCAGCGCAGGTAATACCAATGCACCAAAAATACTCTCAGCGTTTGGAGCGGGCAATCGGTTATTATATTTGGTGGAATCAGTTCTACAAAGTAGCCCGAACTCAGTTACGCCGGAAAATAACTGAAGGAGGCTGGAATCTAACAGATGTGTACGTGAAGTGCAGAGCGCTGTTACTGCGTTCTGTTTTGGGCGCACTCAATGGACAGGGAAGTCGTCAGGACATGGACCTTTGTCATTACCTGACGTCCTCAGATACGACCCCACCTTCTGCATTTCGACAGGTAGTAAAGGACTATCAACATCTATTGCCATTGATTACAACGGAGTCAGGATGCCTTACGACCAAACAATTGTACATCGAGTTGTTAAAAGAGTATTTGACTGTGCCAGCAATTGTTGCGAGATATCCAAATACAACATGGGATTGCATATGGAAAATTTTTCAAAAAACTTACGTTCCTCTTGATTGGAAAGTGTCCGTGTACTTCTTTGTGAATGAACTAATCCCAACGGAATTAAAGAAATGTAAACATAATTTAGCAACAGTCCCATGATGTAAACGTTGTGGAAAAGTGGACACGCAGATACACAGAATTACCACCTGCAAAAACATATCTGAGATCTGGAAATGGACTAAACATAAAATCGGCGTGCTGGTTGGAAGCAGGGCGGAATATACGACAGTGTCAATAATTCTATCCTGGAACATCAAGAAAGGCAACACTGCACGAACACAAATGTGGTTGATAATGGCTTTCTACCATTATTGCCTGAGTGCAGATTATCCTAATTTATTTGCATTCAAAAAGTGACTCAGAGCAGAGCGATACAAAATGCGTAGATATCATGAGGTATGGACCGATTTAAATGATCAACTCGATCTCACTTGCTAACTCTTGCACGGGTGCGCACAACGATTCTTTCTAAAATGTTGCAACAAAATGTAACCACACATGAATAAATACAGTAAAACCAGCCCTCCCACTCTACCTTTCCCCTTTGTGATCCTGAATGTTTATAAAAAATAAAAAAAGTGATCCAACACAATGAGCAAAAAACAAAAAAAAAAAAAAAAAAAAAAAAAAGCTAAATGTTGTCAGATGAATGTGTACGTTGGCAGCCAAAGATTTCACCACTTAACATAGAAAAAAAAGATAAAAAACGTACGTTCCACTTACTAGTATATCTCTTTGCTATACAAGAACTTGTGAGAATAAAATGAAGGTTTAGATTCTGCCCACCATTTCTTCACCCTACCACATAGTTCCAAAGTTTGTCAAAAGTGAACATTTGAATGTTTTATATAATTGCCATAAATATACATTTCTGGTATTAAACCGTTGTTAAATTATATCTCTATTCGTAGCCAGATAACACCAGAATCTTTAACGTAATCGCCATTAATATATAATTCTAGTATTAAACCGCCGTTAACTTATATATCTATTCAAAGTCTTTAGCTCCACAGTATGTACTCATTTGGTCAATTTCGCTCTAAAAATTTATAATAAATTGTATGTGTTACTGTTAATCAGGCAGCACAATATAAATACTTAAATAAATGTAACAAACATTATGCACTTATTTTTAAATTTTTAAAACAAATAGAAATATTCTCCATTAAAGTGTAATAAAAACTTTAGCGCCATCTCTGTGTGGAATAGATGCAGTCACCTGCTCTGTGGCGCTGCTTAGTTCAAAATTTAATAGCTATTGTATTATTTTACTACTTATGGAGTAATTTTCGTAATATTATTGGCCTATTATCGGCCTTATTTGAGCTCAATGTACGATATGAATAAGACACTACATTGGCTAACCTATAAATATTTAAATTAAAGCTTTAACGGCAAGGAGGCCAAGCCAAATTAAGTACTGAATACAAGAAGACCAAACGTCAAATACCAAACTCGTGATGAAGTTATTGGTTTCTGACGAACCATGAAGCATTAATAGCTGTACGAAGCACCGTGTTCTGTAGTTCCTGTAGTCGGGGAGGAGATTAGTCTTGCTGGTACCACCCCATACTGAAGCTGCATAGGTGAAAATAGGACGGACTAGAGATGTGTAAAGAAGAAGGGAGGATTCATAACCAAGTGAGGTGCGCCTGTTGAGTAAAGGGTAAAGTTTTGAGAGCCGGATAGACGCAGGTGTAACAGACCGACAGATGTGGCCATTCCAATTTTTAGCGCTGTATTGTGAATTTGTGGGTTCGTAGAATTAAAAGTCATATTTGCCGAAATTCTAAATGTTCTTTATTTCCGTAGAGATACACTGTTCAAATCTCACGTAACAACATTAAATCACCAATACAACACAATCTTCCAAGGTCGATGAAAATAACAGCGTCCAGTTCAGCTCTCTTTACAACAACACTATTACTACATGTTTTACAACAACAGACGCTGCTTACTCACTCTGTTTACAACTACTACTTTGCTAGCCGTCATGTCCTTGAATACCTAATTCGTAATTCTAGATTGTTCTAAAATAAACCAGAACCCGAACAATCTCTATCAGTCCAGAAATTTCCGGAAGGATAAATAAACCGAATATTCCATCACATTGTAGAAGCGTAACTTAATCTGTGCCGGCAAGTCCTTTACCTCAGTTATCTTTGCTTCCAGGCGCTTCTTTGCAATAGCCGCGCTATCATTAACTGCTTAGAAAGCCTCATTATTACCATGAAACTTTATCCACCGACTGTTTTGTTACTTGTGCTGAAACTTTTATGCCTGTTGCCGTGACAATATACTACCTAGTACTATATCGTTATTAACAAATATTAATTAGCATACGAGTATGGGTGGAAGTAAACCCGTCTCAAAGTGGCGGCATACAGAGTAGATGAACCTTTCTGCGTCCATACCCCGTATTCTGTATAACGTGTGTGGAACTATGAGCGCCAGGAAGAGGCGCAACTTAAGGCAAACATGAATTCCGGAACTCAGTGTTGTCTTTAATATTTATGTCAATGTTTCGTAATAAGACAAAAATATTCAGCAGCGACGCTTTTCTGTTTGTTTACTTTCACCTAAATGTTCGTATTTGCTTGTCTTTCTGCTTTATCTCCAGCAACACCCAAATCGTAGCCGGGACTCAAACCACCGTACCTTTCGATACAAAGCGTTTTTATGAGAAGAACCACGTGTGAATCAAATGTAAATGTTTACTTTTACAAAATAAATGTTAAATTTGGAATACATGTCGTGGCATAGCAACAGAATACCATATTCGGATGTTAATTATTTTATTTGTATTCCCAGACCTCCCATACACCTACTATGTTTTGTAATTTTAGACTTGAAGCTTTCGCGGCGAGCGTTATTGATTAAGGCTTCACGGGTGATGAAGCCGCGTCAAATTTAAGAAGATCGAGCTTTCGACTATTTTACACGCCAGGGCCTATATTCAATTCCTGATGAAGACCATGAAGTGTAAAATGGCCGAAAGCTCAATGCTCTTAAATTTGTTGTGGCTGATCACCTGTGAAGCCATAATCAATATACTTTGTAATGTTTATCTCGATTTGCATGAGTAGAGGAATAAGACATAGTTTGTACAAGTGTATCAAAGAATTGTACTTTTTGTTTTATGGTTAGAACATCAACAGTTTCGATGTGAAGAAGCAAAAGTATTAGCATTAGTCCACTTAAAAGCAGCTATTAGTAAATTCAATATGAAGTGATCCTTTTAATCTCAGTTTTCTTTACCGGTGACCTTATGTTTCTGTTAGACAGGTCTATACCACAAATATTGTAAGTTTAATAAGAAGAAAAATTGTAGATGCTACTAATTCAACCACAACTAATAATAAAGTAAAAAATGTGTAATGTGTAATAGAAAGTGGAGCAGTAACATTTTTATTAAATAGAAATACATTTAGTTCCCGGAATATTCTATTTAATTAGCCCAAGGTAATAGTACGAGATAAAAAACGTACGACCCACTTACTAGTATATCTCTTTGCTATACAAGAACTTATGAAAATGGAGGTTTAGATTCTGCCCACCAGTTTTTCACACTACCACATAGTTCCAAAGTTTGACAAAAGTGAACATTTGAATGTTGTATATAATTGCCATTAATATACATTTCTGGTATTAAACCGTTGTTAAATTATATCTCTATTCATAGCCAGATCAAACGAGTATTTCAAGAAATCGCAATAAACACACAATTCTAGTCCAGAGGTCCAGAGGTAGTCCTAGTCGGGCGGGGCTTTCCCCGTCCGGGTGTCATATGCCGCAGTACCTAGCCGCTTTGCGGCTTAACCTGCGAAATGAACTAGTAGATCCATGTTCTGCTGGGGTGTTTGAATTTGTTTACTGTTTGAAATTTTGGAGAGGTTTGGAATGGGTTGCCCCTCTTTGTCGTGGGCAGCTGTACTTAATCGTTCTCCCTTTTTTGGGAGACACGAATTAGTTTTTTGCCCCGTTTTGGATACGGGTTTTGTAGCGCTTGTCCTTTGGCGTAGAAGTTGTTCCCAGAGACATCTGGGGTTTTCCTTGGGTTACCCAAGGGGGCCCAGGACGTCTCTCGGCAGTCTGAAGGACGGCAAGCGCCTTTGATCTCTCGGGTCATACCTTCCCAGGGAGTTCACTAAAGGGTTGGGGTGAATTTGGATTTTCTCGTACATTGATTGTGCCCTCTCGCGAATGACATCGACAATGTACGGGATCTGGGAGTGCTCATGTAGGATATGAGCCGGGAATCTCCATCCTGTATCGTAGATGATGCGTAGTGCCTTGTTCTGCAGCGTCTGGAGTCTGACGAAAGTGGTATTAGCCACTGTTCCCCAGATCTCACAGCCGTACAGAATCATAGGCGGAATGATCGCCCGATACAGTTGGAGTTTGAGACGGATCGGCATGGTTGATCTGAAGATAGGGTATAGGCTCCGGAGTGCGACGTGCCCCAGCTGGACCTTGCCCTTGACGTGCGGAACGTAAGTTAACTTACGGTCCAGCGTCACCCCGAGATACTTCGCCGTTTGCACCCAAGGGATTCGACGGCGCCGTAAAACGAAGTTCTGCTGTAACCGGTTGGCTATGGTTTTCGCCAGGAGAATAGCAGAGCTCTTCTCCGGGTTAATTGCCCTTCGCCATTTTGCGCTCCATTCGCCAATGGCCCGGAGCTGGGTTTGGATTTGCCGGAAGCTGTACCGTGTATTCCTATTGACTGCGAAGATCATGAGATCGTCCGCATACTGACAGGTCTGGGTGTTGTGATGAGTTGGGATGTCGGCCATGTAAGCTGCGAAGAGCGCCGGCGACAGCACGCTGCCTTCCGGTACTCCAGCGCCAATGGGCCGCTCGGTGGACAGCTTCCCCTCCATCTTTACTCGGAAGCTTCGGTTTCCGAGGAAACCGGCCACCAAGGAAATGTATGGACGGGGAATTTCATGCTCCAGGAGTTTGTAAATGAGTCCTTCATGCCAGGTAGTGGCGAATGCCTTCTCCACGTCGAGCAGCACTGCTACCGTTTTAGACCTTTCCTGGAAACCCAGGGAGGCCTTCTCGGCAACCCGCAGTAGCTGCTCGGTCGTGGAGTGGCCAGAACGGAAGCCAAACTGGTGTTCCGGGATTAGGCCCCTTTCCTCCAGATGAGGAAGGAGCCGGGAGAGGAGCAGTTTTTCGAATACCTTCGATAAAACTGGGAGAAGGCTGATTGATCGGTAACTGGAAGGAAAAACCGGATTTTTCCCCGGCTTTAAAACGCACACCACGCGCGCCTCCTTCCAGATAGCTGGAAAGTGGCGCATGTATAGGCACGCGTTATAAATCCGGGTTAAGTGAATCACGGCTCTTCGTGGAAGGTGCTTGAGCATTTCCGCTGTCACACGGTCCTGCCCAGGTGCTTTGTTGGTTCTTAGAGAGTTAAGCGTGGTCGCTAACTCTCTAGGGGTAACAATGGGAATGTGGAACTCCTCGTGGTCAGGGGGCGGAGCTTCTAGGAAGTCTTCCACCACCTGTTCCACGAGGTCAGCATGGTCATCGTCCATTGGCTCTACCCTGGGTTGGAATTGAGCCTCCAGATAATCTGCTAGCGCCTCTGCCTTTTCTTTCGACTCGTAGACGAGTCGACCTCTAGGGCTATGTAGGGGATGCTGGTGTACGGTTTTGTCTTTCCGCAGGCTACGGACTATTCGCCATGGTTTTCTCTCCTGGAGATTGGTTTGCCTTAACATGTTTTCCCAGGCCTCTTTGCGGTGTGCTCTTAGGAGTCGTCTTGCCAGGGATTTGAACCTCTGGTGTACTTCTCCTATCCTGGGATGGCGAAATCTCTGCCACAGCTTTCTTACGGCGTTTTTAGCCCTTATGAGTTGTTTGATGGGTCCTGGGATATCTGTGGGGTTTGGCGTGTCTATTGGGATGCGGTGTGTGTGAGCACGTACCGCGTTGAGGATGGATGTGGAGAACTCCCTGGCTGCCGCCTCGAGTGACTCCACAGAGTCGATTCGAGGGTAGGCTTCCACGGAGTTTTGGATGTGAAGAATGGCGGCATCCCAGTCGACTTCATCCACCCAGTCAGCCGTTGCCAGAGCTGCGACGGTAACGTCTGAACTGATCACAACTGGGTTGTGGTCAGAATCCAGAGCATTCACCGCCGTGAGGTCCAGATGAAATGGAATGTTCTTGGTGATTGCGAAATCTATGACGTCCGCCCTGCCACGAGGCGGGAAGTGCGTTGGACCCCGCGGGCCATGCGCATGAAGGGTTGGGTCTCCGCAGATGAAGCGGTAGATGCTCCTTCCCCTATCATTCTGGGTTCGGCTGTTCCATCCTGGGTGTTTGGCATTGAAGTCACCGGCTATGCACACTCGGTGGTCTAGGTTTAGGAGTGCCCTGTAATCCGCTTCATAGAAGGGATGGTGGGGCGGGTCATACACCGCCACAAGCACTAGGTCTGAACCGCCCAAGGAGAGCCTTATGGCGGTCGCCTCCAAGTGTTGAAGCGGGGGGATGGTAATGGGAGTATGGGTGATGTGATTTTTGATGAATATAGCTGTACCGCCGCCCCGCCGGCCGACTCTATCGGCTCGGTGGACGGCGTAACTTGGCAGGTTAAATTGTATACCAGCATGCAGATGCGTTTCGCATACCATAAGGAGGTCAATCCCGTGGTCACTTACAAACTCCAAGATGCCCGGTCTCTGTTCCCGGACTCCGTTTGCGTTCCAGAACGCGGCTCTCAATGTTCGCTGAGTTCTTCTCAACGCCATTTACGAGCTGGAGTCAGGGAAGAGGAGCCGTGCAGTCTGTTGCAGAATGCTGTGCTTTTGCAGAGCAGGGATGCGGGGATCTGTCAGTTGCTCCCTGCAGCGCCTCAGAATGGGGAGGGAGCGATGAATCAGTTCGGCGAACCAGGCAGAAAGCTCATGGAACTCCGCTAAGTCCTCGTTTGAGACGCCAGTGTCCCAAATCGGCGCAGGTGTTGTAGCGAGGGGTGCCTCTCCCTCATTGGCTGTTGAAGCCACTGTAGCTGGAGCTGGTGGAGGGGGGAGAGCAGTGGCAGCAGGGCCGCTCTGTCTCCCCGCAGGTTCTTGGGCTGGTTGCCCGGCCGTTGCTGCCGCAGTTTCCGGCGGTTTCTCCCGCCGGGCTGCGGTGGCCTTCTGCTGGCGAGGAGGCCGTTGTGGCTTTGCTGCAGATGCAGCTGGTGGTTGTTTGGCGGTAGATCCAGAGCTTACTGACTGGGTCGCTGCCGGAGTCTGGTTTGCCCCGGCCTGCTGCAGCACTTTTTCGTGCTTGCCCAGCGCCTGGGCAAAACTTACTCCAGGCCGAACTTGTGCTGGCTCCCTGTTTGTGTTCCTGCCCTGTCTTGCCTGCACAATACGCAGTCTAGCGGGACAGCCACCGTAGATGCCTATGTGGGCTTCTCGGCAGTTGGCACACTTTTTCTCCTCTCTGGGGTTCGGGCATTCGCTGACATGGTGAGGGCCTGAACATCTTATACAGGCGGTCTTCCTCTCGCACGCATGGCTCGAGTGGTGGAAGCCCAAGCATCTGTAGCATTGGGCTGGCCCCTCTCTGCCATGGTACGGTTCGATTCTGATCTTAGTGTTGTAGAGGTGGGACACCTCGTCAATTTTGGGGAGACCTTCTCCCTCCTTCTCCACTATTACGAGGAATAGTGGCATGGGAGTCCTTACAGGCTCCTTGCCTTCCTCGCGGACTTGCTTGGTCAGCTGGACCACGGTACGCGGCGTAATGCCGTGTTCTTCCGCCAGGCCCACCTTTATGTCCTCTAGGTTGGTGTCAGATCCGAGACCTCGGATGACTCTGCGCACCAGGTTAGGTCGCTGCAGCGAGAACGTGTGGAATTCTATCCCCGCTTCGCGCAGCACCCCCCTGGCGGCTTCATGGTCCTCCGGGGTCGTGGTCTTTAGGATCACCCGACTTGGAAAACGGGTGGCCTGGAAGCTAGCCTGGAGCTTGGCCCTCAGTTCCCTCATAACCTTTATGTGGTTGGGGAACGGGTCCGACACAATTGGCGGGATTCTGGCCGCCTTTTGTGTGCGGGAGCTCTTGGCGTCCGCATGCACTGCAGGGGTGCCGGGAGCAGCACCCTCCGGCTTCGAACCGGAGGGCCTCTTGTGCCTTCCCTGCACGGTGACAAAACCTTCGGCGTCTGTGTCGCTCTCCGGTGGGGGAGTTGAGACGCCCTGTAGGGGAGTGATGGTGTTGGAGGTCCCTGGTTTGGGGACTGGAGAGATCGGGACAGCTATCCCTTGGTTAAGAAGGCGGGAGGCCTTCTTCTGTTTCTTTTGTGCCTGGGCCTTGGCCCTCACGAGGTTCACCCGCGGGCCGGAAGAGGATGAGGATGCAGAGGTTCTACTAGTCATCTCGTCAGGACTTACCTGGCGGCTGGTACTTGGCATGTCTGAGTCTGTAGCAGGTGCCATCCGGCTCCCCACAGAGGGTCGAGCGCTGTTACACGCGCCGATTGGGGCGGACCCCGGGTCCCAACCTAAGTCGGGACCCTTGGCTTTGACCTTGTGGGCCTGCAGTTTCGTCTGTCTGTCTGTCGGTCCCAAGTACTGTGTTCCTCTGGACTCTGGATTTGCTGCTCGCCGCGTTAGCTCTAGCAAGTCTGCTAGGAGAGGGTTGGCTGGGCTGCTGCTGCTTGCCAGTGCAGGAGAAGGCTCTGCTGGCTGGAAGAGGGCAGGCGCTGCTGTGCCTGCAGAAGAAGGCTGTTGCGCAGGCTACGCTGCGTAGAGTGAATGCACTGCTTCGCCGGGCTGCTGCTTCCTTTATGGGCACACTCCAGAGCACGCGTTTTACAGTCCACGTGCTCGTGCCCTGAAGAACTGGCGCAACCGGTCTAGAATGCTCCTTGCACTGCTTCGCCGGGCTGCTGCTTCCTTTATGGGCACACTCCAGAGCACGCGTTTTACAGTCCACGTGCTCGTGCCCTGAAGAACTGGCGCAACCGGTCTAGAATGCTGCTTCTCTCGACGAATAGACTGCACTGAAAGAACTCGAGACGGGCGATGCCGAGCATTCGAGTGACGAGCGTCGAATGGCCGAGACGAGACCACACAATTCTAGTATTAAACCGCCGTTAACTTATATCTCTATTCAAAGTCTTTAGCTCCACAGTATGTACTCATTTGGTCAATTTCGCTCTAAAAATTCATAAGAAATTGTATGTGTTACTGTTATTCAGGCAGCACAATATAAATACTTAAATATATGTAACAAATATTATGCACTTATTTTTAAATCTTTAAAACAAATAGAAATATTCCTTATTAAAGTGTAATAAAAACTTTAGCGCCATCTCTGATTCGAATAGGTGTAGTCACCTGCTCTGTGGCGCTGCTGGTAGGACTGCGGCAGGACCTGCTAACTCAAATAGGAAACCAGGAGACACATTAAGGTTCGCGAAACACCCGGGTGTCCAAGAATACATTTTGAGCGCTGCATGCGCCGGATTCAATGCTGCCAATATAATTATTTTGGCTGCCATGTTGCATACTAACTAATGTATAAAATAACTTCTGCTTAGTTCAAAATTTAATAGCTATTTTATTATTTTACTACTTATGAAGTAATTTTCGTAATATTATTGGCCTATTATCGACCTTATTTGAGCTCAATGTACGATATGAATAAGACACTACACTGGCTAACCTGTAAGTATTTGAATTAAAGCATTAACGGCAAGGAGGCCAAGCCAAATTAAGTTCTGAATACAATTTTCATCGATTCGTGAAATTGTAAAAATTTGAAAGAACTACGAGGACGTATGGGCAGCAGGAAAAACGAGAATAGATTTTCACAAAGACCTATTGGTAAGTAAGATTGAGCATGTAGATAAATACCGACAATTAATATGACATAACCTGAAATGTGCCTTAATACATATCCATGCATAGTTAAATCCTCTAGATTAATGTAGCACCTTATAATGGAAAAAGTGTGTTGTTTAAATACAAAAGCATTAGTTTCATTAACCTTGTTACTTTATTACTGCAATAACAGGATTTTCTGGTTTTTGTCTTTCAGGGGTCAACCGTCATCTCAGGCTACCGGGTATACGATGGCAGAAATCAGAGTGCAGGATTATTGGATATTGTGTATGTTTCTTGTTTTGGTGATGTGCAGTGATCTTCAGGAACTTTAGTAATGTAGCACAAAGCATTCTTTCCGGCTTATACAGCAGTTTAATGTGGCATATCAAATATTTCTGAAAGTTAGAGTTTCATTTCATATCAGTGGAAAATTTAACAAAAACTTTGAGGAATACTGTGGCCAACAAGGAAAAGTGAAAAGTGAAGTTATTTTAGACAGTTGATTGGGTGTATTAGTTTTTGTGTTTGTACTTGTAGTTTTAAATTTAAGATATATGTAATATATAAGTCCATGTAAGGTAAGTAATATGCAATTTAAATTACTGAAAAAATAGCTGTGAATTTTCAGATATACCAAAATTAGCATCATCTGTGTTTATGTATAATCTAGGTGGCTTAAATTGAAATATTTGGGCGAGATGCTTGATATGAATTTTATAAACTTTTTCTTTGTATTGCAATGATAAGTATTTTGAAGAATTAAGTTCTCTTAACCTTACTCATCAGTGTATATCTACATCATTGATCAAGAATGTCACAGCTTTTAACAGCAATTAAAAGTATGATCTGAGATTCCATAAACCTAATTTGTTCTATATTGTTTAATGCAGTAGACACTATGCAATATTATTGTACACACTACACTAAATTATTTACCTGAATAACCATCTTTGAAGAGATCTGATGGGATTAGAATTTATTTGGAAAAGCTTTACAAGTTTTTAGGTGTAATTGTGCATTGCAAGAAATGATTAAATTGTCATTGTGTCATCATCATCATCATCATCCTTATATGCCACTTTTATTTTTATTTCTATTATTCCAGTTATTCTTAAAACATGCACAATGTCAGCTAGCTGGGACCTAAACACAGTGTGACTTGATCTCAGATTAGTAAAGCTTCACAATAAATAATAGGTTATAAATCCTCTTCCTTGTTAACACACACACACACACACACACACACACACACACACACACACACACACACACCCACGCACGCTCGCACGCACGCACGCTCGCACGCACACACACAAATGGGTTCAGAAAAATAAGTTAAAGTGATATTTGCACAGCATTTATGTATTCTGTGGTACATCTTTTCTCATGTACTTGCCACCATTTATGAGTAATATTGGTACACAATTTCTGTAATGCTAACCATTTTAAGGGTGATATAACGTTTCTAGCGTGACCCACAGAAATGTTACATGTCACATGAAACTACACTGTTAAACATCCTCTCATTGTTGTTGGAATGAGAATCTCAATCGTTGGCATGGGAAAAAGATGTTTAACCTAATATATGAGCCATTTGCTACATGCAGTGTTGCGAAGCCACATAATAATTTTGAAAAGGAGATAAAACTGCACATTATTTTGCTATATAATGCACTCTTGTTTCTTTGTAGTGAACACATAAGGGAATTATGGACTGTCAAAAGAAATAATGGTTAGATGTGTGAGCAAATAAATTACATTACTAAATTATTTTCTATTAACTACTCAAACACACAGTTCCATTACTTTCACTTCTTAACTAAAACTACAAACAGCATTAATAGTTCATAGTGTAATCTTTCATTGAGTTATTTATTTGACACACATTCAGTTGTATGTCATGGACTGAGAGGTTTACACTATGCAGAGGGCTCCATTTGCCATCTTAGTCATAAAGTACATTGCTTAAAGCCTTATCAAGTTAAAGCAAGCCATTTATCCAAACAATTGCTCTGCACATTAAGCAAATTATATTTCACAGTCAGATAACTACATGAAATAATCTCTTATTGGAAGATACACTGTGCATTAAATTTTATTTTTAAAACTGCACATTTTCTTCTTCAGCATTCATTACTGTGCATATGCATGCCATTGAAGCATTTAGAAATTCAACGCTGTAATATTCTTGTGTTGTGAAGACAGAGTTAAGCTTAGGACAATTTTAAATGAATGATACAGCTTTAATGTAATTATTATTTTTAATAATGTATTCTGCACTTGTAAATATTAATTCAACCAAAGTGATTAGAAGTATTTAAAATAGTGCCATTTATGAAATTTATGTCACCAGTTGCTAATACTGACTTCTGTACTAATTTCACATTATTCATCTTATATGAATCGATCACAAATTTCAGTTTTTTCTCTGAATATACTTTAGTATACTTGTGCTGAAAATAATGTATGTACTATTGAGCTTTTAAAATTCTTATTAAATATAACCATTAACAGAGCTGCTTTGTTGTCATTTTAAAGAAATAGTGCTATTTTTTGTACATAGTTGTTGTTATTTCAAATTTATATACATATTTCTTTAGGGTTTTTTTTTCTCACTGTTATTCCAGGGAATTTTTCAACATTCTGTGTACAAAGAAATTGCATTACATATAACGTTATGGTATCATTACCTGTTTTCCTGTATCTACAGAATCATTATTTTAGTGTTAAGTTATCTTTATTTTAAGTATTACACTAAGTAGCTTGAGAGAAAGGGTATACAGATGTCTTGTATAATCTCAACAGCATCTTAAGTGATCTCACTCTCCGTTTTTAAAATTCTAATTAATTTTTAAGACAAAATTATCAATTTGCAACAGGATTAAAGATATAATGCTTTGTGGAAACCAATTATTCTTATTTAACAGGAAAAGTTCAAGTGGATTCTTCCAATTTTTTCACAAATTGGACAACTTCTATCGAAGTCACATTTCGCACACTGATGAATAGTTTATCGCACATTTCCTCAGCGTATTTGACGCGTATTATCCTAATATGAAATAGTTGATATATGCCGTAAACTATTCATGTGTAACAAGAAGTGATTTCGAAAGAAGTTGGATTCCATCAGTCAGTGAAAATGGGAGCCGAAGGGAAGGGGAAGTGAATGCACTATAGCTCGGTCGCAATAGAAGCGTACTACATTACCGGCCCTACCGGCCGTGGTTTCCAAGGTCGCCGGGTTCTAAAGATTTAGGAAAGAGCGCCCTATGCGTCTTCAGTTTTTAACACGGAGTTGAGCATCTGGTATTAATCTGGACTGCGGTCCGAAAACTTTCGTGCAGTCTGAGTTTTAAAAGAAGATACTTGAAGGTCATCTGTTTCTCCACGTGGAGTGCTTCCCAGCAGCAGATAGGAAGTAATGCAGATCCCCTTTCTTTATCCTCTCAACACTCGAAACGTAAACAAGAGTTCGAGTTATCGCACCTCAAAAAAAAAAAAAAAAAAAAAAAAAAAAAGCATGTTAATCTGTCTTAGCCTACTTTAAGAACAAAGATAAGTCGTTCACACATTTACTGCGCTGTAGCCTCTTTACACGTGAGCTCTTTTCAATAACTTTTGCACTATGTAACTAATATTCCATATTTACCATTATTGTTGCAGTGAATCATAAGTTGACATTCCCGCACTACTACGGTATTTCTCCCTGTCAACACATGTAGGCGATACACGTTCTAAAATCTAACATTTATCTTCAATTATATTTATTAATATTTCGGCTAATATCTCAACTACTAAAATTCAGATTGATATAAATACACATAGTGTAAAAGTAGTATGCAATACACATGTGGTAAGCACATAACGCAATCTCGGCGCAAGCTCCTCGTTTTTTCACATCTTTCCTCGTTCCGTATAAAGTGCTTACCACATTAGTATCTCAAAATATTATTAATGCCTTTGTCAATTGCCATGTTCATATCAACGCCGCCGATATGTCGGAATTTTGACCCATAGGAATTCTTTTACATGCAAGCATAACTACTGACATGGGGTTGTCGCCTTTGGTTGAAAGGAATAAGCGGTTCATTGATAAGGAGCAAACTCTCGTCTTCTAGTACAAAGAATTCCCTAAGAGAACATACAAATTCTCTAGCTTGGCTGTGCAATGTAACATCCCGACCCTAAGCTGAACTTTGCCTCGGGCCATGAAAACTCTGTATACCTCTAATCCTACCACCACTATGTCTTGCTTCCATAACAAGTATTTTAATTGTGTTTTCACAAAGTAGGCTACCAATACACAACGCAACTGAACACTCAAGCAAACTCGGTTTCCCGCACACAACTAGCCATAACTGACCTACGAAGTATGTGATTCACCAGTTTAACCAATCTGGTAACCTCTGTTTACGTTTCCATAGCAACGACCTTCTCCTCTTGACCCTTTGCATCCCTTGCTTCGTAGCTTCGCCTTTGAGGATCAGGGAAAAACCCGGAAAAAGCCTTATCCAGGTAACTCACACTTACTGAGATTCGAACTCGGGACCTCTTGAACGTGAGGCAGACATGCCACCACCACGCTACCGAGGCGGACCCTTGTTGTCTTGCTGTTTGTATTTAGGGATATCATTCATTTTAAACTGATTTACTGATCGATAGCATGTGCCCTCTACAGATAATTGATTATAGTACACATTATTTACATACGTGATACAATGAATAACAATGAGATGAGTAAAGCCCCATTGGACCCCTCATAATTAGGTACATTACTGTTTTAAGTATTACAGAAGATCTTGTGAGAGCTGGTCCAGTGGTAGGTGACTCCTGATGGGTGTTGGAAAGCTGGATTTTAGGCCAAGGGAATGTTGATTGGCTCCTCTTTCAGGTTGCTGTAGAACCGTTCGGCTCGAATGGTGTTGATTCCAGCTTATCTATGTAGTTGACTTTCTGACAAACCATGGAGTATTCGTTGAGATTCGTACTATTTTGTATACGTTTGGTTTCGGAAGTACTGATCCCTCCCCAGACTGAGCAGGCATATAGTAGGAGTGATGTTAATAGGTTCGTATAAAGTAGTGTGCAGCTTTTTTTTTAATTTCAGTGAAGATCTTTTTTTTGAGAAGAGGGTAGAGCTTAGCCAGTCTTGGTCGAGCTAGTGTTAAGTGTGTTTTCCATGTGAGTCGTCGATTCATGAGTACGCCGAGGCATTTTACTGTTTCAATCTCAGTTTTTCAGAGTATAGGTTTCGCTGGGTGCGTTACTGGTGGTAGATAGTCCGATCTGCATAGTGTAAAGATCATTGTTTCACATTTTTGCTGGTTGAGCAAAATACGCCAGTTATCAAGCCAGGGTATAATTAAGTTTAAGGCCTCTTGAAGGTAATTTCTGTCGATGTGGATATTGCGATGTGTTGCGAAGGTTGCTGTATCGTCCGAATACACAGCAATTTGAGCTTTAGGCGTTGCAGGCATATCAGAGGTGAACAAGTTGAATAGAACTGGTCCCAGGATAGATCACTGAGGAACGCCTGCTCTTATAGGTTTTTAGAAGAGTGACTACTAATGCGGACTGAGGTTGTACTATGTAACAGAAAGGAAAAAAAAACTATTTTATAGAGGTAGTCTGGGATGCCATTGATGAGCAGTTTGTATAGAAGACCCTGATGCCAAAGTCGGTGAAATGCCTGAGTGAAGTCAAGGAATGCTGTAGCTGTGTGGTCTTTCTTCTCGAAGCCTTGTGCCATTTGCTCTATAATCCGGAGAATTTGATGGGTGGTTGAATGTTTGCGACGAAAACCGAATTAAAAGGGAGGTAATAGTGGTACTTTATTTAGAAATTTGGCTAAACGCATCAGAATAAATTTCTCTGCCTTTGGACAGAGTTGGTAGCAGATTTATAGGGGGATAATTTTTGGGATCTGAGGGGCATTTTCTTGGCTTGTGGATAACAGTAACTATGGCGTGTTTCCATATTCTGGGAAAGAAACCCATACGCACATAACTGTTGAAAAGGGTAGCTAGAATAGCAAGTGCTTTTCAAGTCAATGTTTTAATATCAGTTTTGGAATTAAGTTATGTCCAGACGATTTCCTTTCCGGTAGTTGCTGGATTAAGAAGATGATTTCTTTTGGTAAAGTGAAGTCAATAGGAACTGGAACAGTGGGATAAGAATCAGAAAAATTTTCGATTTCTTGGTCAAATTCTTCGTTAATCACTGGATTTGGGCAGAAGGTACTTTGTAGAATATCTGCAAACAGCTCGGTCTTATAAAAGTCGGATATGCAGTTTTTTACATCTTGTACTAAGGGTGGAATAAGTGTCGGTTCTTTAAATGATCTTTTGGTTTCTTTCCACAAATATGAGTCATCTGATGAAATGCTGGAGAGATGCCGTTGGTAAATAGAATACCGATATTCGCCCATTGGTTTCTTTACCTCTCTTATGAGTTGGTTCAAGCTATGAAGTTGCCAGGTTTCTCTAAACTTCTACATAAGCAGATGTATTTTGTGTTTTTCTTTCCAGAGACACTTGATGTTAGAGGGCAAGGTTTCATAATAAGGTTTTCTTTGTTCCTAAGTTCTGGCTGAAGCTATTGATTTGTCTGTAGTTGAAGTTATGGGCTTTGTGAACCTAAGAATTTCTGTTTCTGCATTACGGAGACTTTTCAGATTGCACGCACTATTTAACTCGTCCTCAGTTACATTTTGAGAGTAATCCCAGTTTGTGAAACCTTTGCTGAATCTCCTAGTGGTTTGTGGACGTAGAATCAGATTATCGTCAAAGAATATCAGAACTAGGCAGTGGTCGGAGTCCATTTCATAGTGGGAATGTCTGATAGGCTTTTGTAGAGTACTACATTCAGTATATCAGGTGTTATATTTTGCCTATAGAAAGTAGGACCAGGTGGGGCTATGATGTTGACTGCATTACGCTCAGCTGCTGTTAATAATCGTTTTCCCTTTGATGTTGTCACACGGCATCCCCATGTTTCATGCTTACTGTTTAGATCTCCCACGAGAAGGGTTGGCACTGTGTGAGAAAAACGGGTATTAATATCCTGAACATTGAGACAGAGTCCTGATGGCTTGCATGCTGAAGTTATTGTCGTTTTAGAGGATTTTGCATGAATATTTGAGCTGCACGGGCTTCGAGGCTGGTTAGTTAGGGTAGTAAGGCCGAGTAGTGGTGTATGTCTCCTCGAATGAAGATGGCCACTCCACCCGAGGCGACGGAAGCGTTGCAATCAGACCTATACGCTCCATAACCAGGTACTGAAAACTTTTCCTGCCGTACTATAATGCACAAGATTTAACTTGGCACTTTTTGCGCTATCCTTGTCTAGCACGGGCGCTGGGTTTCTTTGGAATGGTTAGTCCCTTTCAAAGCACTATTGTATTCCCTAATTACCTACTGTGGTATAAGGGTAAAAACAAGCAGGTATCAGTGGTGTTGCAAGTGAAGTATCGGTTGTTAACGTGTTGGAAAAGTGAAAAACGATTTTAGAAGATGAAAATTTTGTTATTATTTTAAACATACTGCTGGGAGTAGTGTTAGTGTCTGCGTTAGTTCTAGGAGGCGTAGAAGGGAAAAGCTATAGGGTCAGATGGTAGGGAACTTGTGATTAAGGCTCATACAATTTTTACAGACGAATGCGAGGCCCTAAAATGTGGAAAGCCAACTAAATCTGTGTCGAGCATAATTCAAAGAACTGCTGCAGCTACAGGTGTTTCATCTTGTACTGTGAAAAGAATACTTAAAGAACAAAATGAAGTACAAGTAAGTGGTAATTTTATAGACTCCTGGTAAAAAAACGTCCGAATACAAAACCCACAAATACAGCAATAGACTCTTTCTGTGTCGTGCAACAAGAAAATATATTTATTCACGCTATCGAGCTGTTTTTCTGCCCAGCTTAGAAGACATAGGGTTGTGAAAGAAAAAAAAATGTTCAACGGGAGCAGCCAGTCAGTGAATGGAGCTGCAGCCATGCAGTTTGTGGAAATTTGAACTGTACCACAGTTGCGAGTTGAGCTGTTAGTGTGTGTGCAGCTATTTGAAGTGTGCCTCGGGTGAACTCTTTCGTTTGTTTATCTGTGGTGAAACAAGAGACTATTGCGTGTATGACACGTCATTTTTAGGGCCTACAAGGGTTGACCAAAGTGTAATTCAACTGAAATAAGGAGCATTTTGAATTTCTGCAAACTAAACTTTTCATTTTACGAACCCAAAATGTCACACTGTTAAACTTTATATTCTTTACTAGAAACATAATTTCTTACTGCGGACACACTATATCTCTCTTTACTTCTCTTTTTCCTTTCCGTTTCATTCTGTAATGTCTCTCGTACCTCCTTTCTATTCTTTTGTTCTTATCTCTGTGCAACATACTTCTGTGTTTTAAAATCGTGTTTAATTATTCCTCCAATATTTAAAATTGTCAGCATTTTCACATGAACATTCTCAACTCATTCTTCAACCAATATTATTAAAATCCTCTATTTAATGTTAAACAAGAGAGTCTTTAGGGAAATTGTCTTGAATGTTTACTTTTAAGTACAAGGTAGACTTCAGCGGTAGTCAAATTCCTAAACACTAAATCATTATCTGATACTTTGAAATGTCGTTTTATATGTTTGACGAGGTCGAAACAAATGAATAATGACTTCATACTTTAGACAATTATAAATACTGGAAAATACGACTGATTAGCAAGCAATATCTTGGTAATGTATAGCTCCACATTAAATTAACTTAAAATTAGTTAGACCTAAATGTTCATGTAGTAAGATTTTATCTATTTCTTACTTATGTTTTAGTCATGCTGTTCATACACACTAACACACACAGACGTTTTTGCCAAAACTATGTTTTGGTGTTCAGGAGACCGTAGGACATGTACCTCCGGTGTAGCATCGGTAGTGTCGCGAACCCATTGTTGCAGTGGGCGCGGCCTACGCACACAAAGGGGCAGATAGTGCAGCGCAGAGATGAAAGGCTTGCCGAAACAGATACAATTAGATGACTGGAATATTAGTGTTTCGTCTGGTGCCGTTTTACAGAACATTCCAAAAACTTCTGGAACCATGAATGGGAGCTATAAAAGAAGCCACGAATCACCAGTGGAGGAGAGTGCTAATTGAATTGGACTCGTACAGCTCAGGCACGTATTTAGAAGTCAGTTGCCGGGGGGGGGGGGGTGGTCGTCCAAAAATCTACGTTGAATTATTTGATTTTAATAAATAATTAATCAGGGATGTGTTATTTTCATGTTAGTAAACATGTGTAACATATTATATTCATGCCCTTCTCCACCCAAGCTTCTACAAATTGTTCTTAGAAAAGTTTGTTTTGTCTTGTTTCTTTGGATAAAGTCTGTAGAAAAGCCTTGCACGCTTTTTTGTTCTTATACCTGGAATAAAGTGATATAAGCAGTAATCAGATGTTTAAAAAGAGAACCACTGATTGATGCATTTGAAGTATTAGTTCTTCTTGAATGAAAAAGGAAATAGGAACTCAGAAGTTAAAAATTACATTCCTTTCAGTAAGTATCTGGGAATTCTAATCAACAAATTATAACATATAGGAATTGGTTAACTTTGTAATACATTATTGTAATTGACATTATTTGTATATTTTAACGAGTTCTATAGCTGCTGTGCAGTAACTTTTCGTTTATCTCTTAAATAACTTCATGTCTTCCTGACAGTGAATAGAGGCGTTAAGATGAGAAGCTTGAATAAACTTCAATTTTTTTAAACTAAGTCTTATTTCAACTATTTATTTAAAGTTTGAAATTATAATTCATTTGGGGCGGGGGTCCGGACCCCCCATTAAATATGTCCCTGGTACAGCTGTGTTTTGAAAGTGAACTCTTTGTTTGTGGCTAACGACCTTGCAGATTGTATTTGTGTATGTTTCGTAATTCTGTTACTGTAGGGTTGACCAAAGTGCGTTACTCCGGAAATAAAGAGCATTTTGGAATTTCTGCAACCCGACTTTTAATTTCACGAACCCACAGAGTCGCAGTATGCAAGTTTTGGCTGGAATACAGAACTTCCTCTATCTAAAGTACGTGTTACAGAAAGTATAATTTTTTTTCAGTTTTATTGCTCCTGAATCCAAAGTATTTGAATGAAGTCAGCGACCATTGACAGATAATGGATAAACATATTGTCACCGTATGGCATTGTTGGGCTGCTGCCAGCAGAAGGAAAGAGACAGAAAGAGGCTCCAGAATGTTCTGTCTTTCTCTTGCCGCCGCGAATGTTATCGAAAGGTCTGCGGCTTTCTAGAAACAATGGCTGGGGAAATAAAAACTCCGGAAGGTGTTAGAGCGGCAGTTGTGTGATGGTTATTGCGACAGTTGACGTTTGAAGTGTACCGCAGTGACTTCTTTCATTTGTTTCCTTGCGGCGGTGCACCGAGTCGTACTTGAAGACAGCTGATTGTCAATTTCACGTCTTATTACTGAAATAAAGGGTGCTCTAAATTTCTGCAAACCAGACTTTTGATTCTACGTAACCCTCGCAGTCAGAATATAATGCTTTTTCCCAAGCTGCTACATATACTAAGTATCCTTGAAATTATTATAATCACTACTATCTATTGTTATTGTTATTCCTACTATTAGCGCGATACTTGTAGGTGCAATACACATAAGACCTTACTTGAGATATACAACGATAGGGGGATACACGATTCTTTATGGTGTCACTTTCCAGTGAACTAAATGTAGCCCATCAGTAGAGAATGCTACAAGGGTTGGCTGATAAGTCCCGGGCCTGACATAGAGATGACGTTACTGGGCCAGTTTGACGGATACAGCATCTCATACTTTAATTCTAGACTACCTTCTATCCGTAGTTACAGATCAATAGCTCGTATAGTTTTTGAATGACAGCATTTTAAACAAGTGTAGACGTTTCACGAAAATCGAGGATTTGGAAAAGCAAGCAGTGATTAAATACTTCCATTTGAAAGGCTTAACGTCTAAAGAAATCAAGGAGGAAGTGGATAGTACATTGAAAGACATTGTCCCTTCATATGCAGTGATAAAAAGGTGGGTTACAGAGTTTAAAATGGGACGCACGAGTATTAATGTTGAGCCTCGCTCTGGACGTCTCGTGGAAGTCACAACCTCAGAGGTCATTGAAAAAATTCATCGCTTAGTACCAGAAGACTGCAGATTAAAGTTTTTTGAGATAGCAGAGGCTGTAAACATATCAAAAGAATGTGCGGGAAATATTTTAAGTAGTGTTTTGGGCTATCACAAGATCTGTGCAAGACGGGTGCCGTGTTTGTTGACACCTGATAAAACGTTGCAAAGAAAAACTGTTTCTGTTAAGAATTTGGAGCTCTACCGTAAAGTCCCAATGAATTTTTGAGACGGCTTATCACCATGGATGAAACTTGGATACCTTACTATATTCCGGAAAGTACATCACAGTCAAAACAGTGGACTGAGCCAAGTGAATGAACTCCAAAGAAGATAAAGTCAATTTTGTCAGCTAACAAGGTTATGGGAGTATTTTCTGGTAAGCACAGGGAATTACTTTTTATGAATTATTTGGATAAGGTTAAAATTATCACTGGTGATTACCGAGTAGGATGGCTCAGGCAGTTTCGTGTGTGGTCCGCATTCGGGAGGCCGGAGTTCAATTCCCGTGACCGACCTACGTGACTCATGGATTTTATCGGCGTTTCCCCGGGTTGCTAGGCGAATACTGGGTATGTTAATTACATCCTCCGAATTTCTTGTCCCTCCATTTCATATCATCTCTCATCTGGTGGTTTCTTTCGGGGTACAAGTGTCGGTGGGAGTCTCGGCAGCTCATGACGGGATGATATGGTCTGAGGAAAACGCTTTCCCCTCTGGTGGGACGGACTTCGGTCTCCGAGGCGGCCTAGTGGTCCGATTCAGAAGCGCGACAGGCGAGATGCGGTTAGTGGCCTCCGGTCTACGAATCGGCCTCGTGACTGATTCGTGGCCGAGGCAGGCGGGATGACGATGGTCCTTACTATCCACCGCTGGGGAATTTCTTTCTGGTAAAGTGCAGGGACCTCGCCCTCTGTACTGTAGTGGCTTCCTGAGATCGGGTCCCCTGTCTCCTCTCGCCTCATCCTACCTGTGCCCCACTTGTGGTATAGGTACAAAAGAGCAGTCTGGTCGAGGTGCCGAATCCCCTACGAGCAATCCGATCTAATCACTGGTGACTACTACGTAAGCCTACTGCAACGCTTGAGTGATGTGTTAAAAAAGAAGAAAAAAAGAAACACCACATTTGGCAAAGAAAAAAATATTGCTTCTTCACGACAATGCTCCGAGCCATCCTTCAGTTATTGCCATGGGGAAGAGGTGCGAATTGTTCATATTGATTGTACATCCACCTTATTCGCCAGATCTAGCACCCAGGGACTACCACAAATTTTCTTAGAGGATGAAGATTTCACAGCAAATCTGCACCAATATTGAAGAGTCTTTACTTTTAGATCAATTAATTTAAACGTGGTCGTAGAAGCACCGAAAATGAGTCGCGCTCTGATCGCCAAATTGAGGTCACCACACAGGACCCATTGAAAAAGTCCATGAATTGGCTATGCAAGTCCACCAAATCAAATTACGTGAGATTGCTGAGGCAGTAGGTATCTCAATTGAACGAGTGCACAATATCCTGCATGAAATATTAGAAGTGAAGAAGCTGTGTGCAAGATAGGTTCCGCGATTACTCACAGTCGACCAAAAGTGATTCCGGAAGAAAACTTCTACCGAGTGTCTGGCGATGTTTAATCGCAATCCGCAATAAGTTTTGCGCCTATTTGTGACTGTGATGAAACTTGGTTCCCTCATTACACACCAGAGTCAAAACAACAATCAAAACAATGGAGAAGGGCTGGTAAAAGTGCACCACAGAAGGCAAGGACCTATTTCAGCTGGCAAGGTGATGGCCATTGGTTTTTTGGGTGCTTATCAAGGAATAATCTTGATAGACTACTTGGAGAAAGGCGCAATTATAACTGGATTTCTTTCACTAGTGAAACTGCAGGAAACCAACCTACCCACTCTTACCCTGTGGTCAAGGTCATTGTAACTATGCAGGTCAAAAATAACCGGATATTCAGAGAGGGTTTACTTAGGTCCTCTGCTGGTGCTGAGAGCTTGAATACAATAGAAAGGCTCCCCTCACCTGTTAAAGTCTGTTTAGTTAGCGCGTGTGCACGTCGGCCGCTGCCTTTGACGAACCCTTGTAATTGTTTTACAACACCGACCCTCCTCCTCCCAGACCTTTCTGCAAGGTTACCGCCTTTCTCGATACGTCATGGATATCGTACGAGGTTTCGTCTAAATAAATTATCTTATGTCCATTACTGCAAAACTTCCTTAGTTTTGACGAGCTACAATTCTACTGGATTCCATAATAACCCTTAATTCATTCAAAATGCGGTATTTGAAACCCAGCTCCTTTAAGAGGCCGCGCAAAATGCAGTGCCCATAAAGAAAATCACAAATTTCTTGCAAATGTGTAACCAATTCGCCTAAGGTGGGCGCTCTCCCTTTTGCATATAATCTATAAATTTCTCGACGAATTAAATTGCATGTGAAATTATCTCCTTTAGTTTTCACATTTGATCGGCGTCTTTGTCATTCCTTTCGTCACAATATTTCTTACTGTATTTCTGTGAATACCCAGAATTTATCATCAGCTTCATTGCACGACCCCTTACCAAGATTATTTTTCAGTACATATTTATATGTGTTCAAAACAAGCGCTTGAATTTGCTTAGAAACAGTTCCCGTTATAACTTTGTTTTTTGACGCTTTTCCAGTAATATAACTCGGCCCAGTTATTCACACTATTGTCATCACTTTGATTATTTTCACTTGACTGAAAGTTATCTACTACTTCATTTGCATTTACCACTGCATTTCTCTCCCACGGTCTCCACATCGTGAAACATAACGAATTTCTGCACGTAATGAAACAGATCAACTGGAAGTTGGAACCTTGGCAACTGAGACTCCACGTGGAGTAAACATGCGACTGTAATTTCCAGAAAATCAGGATTGTTATTGGTCCTCAACGACAGTGTTCCATTTCTGAAGTGTGGAGATAGATTTATGACGGTCATTAGTGGGCGGAAGGGTGGGTTCCCTTTGAGGGGCAACTGCACTCGCTTTCACTAGACAGACTCTACCTGAAGTAGCCACTATTAGGAACGCGTATTAGGTAAAAGAAATCGGATCTTACGCCAGGCTCAGGAAACGGTTGTCAACAGGAATTATAGTTTTAAAAAACAGGTTAAACGAAACAAAAATTATAAAACAAGGAATTGTAAATAAAAAAATAGATAAAAAGGCAAGAAAGGAACCCGCCTCGGTAGCGTGGTGGTAGCATGTCTGCCTCACGTTCAAGAGGTCCCGAGTTCGAATCTCGGTCAGGGTGAGTTACCTGGATAAGGTGTTTTCCGGGGTTTTCCCTTATCCTAAAAGACGAATGTCAGGTAACTCTAAGCTCCATGGACCCTGGGCTCCTTTGAGCACCATTTCACCTATTCCATTCATCGTCCGATATGACTTAACGTTGGAGGACGTAAATTAAACAAACAAAAAATGTGTGTGAGAACATACACAATGATCATATCCCAATCTGAACTTTAAAACCTTGAACTGGAGAACAGTTCGCTTACGTAATTATCGTTCATATGCACAAAAAACAAAATGATTCATATTAGATGCGTTCTGCGAAAGATGGTGTTTGCTACATTGAAACAAAATAGTGACATTTCAACGATTTCTGAATATAGTTTCTATTTTAATGATGCCGTATTTGTATACTGACTGTAACGAGCTTTCAACCAATTTTTGTTTCATTTAAATGCTTAATAAATACGGAACATATGAATGTGTATTTATGAAGCATTTTTTACACAATGAATATCTAATGTTATGCATTGTGCGCAGAAATTTTAGTCTTGCAGTAACAATGTCACTTCTTTCAAGCAGAAATTTGCAACCATAATTGGTTCTCCTATATTTCAGAATATTATGCATAGAAGATACAGAATCCGTATATTCTATTTTCCCCCTCATTAAATTGGTCAGCCTTTTGGCAGTTGGCTATTCACCCTTGCCATATAAATCATAAATTGTTCCACGTAAAACACATCTTTGAAAATTTTCTAAGTTGCTAGCATGTTTTTTAGCTGCCCGATAGTTCCCTGGAGATCTAAATATGAAAACTTCTCCTAATTTGGTAAATTATTTGCCTTCTTTAATAATGCTTATCACAGAATGATCATTGACGTGACAAACTTGTAACATTAATTCTCGACTCAGAGCGAAATTTGTACTTTTGAAAATGTATTTAATTGACATCTGTTTGAAAAGGGAATACACATTAACAAAAATGTTTGTAGTCTATTTATGTAAAATCCTATGAGTTGTTTTGTAGTTACTACTAGGCGCACCAGTACTAGGCTTGCTAAGCGGTATATTTACTATCTTTGAAAAGCATGTGTGCACTCTTAAAAGATCACCACTTTACTGAATATAAGGTACAAAATGTAACTGCAGCATAGCACGTGTGTACTTTTCTTCACTGACAGTTAATATTTTCCTTCTATTTAAGAGCCTTATCTTTCACTAGTAATTCTCAGAAAAAAAAATAGCTCTGTAACATGGGAGAAACAAAATAATTCTTTAATTGGTATCTTTAGAGCGCGCAAAGAAATTAACCGTGTGTTTTGGCAAAGCGAGTTAGTGTGCGTGCTTAACTGTACAACGTTACACGCACCGCATTGGCTAGTAGCGATAGAACAGCCCCGCCTTATGTTTATTCCTATTTTGTAGCTACCTTAGTGTATTATATTTGTATTGAGCTCCTCTATATCACAAATTGTTTACTTTTTTATTGGTAGCTACCTTAGTGTATTATATTTGTATTGAGCTCCTCTATATAACAAATTGTTTACTTTTTTATTGGTTTTTAGTTAAATGAGTAGGCAAATGTGATACTTCTTTAAATCAGCTCAAAATAAGAATAGACAACAGTAAATGAGTAAGTTTAAAAATAATGCTGACGGATAAAATAATTATATCTTTTCAGGGGCGGCCGGTGAGGCATTGTATTGATGGTGCCATAAACAAATAAATAAATAAATAAATAAATAAATAAATAAATAAATAAATAAATAAATAAATAAATAAATAAATAAATAAATAAATAAATAAATAAATAAATAAATAAATAAATAAATAAATAAATAAATAAATAAATAAATAAATAAATAAATAAATAAATAAATAAATAAATAAATAAATAAATAAATAAATAAATAAATAAATAAATAAATAAATAAATAAATAAATAAATAAATAAATAAATAAATAAATAAATAAATAAATAAATAAATAAATAAATAAATAAATAAATAAATAAATAAATAAATAAATAAATAAATAAATAAATAAATAAATAAATAAATAAATAAATAAATAAATAAATAAATAAATAAATAAATAAATAAATAAATAAATAAATAAATAAATAAATAAATAAATAAATAAATAAATAAATAAATAAATAAATAAATAAATAAATAAATAAATAAATAAATAAATAAATAAATAAATAAATAAATAAATAAATAAATAAATAAATAAATAAATAAATAAATAAATAAATAAATAAATAAATAAATAAATAAATAAATAAATAAATAAATAAATAAATAAATAAATAAATAAATAAATAAATAAATAAATAAATAAATAAATAAATAAATAAATAAATAAATAAATAAATAAATAAATAAATAAATAAATAAATAAATAAATAAATAAATAAATAAATAAATAAATAAATAAATAAATAAATAAATAAATAAATAAATAAATAAATAAATAAATAAATAAATAAATAAATAAATAAATAAATGGATAAATAAATAAATAAATAAATAAATAAATAAATAAATAAATAAATAAATAAATAAATAAATAAATAAATAAATAAATAAATAAATAAATAAATAAATAAATAAATAAATAAATAAATAAATAAATAAATAAATAAACAAACAAACAAACAAACAAACAAACAAACAAATAAATAAATAAATAAATAAATAAATAAATAAATAAATAAATAAATAAATAAGCGTTGCTAAATGGTTAGAAAGAATGTATAAAGCACTAGTTGAATCCAAAATGCTGTACGCAGTGGAGATCTGGGGGGGGGGGCACAGAGGTAAACGAAACGGTGGACCAAGACTACAGAAGGTTTTGTAAAGAGCTACTAGCCTTACCCAGGTCAGCACCTAGGGAACTACCTTTAGTAGAATTAGGAAAGACAAGAAGACATGGAATAATAATGGGAAGAATAATAACATTTTGTATAGGTGTTTGGGAAGGGGAAATTATGAAATTATACATGAGACAGCAAAAAAACATTACAGAACTCAAATAGTTGGTGGGCAGAGATAGGAGGAATTGTGGAGAAAATAGGAATGGGAGATATATGGAGATTAGAGGAAAGAAATACAAGCGACGTGGGTAAAATGCAAAATATAAGATACAGAAAGGCAGGAGAAATATGGGGAAGTCTAGAAAATATGAAATCATTACAATTTACGAGCAAATAAAAATAAGAAAAGCATATGTAGATTACTGCAATAGAGAGAAGGGTTAGCTTTCATGAGGAGAGGAATAATATTTCTAAGAGGGATAAGAGGTAGGGAAAAGGGAATTTGTGAACTGTGTGGGGAAAAGAAAGCATAGAGCACTGTGTAACATAATGCGGGGAGGTTGTAATGTGGAGAAAAAAAGGTTTGGAAGGAAAAATGGGAGAAATTAGAGAAGAGGATAGTAGCTATAAAAATGTTAACGGGCAGGGAGGAAAAGAAGATAAGAAGTATTGGTGAGTTCTTGCAGAAAGTAAAAGAAAAATGGGCCAGAAATGTTAAAAAAAAATGTAAGAAAGGAAGAGGAGGGAGAAGAAAGGGACTAATTAAGTAATCAAGGAGGCATGGAGGTTAACAGTTACCTGGAAGAGCAAAAGACCAGGGTGTCATACAAGCCAAGGTAGCAACAAGGTAAAGACAAATAGATGTAGCCAAAAGTTGGAAATTGTAAAATTTTGGAATATGCACAAAAAATATAATAATGTGTACCAATTTCGAACGATTTAGATAATCTTATCAATAACCCATCCTATTTTATAATATACTGTACCAAACAGAACGTACAGGGAAACGGTAATAGATATTTATTACATCCGTACTCTTGTTACGCACAGGTGTAACGAGTACAGTAAAAGTTTGATAATACAGTTCATGGAGAATGAAGCGTTTGTGTACGATTGCTGCGCGACAGAGAGACAGTTATCTTAAGTCCCGTGCTTTACTGCACTCTAACGGTTAAAGCGTAAGTTATGCGCCAGAGAAATCTCGGCACTACCTTCTCCCATAAGAAGCCGTGTATAAGCAGACGTCCTAGCCCTTAACACAGGTGCTTATGAGCGTAGATGGTGCCGTTCTGGAATCGGCACCAAGCTACGGAAACAACCAGGACAGAGCGCTTGCATTTAACAGGCCTATTCACACGAGGGAGCACACACTCAGAAACAATATTTGTTGAGCAATTCCTATACACTTCACTTTCTTTCGCTTTCAAACAGATGGTGCCATGGCACAGCAGCACTACCTCAAAAACCGCCCCTGTTTCTTTTGCTTTCTCGTATCGAAGCTGATGATATTCATTCCATAATGCACTAAACAAAACACCGCCATCGCTAACATTCTCCTGGTAATTTTCAGCGTCGTTAATAAATAAAGTATTGTCAAATTGTGGCATTGTTGAGCTGCCGCGACAAGCTGGAGCTGCGTACGTGGGCAGGAGAGAAAGAGACAGAAAGAGGCTCCAGGTTGTTCGGTCCATTGTTGTTGCCAAGAAACTTATCGGAAAGTCTGCGGCATTGTAGAAACAATGGCTGGGGGATATACATACCTCACAAGGTGTTAGAAGTGGCAGTTGTGTGATGGTTACTGCGACAGTCGACGTTTGAAGTGTCCCGCAGTGATTTCTTTCATTTGTTTACGTGCGGCGGAGACAGAGCCAAGCTTGAAGACAGCTGACTGTCAATTTCACGTCTCTTTACTGCAGCAAACGTTGTGTTAAATTTCTGCAAACCGGATGCAGTCACAGTATTTTCTCAACTTCAGGATAACTGAGATAAACGTTTTCACAAATCATGTTATTGCCAATTTTCTTGTAGGTACAACTGATTTATGGGAATATTTCTAATGTTTTTAGGGGCACAGCTGTTTGCTATGAGATGGGCTTCAAACTACATTCACCTTGTGTACGCAAGACAAAAAATAGATAACACTTTACATTTGAGACTTTCGACTTGGATTATGAAGAGAAGAGTGAATCGATCAACTAACTTCATATTTGGCGATGAAGCCCCATGCTTTGCCACCGTGAAAGGCTGGTAAAACGAATTTAACCGTGGCCGGCGTTCGTTCAATGATGAAATACTGAAGTTTGTCCAAAATCAGTTGTTGTTGTGCCAGAAAACTTTGATGCTGTGCAAACACTAGTAATGCAAAATCGTCTGGCGACATGCTGTGTGATTGAGGCAACCCTAGACATTAGCACCACCATCATATATAAAATGTTGCATGATTATTTAGCCGTGAGAAATGTTTGGTCTCACTGAATCCCACAAAATTTGACGCAATCTCAAATAGATGCTCGTGTCGATTGATGTACAAAAATGCTCAAAAAATACTATGGCGGTTCCTTAAAAGACATATATAAGATTTTAACACGTGACGAATCACCAATCTATGTATATGAGCCGGAACGTAAACAGCAGTCGACCGTATGGACCTTTCAAGATGTAGCAAATCCAGCAAAAGTTGTTCGCACTCGAAGCACTTCGAAGAAAATGGTCGCCTGCTTTTTCAGAAAAAACTGACCATGTGACCTTTAGAGTGCCTTTAGAGGAAAGTAAAATGGTCAATGCCATACACAACCATATGTTTGCCGGAAGTCTACGGTGGAATAAGGAAAACCAACAACAACCGCAGGATCGTTTTTGAGCAAGATAATGCGAGCGCACACACATCTCGTCTAACAACGGAGTATTTGACGGCTCAAAATATGGAATTGATGGGTCACCGGCCAAAAAGTCCTGTTTTGGTATTCAATGACTGAAAAACGTATTTCGCTTAAATTGGGTATTTTAGCTAGATATTTTGCCATCTTGGCAAAATGGAAGTTACTGGGAGCAGTGAATTAAGGAGGCTTTGGCCATTTCCTCCGAGAGGAACAGGCTTAGACGTGATACTGGATTTCAACTCAGCTCCTCTTGGAAACTGGCCTTAAAATGGAAATCCGTCGACCTAAGAAGCACAGATCAATACAACTTGACAATAAAGTTAAGCAGTTATGTTTCTTTGACCCAATTAATTTTCTATGCTCACGCCATCTCCTGACCTGACATTTAATTTACTGGAAACAGGCTTTTGTTCAGTAATGCGAATTTTGATAGTGTTTTGCCTTTGTTTATATTTGTGTTATATCCAGTGATTCATTTGTGGTTATAACATTTAATAAATATCCTGATGATGGGAGAGATGCACACTCCCAAAACGTCGATGTCTAATCGTCTTTTCACTTGACTTGCTTCCCGAGAAGAATTGAGCAATACTTAATTCTTACCTACTCCTGCATTGATAATATTGTGACTTTGTGGGTTCGTAGAATTGAAAGTCCAATTTGCCGAAATTCTATTTCCGTAGAGATACACTTTTCAATTCTCACGTAACAACATTACATCACATATACAACACCAAGGTCGATGACAGTAACAAACAGCTTACTCAACTTCCACTGTTGACAACATTCTCGTTATATGTCTTTACAACAACAACTCTTGTTACACAACTGACTCATCACTAGCCATGGCTTCTTTTTATACACCCATTCATGAATTCCATACTATTATCGAATTTTTTCTAACATGTCACTATAAAAAACCACGAATGTTCTAGAATGTAACTATATCGGTGCCGGCAAGTCTTTCACCTCTGTGATTAACTATCCGTCTCTTGCTTATCGGCGCTAACGTTAATTTCGGCGCTTTGTGAACGCTAGCCGCCTATCAGTTCCTTTGTGTACACTAGCGGCGCGATTGTTAACTGCTTGTGCAAGCTCTTTATTACCGTGAAACATTATCCGCCATCTATTATCTATTTGCGCCGAAACTTTTATGCCCGTTACCGATACAATATTTAATAGTCTATTTCTTATACAAGAATAGGCAGGGGGAAATAAAGTTACTGTATCCGTCTGATTTAACACCATGGATTTTTTTGGGACAGCGAATGAGTTTTATAATTATTAAATAACTGTATTTAAGTAGATAATTTTGATTTTGAATCCATAAATCAAAGTAAAGCAACACAGTAGTAACTGCCAAAGGTAGGGTAGAACCGTGGAAGCATTATGTTATTTACTATGTATTCTGTTACACATCCTGGTGGAGAAGGTTTTTAAAAATTATAACACTTATTTTATTTCTATTGACTATTTAGATAGGTAAGGGATCCGGCACTGTGATCCATCTTGATCTTATGTTTATGCCCAGAGTGAGGCATCCCTGGGAGGAAGGATGAGGCGAGAGGAGACAGAGGATGGCTTACCCAAGTAGACACGACAGTGTAGAGGGCAGGGGTTCTATTATTTACCAGTTGGAAACTCCCCGGTAGGCGAGTAGAGCTGGCATCCCACCCACCGTGGTCTTGAAACGGCCCACCAGACCGGGCCCGGAGGACAAAGGTGTTTATCAGGAGGATATCATCCTGCCATGCAGCGCCCAGACACCCACTGCCACTTCTTCCCTGATCTAAACCACCAAATGAGAGATGATATGAAATGACAATAGAGATGAAATGGAGGAACAGGGTAATTAAACTGCCTAGTATTTGCCTAGAGACCCGGAAAACCCCACAAAAGCACATGGATCAGGTAGGTTGGCAAAGGGAATCGCACTTGGACCTCCCGAATGCCGGCCACAGACGAAACCGCCTGACCCATCCCGCTCGGTCTATTGATTGTTTAATTTGTTATGCATTTGTTTCGTTTTACTTTTATTTTGGGTGTTTATGTCATTTGGTTTTCGAGCGAGTTGGTTGTGCCGTTAATTGTTTCTATTTTAACTATTTTATTCCTTACTCTTATTTATAACTCCACGTCAGGTTTATTATAATAATTAGCATCTTCAAGAATAAATTCTTTCCCGCGTAAAGATGTTCAGCTGAATTGGATTTTAATTTTTCCCGCCATACAATCTGATTGGTGGAAGGACAGTCACATAAGATGCAGCAATTTGTTTGGCGGATAAAACTGCTTCCTCACTACACAAATTATTCTTCAGATTTTTGTCCAAACGAGCTTTTATTCTTCGAAAACCTGAAAAATCGGCTTGGTAAAAAAAGAATGAAAACTTCAGTGGCAGAAACAAACTTTATTTTGCAGACTTTTAAAATTTATATGTTTTGGAAGGGTTAAAAAAATTGAAGAAGCAGTGCACAAGGTTTAAGAAGTAGAAATAAGACTATTGAGAAAGGATGCCGATTATTTTCTAGGAAAAGTGCGATATTTCGTTTAAAAGTCGTGGGAGTGTCAAACCGCCCTCTTATAGTCAATTCTGAACGTACAGAGGGACAATATTTTAGACGTTTTGTCGGATAAAATCATAAATATGGACTTAACGATATGTGCAGATGAAAACTTTAAACTACAAGCCAAGCTAAAATCACGAAAGAAAGACATTAATAAAACAGAACAGTCGCATGAGTCGATGTGGAACTGGTCAGTGTTCCCCACAATAAACAATGCAGTAAAAGTTCTGGATGCAGTCCAAATATCGCCATTATATTCCGCATTCATCCGGCATTTAGAAAGCAAGAAAAACAATCAAGTGATAGTGAACGCATTTGGCTTTCCATCAGAGGTTAATGTGAGAGCTGACCTTGAAATTCATTGTTATTGTTAAACGTTCTTCTTAACAAACGCCTAGTTCCCATGACAACCAGCCGAACCAATGGTAAAGCTTTACAATCCTGATTCAATTGTATCCTAACATTGTAAAGAGGAATTTTATGCTGTGTTAGCTTATGTAGGATACTCACAGAAAGAATTCATCCATTTTCATAACTATATCGCCTTTGAATCAGTAGAGCCAGACTGAAAAATTCAATGCCATAGCCGGGATTTGAACCACGGATCTCCAGCTCTCCGTATTGAATTTTTCAGTCTGGCTCTACTCATTCAAACCTGGAACGGGATTTCTTCGTTGTAGAGGTGTTTCCAAATTTGGGAAGCCATATGTAGCATGATGAAATGGTCTCTCACCTCCTTTGCTGTACGAGCGTCAACTTTCTATCAGCCGTCCAGGATATCGTCGACTATTCCACAACTAGTTGTTAATTCTTCTATTGTATCTGCTTAAATATGAGCCATAAGATCTATTCTTTTCAAGGGTGGTTAAATTTCGTAATATATAATTTAAGTTTCTTTTCCACAATTTCGATGCTTCCACATGTAATCTAAATTAATTTTCCACCATTTTTAATACAATGATACTTCACAATACAACACGAATCCTTTAACCACTACTAATCTCAAATACGAGGGCTGTTAAATAAAGAATGACCACAATCTTTTTTTGACAATGCACCTTTACTCGTCCTCATAATTTTGATGGTCCTTCTCAAAATAGTATCCCCTGAACGCGATGCACTTGTCCCAGCGTTTGTGCTAGTCTTCAAAGACCTGCTGGAAACCATTTTTGAGAGATCCTTCAAAATCGCCTCCACAGCCTTCACCACTGCTTCTGATGATGGATAATGCCTCCCACAAAAGCGTTTCTTCAAGTTAGGAAATAGAAAAATGTCACATGGGGCTAAATCCGGACTATAGGGAGGCTGAGAGATGCACTTCACGTTGATTTTTGCAAAATATTCAGCAACAACATTGGCAATATGCGGCCGTGCATTATCGTGGTGCAGCACCTAGCCTGCTTCACGGAAATGTGGTCTTTTGCGCCTGATATGGACTTGGAATGTTTTCAGGCCATCGCTGTAGTATCGTCCAGTTACTGATGTGTGTGCAGGTACAACATATTGATAAACCATTCCATAAATATCAAAGAATGAGATGACCATAACTTTCCCAGTAGAAGCAACCACTTTTGCTTTTGGGGGGGTTGGTAATGAAGGAGATTTCCACACTGAGTTTTGCTGTTTGCTCTCAGGATCAAAATGATGTAACCAAGTTTCATCAGCAGTGATTACGTTTGAAAGAAACTCCGGATCTTCCTCTAACATCAACTTTAACTGCATATTACCTCCATTACAGCGGTAGGCGATACTGAACATGTCTGAACTTGCCTGGTTATCACAGGTGGGGACCAGGATTACCAACAATGAAACTACTACGGCGTGTTTGTTTCACATTAAGGTAACAAAACATAAGATTGAATTTTAGGGCGAAAAACTATGACCGTAAAAAATTAGGATCATTCTTTATTTAGCAGCCCTCGTATAACTTAAATATTTAAAAGATTATAGTGATGGATTACATAAAAACGTCTGCTCACTCCTGAGTACGTTGATCGAAAGATGATTTCTTCCCAAGCTTCTACAGCAAGATTATTGATTTTTTTCTTCAGAGCACTGAATATACATTATTGCACAATATCTTTTCTTTTACTCATCACTATGAAGCTTTCAGCTTATCCGCGCCCTTTTTCTACAAGGAAGATTATTGATTTTATATAGCAACCGTTCATTTCTTTAACGCTAGAAGGACTGGCGAGTATGGTCTACGGAGAAGGACCAACCCGTCATTTTGACGGGTGCAGTTTTACTTGCCTTTTTAAAATGGTAAACAATTTTGTATGCATATCAGTTTATTTAATATTATTTATACAGTTTACCAGTTCATAATTTTACTTAAGTATGAAGAATTACATGGTAAACTGAACATTTTAAGCCCTAAAAATTAATCCAAATATATGTGATAACCAAATGTAAAATGGGCATCTTTCCTTAGCAAACACATATGTTTCAACCTAAAATTTTGAATAACACAGTATATAGAAAAATCACTTATAACCTGATTTCGCTCATTTAAAGCCACCCGCAGCATCGTAGCACCTAACACTCGTGTATTCAGCGCTGCTTAAACATGGTCCAGAGACATACTTGCTGCTAAGTTGTATATGAACTGACGTCTGCTTACTTTTTCACCTGTTACTTCCTTATAGAGTACCCATGTATTAATAGCTGCCAAGGCCAACACATTGAAAAAAATTACATGCATAGGCTACATAGGCTACATAGGCTACATGCATCCATATTTCACTGTGTACAGTCGAGCCATTTGATCGACGACGTCAACCGTACTTCGTGTTACTGTAGTACGCCACTGATTCTGGTAGCTTTTTAGGATTTTGTTTATTTATAGTAACTTTGTCATTCATCGTTAAGTCATGTCGGACGATGAATGGAATGGGTGAAATGATGCTCAAATTAGTCCGGGGTCCATAGAGCTTAGAGTTACCCGACATTCGTCTTTCAGGGTAAGGGAAAACCCCGGAAAAACCTTATCCAGGTAACTCACCCTGATCGAGATTTGAACTTGGTACCTCTTGAACGTGAGGCAGAGACGCTACCACCACGCTACCGAGACGGGCTCTTTTCCCCCCTGATAGCATGTCAGAGTTATATCACCTGACTTATAAACTACAGTAATGTGCAAAGGTGTTGCAGCAAATTTTGCTGATTGAGGGATTTCCCTTCTATATTTCTTTACTGTACCCACAGTGCTTGTACTTTTACGCTTCAAACTTTCTGCAAGGCATTTGGTTGTGGAAAATTTGCCTCATGCAATATAAAAATTATATTCCTGTAAAAAATGCTGTATATGACGCATTACAACATGCTTTGCAAGGGCGGTGATCGTCTCTGCCCAGGTGAGAAAAACCATTTTTTTTAAATGAGTTTTGTTTATTTACTTGGTAGTGTTATTTAGAATTTAAAAACATATTTTAAAATATTTTAATGTTTATATTAAGTATATGGAAGTGAAATTCTAGAAAAAAAAAGATATGTATATTGGTTGGTACACGTGACGGTATAACAGTAGAAGGGCCGCACCCGTCATTTTGGCGGATGCGCTGCTTTAGAAGACTTATTTCTTGCTTACACTTTTAAAACCATATTGTTACGCGAGCGTTGGAACACCCTATAGAAGCAGCTGAGAGCGGAAAGCAAGGGAGGTCCGTGTTAGCCACGCCCTCGCCTCGTTTGTCTTATAGTGGTGACAGGCGATGGCTGGGAGAAAAAACATCATTGTGCCGTCTGTTTCTGTTCCACCTGTGTTCTCGAAATTACGGGATCTTTCATCTACTGGAGAACCTTCGAGATCGGCAAGCGTACCCTATATAAGCTACACGTCGTGCACGAGGAGTTAGTGAGGAGACAGTCGCAGTTCTTGGTGTAAGTGTTAGTCAGTGACGTGCTAGCAAAGGAGCGCCGTGTTAATGAACGAGAAGATTGAGCAACGGAAGACTGCGTAATTGTGTACGTGCATCTGAACGGTAACGGACGAACTGGTGAATTGTAATTGTGTGCAGCACGTAATTCTGTGTAATTGGCAAGAGTTTAACTGTAAGTCGGTGGAAATAAAGAACATTTTTGAGTGGTGAAATTGGACTTTTCATTTCACGAACCCACAAAGTCACAATATTTTGAATTTGCATCAACTGCAAGCCAAAACTTTATTCCAAATTTGTCCGGTTTATTGCTCATATATTGTATGAAAGAGCATGTAGCCTTGCAAGGAAAGAATTGCTCATGCACAGTGATATTTTCAATTGGAATGTAACATTGCAAGGAATTCGCAATAAAAGGATCCCAGACAGGAGTAGCAGCTGCAAAGCGATCTGTACTTAATCTTTGAGAACGTGTGTCCTTGTCATCAAATCGCATAAACCACAAAATTTCAGCGAATTGTTTCTGCTCATTGTGTCCCTGAAAAATGGTGTTCCCCAGGTATTCGACCATAACAACTTCAGCGGAAGGTTGTTTGCTCCAACACCTCGTAAATAGATAAGTGGCAGCACGAATTGCGCCACTTGGGCAATAAATCTTTCTTACTCATCGACAAAGGGTCTGCAGAGTGCCATAAACCAATCAGGAAGGAATACAACATATGTGGACAGATCCGAAGGCTATTGTTCACACTTCCGTACCCGTCAAAATGGCAGATTGCTGTCCTTCTAGTAGGAGTTGTTTGTACCAGTTTTTAGAAAGATCCAAAATGCTTAATTCTCTGTGGACGTGTTTGTCATAAGTATTTATTAAAAGCCGTAGAACATGGGAAGTGTAGAAAAAACAACCAAGGAATAAGTCTTCTAAAGCAGCACATCCGTCAAAATGACGAGTGCGGCCCTTCTAGTGTTATAACAACGTCACTTGTACCAACCAATATACATATCTTTTTTTTTTTATAGAATTTCACTTCCCTATACTTAATGTACAAATTATAATATTTTAAAATATGTTTTCAAATTCTAAATAACACTACCAAGTAAATAAACAAAACTTATTTTTAGTGCCAAAAAAGAACAACTGTTACAAACCTTAGCCTACACACGGCTAGTGTGGAAGAAATGATTATTTCCATCAATACATCGCCCTTGATTATCAACATTGGTCAAGAAACATGTACGCATAGGTGAAATAATTATCTTCTATGATTGTTAATATATTTACTTCACATTAATGCAAGTGAAGACTGGTGTACATACAAAATTAATGTTTCTTTCACACTGCCCGTTTGTAGAGCAAGGTTTGGAAAGGAAGAGAGAGACTGAAAAATTCAATGTCATAACTGGGATACGAACTATGTATCTCTGAGTTACCATGACAAAGTACAAGTATGACATTAAATTCTCCAAATGACTTACACTTTTCCGGTAAACTACTAGGGGTTCTCATATTGTGACAACCTGAGCATGGATGGTAAAGGATTATATTGCCAGGTGGCCAGTTCGCACTTCAGGGACTAATACAATACGCGCATGTTTTCTTGAGCTCTGGGTTTACGGTGCGGTGCGGGCATAAGGGAAGAAGCGAGAGCTGCCGCTCTTCTGTTTCTGAAGTGTGGTAAACCCTGAAAAACACAGTTCAGTAAAATAGCGTGTAAGATAAGCGAAGATATCACAAGTAACGTTGCATCCTCTGTAAACATTCCTTAGTTTTGCCCACGCCAGCTCAATTGCATTCAGATCACAGTTATACAGAGGTAGACGAATAATAATGAGTCCCCTTTCGAGAGTCATAATATCCACAAATGTTCATACAAATATAAATCATTTTCAAGTAAATGCTCATGTACATTAGCAACACACTCGTAACCAATTCGAGCGCACCAAACGAGCCTTTATGAAGGAAGCTTTAACTTCAAAGTGATAATGTTATTTTTTTTTTTTTTTGTAATTTACCTCTTCCAACGTTGAGTCATATCGGACGATGAAAGAATGGAATGGATGAAGTGATGCTCACATGAGCCCAGGGTACACAGAGCTTAGAGTTACCCGACATTCGTCTTTTACGATAAGAGAAAACCCCGGAAGAAACCCCAGTTAACTCACCCTGACTGAGATTCGAACTCGGGACCTCTTGAACGTGATGCAGACACGCTACCACCACGCTACCGAGGCGAACGGAATAATGTTATACAGTGAACTTCCAAATACATTTAAACAAGCTGCATCATTAACACACTTTAAGAATAAGGTTAAGACATTTTTGCATGCACACTGTTTTTATACGGTTAATGAATTTTCAGAACTATAACCATGTAAATGAGCACTGGGAGCATAGTACATTCACAAACCTATAAAATTTATATTATGACATTTTTGTAGTGAATTAGTCTGTGCAAATACGACATGAAACCATAGAAAAGCTGCTTACTGTGTATATTGTATGTAATCAATTTGACGTTATGCATATACTGTAGTTATACATTTTTACGTGTCTCAAAACATGTATATGTTTCCAAGGGGGAACTAAAATTGTAATTCTAATATACTATTGTTTTAAATTTGTTAGCTAATTAACCTCGAAATTGATCAAAACGAAATATGGTGGACCTGATAAAGCTTAGCGTATTAGTCACTAGATGTCAGTATATAGCGCATTTCAAATTTCAAAGTTGACATCTATGTTTACGGAGTTAAACGAAACTTACCGAATGGGGACTTGGAACCCGATCGCTCTTCTTATCGCGCGCATACTGTAAATCAGAGGTAGGCATACTCAGGAGAGGTTGGGATTTTCTGTATCAAGGTTCAGTTATGTTACAAAATACTGACACTACAATTTAGAAAGGTTTACTACAATAAAAGAAAATATACAAGTGGCCATATGGCCATTACCTTCCTTACATGGAGCGTACCTACGTCCGACGTCGACAACTGCTCGCTCACAAGAGGGCGAGAATGCTTCCTTGTACAAGCTTCACTAGAGAGGGAGAAATACCGTGACATGACGTCACATGCACCACCATAATCAAAATAACTACTGACAATGCGCTATTTAAATTAAACAAAGCAATTACTTGTGACAGTATTCATACCAGAAATGCGAATATCACCCCTGGAGTGGTAACTTTTCCTGTTGTGTCAATTTCATATTGCGATGTTCACGCATCTAACACTCACACCTGTATGTTCAGAGCACAGCTGTTCGAATTCTCTCACTGACAAAGATGGATACTTCTCTGTGAGTGCATTAAACACGTGCACCACAATTCTTTTTTCGCCGCTTTGTAAAGGTTTTCCCTTGTGATGTTTCAGCGAAAAATTGGCGGTAGACTCTGCCATTATACATATAATAAGTACACGCGCAATAAACGATCAATAAAATAATTTAGCTCTCGCACTCGGCACAGCACACCTTCGAATGGCGATATATGACTAATCCAGTTCAAAGCAAGGTCAGTGATAAAAGTCATGTAAACAAATATGTCATCACTACCGCTAAATCACGTGCTATCGTGCCATGTGCTTGAGAGCAAATGAACCTCCTCTTTACTTCGTTTAGAATTAACATGCATTTCAGATAAATCAACTCTGTTGCGTAATATATTTAATTAAAACAGTTACGAAAATATAAATTTGTCAATTCTCTTCCAACATGTAAAGATATATTACCATGTTAAATAACGAACTAATTTTTACCGCACAACAGTCTATAGTACAGCAGCAGTCAATGAGAGGTGATAAGGTCAAGTGACCGTTGAGAGATGCGGGGCAAGCTTATGTGAAACAAGGATTAGTGTACTTACAGCACAGTAAGTCGCCATTAAGCGTGTCATCTCATGTATATGAGAACTGCTAGTGGTTTACCGGAAAAAATGTGAGTCATTTGGAGAATTTAGTGCCATACTGGCACATTGTCATGGTAACTCAGTGGTTAGAGCAACCAGACGGAGATTGTGAGATCTGTGGTTCAAATCCCGGCTATGACATTGAATTTTTCAGTCTGACTCTGACATTCCAATTGTGTACAATCTAATTTCATTGGAATATTTTCATTAGTGCTTCAGATATTAATTGTTTAAACAATTGTATAACAAGAGACTAACAATATTATTGTCTTTTTTTTTGTAATTTAGGTCCTCCAGTGTTGTCATATCGGACGATGAATGAAATGGGTGAAATGATGCTCAAATGAGTCCGGGGTCAATGGAGCTTAGAGTTACCTGACATTCGTCTTTCAGGATAAGGAAAACCCGTAAAAACCTTATCCAGGTAACTCACCCTGACCGAGATTCGAACTCGAGACCTCTTGAACGTCAGGCAGACACGCCACCATCTACGCCACCGAGGCGGGTATTCGTTTTAATATATATTCCAAACTATAGGAAAACTTTTGGAAACATTGTGAAGTGCCTCAAAGCCTCCCAGGAAAATCTTAGGCTACTTTAGAAGAACGAAGATAAACTGGTAACAGAGATTGGTGTATTCACAATAGATATATAAAAGTTACAGTGAAGTGAAATGCTGAACCCTAAACGACGCTCCCGATCTAATGTAAATTTAGTTCAGTACACAAGAAATTATTAACTTTGTAAAAACAGTTTCTCAGGTAATTTTAGATTGCTGAGTGAATATAATACTTAATAAACTCATACATATTTTTAAAAATTCACAATCAACATTTTTCTCGTACTTTTTAGACTTTTTCTTTAAAATTCGAAGGTAAGTGAACAGAAGTTACGCTATGTAAAGCATTTTGAATCTCAAAAAATGCAGCTAACTGAGAAATCGGGAAAAATCAGTTTTAAAGTTTCAAAGGACTGCCTTTCAGCATGCGCAGGAGACATTTAAAAGTTGCGTGACGTCATGTTGATTGAGCATTGTGTGATAACAGATACGGATTATACAACCACAAGTGTCGAAGATAATTTTACGTACAAAATAAAAAAATGGACTTTTTAAAGTGTGTGTGTCTGTGGTTTTTTTTACCTATGTTGAGCTAGATGTACCATTGAAAACCACCGTCTGGATCGTATTTAACCCACAACCTTGGGATCAGTATAATAGCGTCTGACCAACTCAGCCATTTCAGATGACTTATAGATACATAACCAGACATCGGATCCCGTACACCTTAGCAATCAATGTACGCCCACAGGTACTATACAAGGTCAGGCGGGACATCAACAAACGTTTGTGTCAACAAGTATACCGAAGCGCTGTGTCCGGTGCGGATACAAAGTGTAAGCTACGTTACAATATGCCATCCTCCTCATTACTTTCAATCCGAGAATTACAGTGAACAACCACGTTCATTCGTAAATTGTCGAATGTGGATTTTCTGTGCCTCTCACTGAAACAATATAAAAATATTGGGAGAAAGTTCTTTCAGTATCACATGACGTTAATGGTGCATACGAGTAGTACAAATTATTTTCATATGTTTTATCCGAGACTTAGTTTATTTCTTATATTACGCAGTATTGAAAATCCAGTATTTTTGTGTTCAATACTGGACAATTCATATTTGGTTGGTTTGGTAGGTGGTGCATTCTCTATATTTTTAATCTTTGCAGACACCTCCTCGATTGCTTGTATACAGCTCGGAATTACATTCTTGAAGCTGTTTAATGGCTGTTGATAATAACCAAAACTTTTGATTTATGAAATGGTGATTTTCCAATAATTATTGTGAAAGTAATGCTATTAACACAATATGTCAAACACCTTGCACTCCCTAGAAGACAGATCTACCTGCGTGGCGAGCAGTAGTGGTAATGAAACTAAAGCTACGCATGAGAGAACGTAAGCTTTCACGGCCGGAGTCCATAATACAATTAATTATTTCCGGGCTGATTTGCCGTGGTCTGTTGGCGTAAGAACGTCCAAACGTTTCGTCCACAACTGCGGTAGACATCCTCAGTGGCGCGGTGGAAGTTTCCTTGCAGAGAGTTTCGCTGCGTCTGAAGGGTTCGACCGACCGACCGACCAACCGAGATGCTGGCTGGCTATACTTAGCCAGAAGGTTTTTGCTGCTTGCCCACCCGTTAAGGGTTTTACCGCAGGTAAGGTATTTAATTTCGGGATTTTTTTAGAATGGGGTGTGGGTTTTGAGATTGAAGATTCTTGTGAGGTTACAGTTTTGTACCTTCGAGTTGAAAGGACAGGATGCATTGCCTAGCACCCTGGTGGTTTTATTTAGTTTAAGTTGGGAAAAATTTAGATGCCAAACAGCTTAGGAGAATTATGTGGAGCTCAGCTTTAGCTGCTGATAGGATTAGCTCCTGGGTTATCTCGGGTGCTGGTGCCTGAGTCGCGCTATTTGCACAGATGTAATTTTTTTATCTTAAAAAGTGCAGAGCGATGCGCAGTGGTATCTGGATGAGTCCACCTCAGAACGGTTGCAACCGGAGGTGAGGGCAGGTCAGTTGCGTACCAGTTGCGACCAACTAAACACGTGCAGAGCTACTCGGTAACACTACAGCTTGTTTCCAATGTACTTGTATCCTGGTTCCAAGAGAGCATTTATAAATAACACTTCCTAGCAGCACATTAGGAAATAAAGTGCTACATTTAAAAATACGAGAAGTAATAACCAATGTCTATAGATTTATAAAAAAGGAACAATGGTCTGGGCCAGATAAAAAAAATCTGGGGAAGGGCATCTGAGCCAACAGTTGTGTCTGAAAGCAGTTTAGGAGAGTTATTAAGGAAAGAAAAGCCATTGGTGCTAGTGCAACAACGTCCTTCTCTATGCCCAGTAAACAAGATTAAGAACATGCACAAAATCTAATTTGGATGTTTTAATTCAGAAGTAGTTAGGCGAACTATGAATAATTTTTAAAGCACAAAAAAACAAAGACCAAGTTTGAAGAAAGTGCTTATGAAGCTAAAATATCTACTGACTTCCAAGGCAGTGTCTGAACATTAAGAAGAGTTCTTTTGAAGCTAGGATTATTTGAAAAAAAAAACACTAAGCGTGACAGACAAATTTTAATCGAACATCGCACCATACGTGCAAAAAGGCTTAAGTATTTACGAAATATTTGGAGATATCGAAGTGAAGTTTATATAGTTTATATGGATGAAACTTATATAAATACAGCACATACTGGACCATATGCCCTGAGTGAAATACGTTACAGGGACTCTGCAGCGATATTGAAAGGCCGACAGTTGTGTATCATGCCTGCTGGAGGAGAACAGGGTTTTGTTCCAAATGCCTATGTACTATTTAAGATCCAACAAAAGCGTGGAGATTACTACCATAGTAAGAATTACAACTTAGTGTATAAGAGCTGCAAAACTGGCTTCGAGAATGAAATTTGTTTTTAGACACCTTATGCACCGCCCTCTTCTCTCATAATCTTACGTGTGTGACGCATTGTGGCGATAGGTGCACTATCCCCACCACAGTTGCTACTCATGCCTACCGCGCAGGATTCCTGTCAAGATAAAGTAATTCATCTGTACTGGATGTTGGGGGACGGAGCCTGGGCAGTCCGGCAATGGTATCCTCTGATTGGCCCGCGTCATTTCTGGTATTTAAATGACGTTTCTTGTTCTCGATAACAGGGAGCCAGTTCCTATTGAGTTTTAAGGCTTCTTCCTTTCTGTTGAAATTATTAGGATGTTTATAAATTTCAATGGCCTCGCGCTGAAGTCGTGTATCACTAAATTAAATTTAGCAATTGTATTACTAAAACTGCGCGTTACGAACCGGACTATCCCTGCGTGTTGTCCCCCGGGACTGATGTCAGCAGTTATATACTGCAAGACTCGTAAACTTCATATCCCTTTAAAGGTGTACGGGCTCCGATGTCTGTACACAACATTTCAGCAAACAGAAGTCGAAGTTTAAAAAGCTATAATCTTTAATTGTCATTTATTATTATGCATCAAAACATCTGAATAACCTTCATTCTGCGTCACATCATTTTAGGAGAATTTTTATCTGTGTTTTGGAATAGTCAGAACTATGAGAAATTACAGTTATGAGGGTAAACGGTATAATAATTTCATAAAAAAACGAGGGAGGTGTTTAAAGAACTAAAGAACTAACGTCGGGTAGGGCACCTAGCGATTATAAAAGTTTAGAGTAATATAGGTATACTCCTCCACAGGAGAGAAAGTCTCCAAGGGATGAGACGCAGAGGCGTTGGAGAAGGTTCCCACACCCTCCCTGGACATGTTTATGACACCCCCTGTCAGTACAGTTACAGACCATTCAAAAACGTTCTGACGGCTTCTACTTTTGTTAATGAATCTTCTCGGTTTTAGTGTACAGAGTGAATAGGGCACATGTTTTTTTACGGTCTGCTCCCTGTGTAGCAAGCGTTCTCTGCCACACAAATTCGCTGTCCTTGTCCCACAGCACATTCCTTACAGGGACAATCTTTGCGTTGCTATAGTGAATCAAGACGTATTTCGTCCACGAGTGGAAGATTTGACACGTTGAGTAGACTGCTAATTTCAGCTAGTGTATAAATAAGTCTTGGTTCACTAATACCATACAGTGTTTTATCTACCAGCATAAGAAAAAAAAACACACCATTACACGATACCTTTGTTACTGAAAAGTAACAACAACTGTTAGACATGAGTAATCTTTACAAAGAGTCGAATTATCTCTACCAGAGTCAATATAGCAGGTCAATTAAAGAATAAAGTTGAAATTTGCGACACAAAAACATACGACTGTTCAGGAACGTCTAATATAGTGTAAAAGACATTTGACTATCGATTACCTCGAGATGGCTGAATCCGATGTTCAGTTTTTCTTTAGTCATTTGAAAAACAAAAAACGAACATACCTCATCTACGGTGTTAATTCATATCGATTTTTTTCCTTGTTCCATTTATACCCCGCCTTTAACTGCTATGGTCATATCGGCGACCGTTATCCTTTGGAACATACTGAAGGTGTTAACTCGTTATCGTTGGGTTTTTTAATCATCAGATCATGCTCACGTTTACACTCTCATTCATACTTCCAGACTCTAGGGAAGATGGGGAATTATCTTGGTCGGAGAAAAATACCCACCCCGACCGCCAGGAGTCGAACCTGGGACCCCTAGCACGGCAGGCAGGTGCTCTACCGACTGAATTACGGGGCCAGCCTCATGTCCATTTGTTCTTAAGTGGCGGGACTAGCAGGTTGGATGTTTATCATGCTCTCGGATTAATTTCTTTTCCCTCGTTTATGAACTTCAACGTACTTCGCAAGACCAACTGTTATCCAACACTTACCCTAATCATTAAACAGTTTACTACTTTTTGATTAAACTATAATAAAATAGGAAAATAATTTCTAATTTTATTTTCTGGAATATATGGCTATTTAGACCAACGCTGGCTGGATGTGTGTCATTGACTAATACATAATATATATGAGAGAATCGATTATGGTTAATCGTTTTTATTGTTGGTATAGATTGAGTAACAACTTATTGCATTTGATTCACTGATTAATTCATACTAATTAAGAAAAATAATGTGTAATAGAACTTTATTGAAACAAGAGAAGGTGTCCATATAACGTTACGGAGGAAGGTAAGAGTGTCATATAGAGGAGCTTTTTTTCAAAACTGAACATGTCGATCACTTGAAAATATTCAGGAAATGAAAAAAAAAACGTATATCCATGCTATAAATTTTTCTTTTTCTTTGGTGTAACGCTGTACATGGAGCTTTAAGAATTCTTAATCTTATACCTAAAAATCACATTTATAGTAATTTTAAGAGGGCTGTTCAATAAATATTGATCATAATCTTTCGCACTAAAATTCGATCTTATTATATTCTGTTAGCTTAATGTGTAACAAACACGCCGTAGTTGTTTCATTGTTGGTACTCCTGGTTCCCGCCTGTGAGAACCAGGCAAGATCAGACATGTTCAGTATCGCCTACCACTGTAATGGAGGTAACATGCAGTTAAAGTTGATGTTAGAGGAAGATCCGGAGTTTCTTTCAAATGTAATCACTGCTGATGAAACATGGCTACATCATTTTTATCCTGAGACCAAACAGCAAAGCTCAGTTTGGAAATCTCCTTCGTCACCAAACCTCAAAAAACAAAAGTGGCTGCTTCTGCTGGGGAAGTTATGGTCATCTCATTCTTTGATATTCATGGAATGGTTTATCAGCATGTTGTACCTGCACACACATCAGTAAGTACACTATGCTACAGAAATGTCTTGAAAACATTGCAAGTCCATATCAGGGGCAAAAGACCACATTTCCGTGAAGCAGGCTGGATGCTGCACTACGATAATGCGCGGCCGTATATTGCCAATGTTGTTGCTGAATATCTTGCAAAAAGCAACATGAAGTACATCCCTCACCCTCCCTATAGTCCGGATTCAGCCTCATGTGGCTTTTTTCTATTCCCTAACTTGAAGAAACGCCTCCGTGGGAGGCATTATCCATCATCAGAAGCAGTGGTGGAGGCTGAGGAGGCGATTTTGAAGGATCTCTCAAAAGTGGTTTCCAGCATGTCTTTGAAGTCTGGCAGAAACGCTGGGATAAGTGCATCGCATTAAGGGGAGACTATTTTGAGAAGGACCATCAAAATTATGAGGATGAGTAAAGGTACGTTGCCCGCCTCGGTAGCGTGGATTGTAGCATGTCTGCCTCAGGTTCAAGAGGTCCCGAGTTCGAATCTCGGTCAGGGTGAGTTACCTGGAGAAGGTTTTTCCGGGGTTTTCCCTTGTCCATAAAGACGAATGTCGGGTAGCTCTAAGCTCTATTGACTCCGGACACATTTGAGCATCATTTCACCCGTTTCATTTACCGTCCGATATGACTTAACGTTGGAGGACGTAAAATTACAAAACAAAATAAAGGTACGTTGTCAAAAAAAGTGATTATTCTTTATTGAACAGCCTTCGTATATATTATACCACAAATGTGGGTCTGTTGGTTGTATTTTATCCATTGTATCCATCCTTAATATTAAAGTATTGCCTTAGTAGATTAATTTATATAATAGAAGTACAGCTTTACAAGTATTGGATAAATATTTTAAAGGGAAACATCACAGTGTGTTTGTTATATATAACATAGGGATGACATCAGTTTTATAAAATGTTTGTAAACACGTGAAGCTTACGTAGTGAAGGAATTTTGTATATAGAGCTGTATAAGTAGATACTCTAGGCTTCTTTCTTGTATGAGAATAAGTAAGGCATGTCATGTATCTACAGCACCAATTAATGAGGATATTTGCACTATCATGAGTGAATATCCGGCATCAATTAGGGAATGTTCTAGCCAGCACGCCATTTACGCCAGGCCCTGGTCTACATGACAAACTTGGTCCGTGAAAGCGAATGTGTGACGGAATGAGACACGAGTCAGTGTCGGAACGTAACATCCTCACAACACCAGTTCCCTTCACGTAATAGAAATTCATAAGTAACCTTAAAAAATACATAAATATATATTTTTTTAGATAATTGATAGTAGAAGTGGGTCTTTTAGTAGTTCACGTCTGTGTTAAAGGTTCAAAATGTTTTCGCCCAGAGCTCAAAAGCTTTTAACATGCCGGTAATGGTTTATTGGAAATGCAACAGTCGCTTCATTCAAGAGGAGTTGTTACCCAAAAATATCAAGAAACCATTACGGTATTGCATACAACTGGTGCACGGCAAACAACCACAAGTTTCATCTGATAAGTCCTGGGCCTCACAATAAAAAATAGTTTCTTTATTTCTGAACATAATCTGCAGAAAGTCTAATACATTTGTATTAGTCCGTGTTCTAATTTAATTAAACAATCTCTGCAGTGCGATTTATCACGGTGCTCAAAATAGCTATTTACCTCACCAATAGCCTACTCGTTTTTGTGAAATCTTCGTCTTCCAAGAAATGTTTTGAGGTTCGGGGACAGGTGATAGTTACTGGGTGCTAGATCTGGCGAATAGGATAGATGTACAACCAATTCAAACTTTAATTCGCACATTTTCCCATTGCAATAACTGAATAAAGGACCGGATGATTGTGGTGAAATGAAAAATGAAATGTGTAGTGGTTAACGCCCGCTTTTACTACATACGGCACCGCAGGCGGTGACACTGATGATACACGTGATGAAGATGGTGCACCGGTGGAATGAGATGGCGGGGGAAACCGGAGATCCCGGAAAAAACCCGCCCCAGCACCGTGTTGTCCACCACAAATCTCACTTTGCGGTCGCCTAGGATCGAACCCGGGCCGCCTTGGTGAGAGATTGTGGTGAAGAAACGACATTTTTTTTCTTTGCCAAATAAGGTCTTTTTCTCTTCACCTCATCACTCAAACGTTGCAGTGAGCTTGTTTAGTAGTCACCAGTGATACTTTTATGCCCGATTTCACCAACAGATGTTACAATCGACGTTAACAAATGCAACGTAACAATTTTAACAGCGCTAACAAAGCTGTTACATTTCTTACATTTCACAAACCTGTTTTCTGAAAATGTTAACAAACACGTGTTAACGCCAAGAAACTTGTAAATATTACAGCTATGGATGAGACGTATATTTTACTGCGATGCGCTTTTGTTTTCATTTTCGTCTGCATAGCAGTCTGCACTAGGCTAAAAATATGGTGGATAAACAAAATCATAAACAAAGGCCGTGAAACAAATTTCTCATCGATAGAGAGAGAATTATTAATTGAATTGGTGACGAAGTGTAAGGATATCGTGGAAAATATAACGGATGCGGTGAATGTAAAAGAGAAAGATGTCACGTGGGAAAAAATTGGAATCCAATTTAATTCAAATGCTTGTGTCATTACTAGAAACGCGAAACGTATTACGTAAATTTAAAACGAGGTGCGAAGAAGTACAAGTGACGAGTGACTTGAATTTTTCAAGACGGAAGGTGGATAGTGCATTATCCACATAGTTCAGTGAATTATAAAATCACAAAGTTATTAATACTTGATGCAAAGGCGAGACCGGCATATTCCTTTCTATACATGTTCCAACTCAGTATTACGTAAATTTAAAACGAGGAGCGAAGGACAAGTGACGAGTGACTTGAACTTTTCAAGACGGAAGGTGGATAGTGCATTATCCACATAAGTCAGTGAATTATAAAATCGCAAAATTATTAATACTTGATGCAAAGGCGAGATCGGCATATTCCTTTCTATACATGTTCCAACTCAGTATTACGTAAATTTAAAACGAGGAGTGAAGAACAAGTGACGTGTGACTTGAACGTTTCAAGACGGGTGGTAGTGTATTATCCACATAATTCAGTTGGTTATAAAATCGCAAAATTATTAATACTTGAAGCAAAGGTGAGATCGGATATTCCTTTCGATGCATGTTCTAACCTCTCTTGTACCTCCGCAGGAACCTTCATAGCAACTTGTTTGGACAGTCTATACCTCTGTAGAAAATGTTCTTCTGATAGCTCCTCAAAATAATTTCTCCTCATAGGCCGCACTCTATTATGAATGTCATTTAGACAGGCAAATATAACAAATCTACAACAGCTGCGTTCACGCCCGCCATTTTGACTATTTACAATTGTTAAGCACTTAACATCAGAAATTTGACTTGTTAGTCTAACAAGAGATTTAACACGAGTGTTAAGCTAACACTTGTTGGTGAAATACAATTTTTGGTATAACTGTTGTTAAACCCATGTTAAGTCTTAACATATGTTGGTGAAACCGGACATTAATCTTTTCCAAGTAATACATAAAAATGTATTCCTTATTGCATCCCATAAAACACCTGTCATAACCCTGTTAGCTGACAAAATTCACTTTGCCTTTTTTGCAGTTGGTTCACCTGGCGCAATTCACTGTTTTGACTGTGATTTACTTTCTGGAGTGTAGTGGCGTACACAAGTTTCGTCTGTGGTAATTACTCGTCTCAAAAATTCCCTGGAATTTTTACGGTAGATCTCAAAATTCGCAAAAGAAACAAATTTTCTTTGCAACTTTTGATCAGGTGTCAACAAACGCGGCACCCATCTTGCACAGACCTTGTGAAAGCCCAAAACATTACTTAAAATATTGCCTGCGTCTTCTTTTGATATATTTAAAGCCTCTGCTATCTCAAACAACTTTAATCTGCGGTATTCCAATACTAAACGATGAATTTTTTTCTGGAGTTGTGACTTCCACAGGGCGTCCAGAGCGAGGCTTATCGCAAGTGCTCGTACATCTCATTTTAAACTCTGCAACTCATCTTTTAATCATTGTATATGAAGGGGCAGAGTCTTTTAATATACTGTTCACTTCCTCCTTGATTTCTTTAAGCGTTAAGCCTTTCAAATGGAAGTATTTAATCACTACTCGTTTTTCCAAATCCTCTATTTTCGAGAAATCTCTACACTTGTCTTGTTTAAAATACTGTCATTAAAAAACTAAACAAGCAATTGACCTGTAACTATGGATACAAGCTAGTCTAGAGTTAAACTACATGATGCTATCTGCGAAACTTGCCCAGTGGCGCCATCTCTATGTGAGGTCCAGGAATTATCAGCTGACCCTCATACAAAATATTTAATTATACTGAAAATGTGTTGTTAGCGTTCTTTTAAGGAAAATCGGAATGTAGTATAGGCATTTTCAACAAATTACTCGATGATAAACCTATGTCTTCATTAAACAAGAAACAGGTCAGTAAATACTACAAATTTATAGCATTTTTGAAACGTATGTCTGAAGGTTACCAGAAAAAAGAATCCAGTATTCTAACCAAAGAAGAAGCGGACACTTTTTTTTTTTTTTTTTTTTTTTTTTTTTTTTGTAATTTACGTCCTACAACGTTGTCATATCGGACGATGAGTGAAATGGGTGAAATGATGATCAAATGAGTCCGGGGTCCATAGAGCTTAAAGCTACCCGACATTCGTCTTTCAGGATAAGGGAAAACCCCGGAAAAACCTTATCCAGGTAACTCACCCTAACCGAGATTCAAACTCGGGACCTCTTGGCCGTGAGGCAGACATGCTACCATCTACGCTACCGAGGCGGGCCTAGTTAATAATAAAGGTAGTTTTAACTATTACAAAAGGTGAATAAATTTAGAAAAATATGTGATCGATTAATTAGTTACATTTTTGTTACGTTATTTTCGTCGCTTTAATATTTCCACTGCCTCCCTAAAGTAGAATTTTGTGATTTATAAATTTCATGTTATCAACACTGATGCCACGCAAGACAAATGAACATCGCAACTGAGAAAGATAAAATAATACCAATACCACTCTATAATGTATCTATAAATTCAGGACCGTCTACAAAATAGTGTACCATGCATGGGTTAAAAGGATTTTATTTTGTTGGTCTTGGCCTGCGGCCTCTTTTCGGAATCACACCTACTCACAAAATAAAACTTTTATTTTAACCCTTTTATCATAAAGAACAATTAAAAATCTACCGGTATATGAAGTTTTCTTTTTAGCACTAAACCATTTCAAGTTATATGAAGAAATTAACAGTTAACACATGCAGAGTAAATACATGACAATTTGAGTCCAAAAGTAAATGTTTGAATATTTCTCCCTGTGCCATCTTTATGACTCCGGGTAACTATTAGGATGTTATTCACATTTGCATAATGTTTACAGCATTAAGTTAAAATCCCGTAGGGACGATGGTTCTGTGCCGGTGAAGACCGTGTGCGCAGTACACTGAAATGGCCAGTATCGTGGAGAGTTTTGACCGGCTAACATCCATCTTCTAACGCTTCGGTGCCGTCACCTTAACGTTTTCAAGTTTTAGAAATTGTGATTATTAATCGCACTGGCGATTAGCATTTTGTCTCTGTGTATGTGTGTGCCTTTATATATTTTCTTATTTAGATTAAAATGCCTCCAATTCAAAGCAAACTTGGTGGAGAAACACTTCACAGCCAAACACGAAAAGTTAGTAATAATGTCCATCTATTCTGAAACGGGAAGCAGCTTCTGGCGATATAAGAATAAAATGCAAGGGAGGGTGAGCGCAGCGACAAAAGTACCTGAGAGAAAATTTCGTAAAATAATTAAAGAAGGGGAGAAATGTGAGGCACAAGTGACCTCCTTTGAAACATCTGGAAAGTAAATCGTGTACCAGAAACAATCATTGTCATTGATGACTTTGATAGGTGGGTAATTCGCCAAACAATTTATAATTTGTATATTCAGGAAAAACCTGTGCCCACTGTCAAAATGTGGGGCTCATTAAACGCCAAGATTCCATTAACTTTAAAGGGGGAATCACTAGTTTAAGACTATCTTACGTGGCATAGGTTTGGGACGATACACAATACATCACAATTTAGCGGTGAAAGTGTTGATAAGAAACATGCAACAAATTAACCAATATATATATATAAATATATATATATATATTTCTTTTTTTTTTGGGAAGCTAGAGTCAGGCTGAAAATGAAATGCTATAGCCGGGATTTGAAGCACTGATCTTCCGGTCTCCGTCCGGCTGCTGTTAACCATTGATCTACCGTAGCCAACATGCTAGCATGATATTAAATTATTCTTGTTTCTTGCCGGTACAGAAATAGGAGTTCTGATAAACACATGAGGCAATTACTTTAATAGCGATTTTTATGCTCTAAGTAATTAAAGTCCCGGGCTTTATAGTTCAGACCATATTAGGTTAATTTATTTAAAGTTTTCAACCTGACTCTACCTTTCCATACTTCGGCTTACACAGGGCTAGGGTGAAAGAACAGTTAATTTCCAGTATATTTTTGTTGGTAGATTTAGAAAAGGCTTATGATTCAGTCAGTACCTTTGAAGAAATTACATGAGTTTTAGAACAAACAATAGAAAATAGAGTTGTTTTGAATTCCATATATAGGCTATATGTAAACTCATCATTAAGAATTAGGATTAGGAAAAATGTATCAGAAAAATTCTTAGTTACAAAAGGTTTGCACCAGGGCTACAGTTTATTACCAACCATTTTCAACATATTTATAAAACAACCGTTACAAAGATAGAGTCAGACTGAAAAATTCAATGCCATAGCCGGGATTTTAACCACGGATTTTCTGGTTTCCGTCCAGCCGCTCTAACCCTTGAGCTACTATGGCCAACGTGCCGACATGACATTAAATTCTCCAACTGACTCGTATTTTTCCCGTTAAACCACTAGGAGTTCTCATAAACACATGAGAAAACTACCTTAATGGCGACTTAATATGCTGTAAGTACTTTAAGACCAGGGCTTTATAGTTCGGACCACTATTAGGTGCAATTAATGGAAATTAATTGTTCTTTCACACTAGCCGCGTGTAGGACGCAGTATGAAACGGTAGAGCCAGACTGAAACGGTAGAGCCAGTCATGTCGGCACGTTGGCCATAGTAGCTCAAGGGTTAGAGCGGCTGGACGGCACTCAGAAGATCCGTGGTTCAAATCCCGGCTATGGCATTGAATTTTTCAGTCTGGCTCTACCGTTTCATAGTGCGTCCTACACACGGCTAGTGTGAAAGAATAATTAATTTCCAACAACTTTCATTTACACAAAATTTACACTGTAGAAAGTTTCTACATCTACTAACTGAAAACTTGTTGATCTAATATCAGTATTTACTTTGGTTAAATTATCACTGCTATTACACAATGAAGAAACCAATTTTTTCCTTGATGAATTAATTTTCACTTCATATTCATCGCCAATGTTTGAGGTTGGGTTTGACATAGTCAATATATTGTCATGTGTTACTACACTTTTTTTTTTACAATTTTAGGGGTTGTAACTCTTTAACCATGTAATCGGGATAACTTTACTGTTTATACTGGTTCCTATGCCGATTTCTTACACCAAAATTATTGCTTCTTCCCATCTTGGAAACAGCGATAGTAATTCAAAACTTACGAAAACAAAGCATGGAAGAATTAACATCAGATGCAAAGATTAATATTAATAGAAAAAACAAGGACTTCTTTTCCTAATAAGGGTGTGTTCTGGGATATAGCTTTAATAAGGTTACAACCAAGAAGAGAACACAGAAATAGCTAGCAGGGGGCGTGGCACACTGTGCAGCCTTTTCAAAAGGAGTCTATTTAGGACTTTTAAAACTATGGGACAGGAAAGTAAATATCGTTATTCGCTTCTACAGACAGAAGGGAAGAATATTTTGTTAATAACCCATTTTGTGAAATTTCACCCCAGAATGTAGTTCCGGCTCCCGTTAATTTACAAAAGACAATTTATTTCTAATGAGGATATGAAAAAAAAAAGACACAATCAAAACACTTTTTTAAACCAATTCTCGAACTGTAAAAACACTTAAGTTCCACTTACTTTTGAAATTAGGACATGTTTCAAGGACTCCGCGTCCCCATCATCAGCTGATGTTCTACTGGTTCTTCAGGTGACCGCCTCCCTCTCCTGGCGCTGTTCAGTGAGTTGAATGACGTCATCTACTACTGGAATTTCGAAGTTCAATGCTCTTTTTTTGTTCTTCACAATGTGTATATTTTCCCAAACTGTTAATCCCCAATACTTTTCTGCCGGTACCAAAATGTTTATGTCTTTGGAAATATTATTTAATTTTTGACCAGAAGTGATGGGCTATGGCTGATTTATCTGTCTCTTTGTATTTAATACAACGCATGTCTTCTTTCATCCTTGTTTCCAGGTTTCTTTTTGTTTATCTGATATAAATTTCGTGGCAATCCTCACATCTTACGCTATAAATTCCGGATAGTTTGTTGATTGGACTTGTGTTTTTGAGCGGGTGATTTAGTATGTTTCTCATGTTATATTTGTTATGTGGTACTAGTTGTATCTGAAATTGACGGAAAATGTTTTTAAATAGAAGACCTCATGGGATGCACCAAAAGAAGTGAAGAGAGTTTGTATTTAGGAGTGAAGATAAATTTTAATCAAGAAAGGGACATTAAGTATAGAATTCTATAAGGCAGAACAGCGATATTCATGCTGAGTGGAGTTTTATGGAACAATAATATAACTTTAGAAACCAAATTGCAGATATATAAATTAATAATTCGAAGAATGGTGGAGCATAAATTTGGACAATGAATTGGAATTTAAATTTAAAATTATTAACTATCGAAACGAACTGTTTCAGGAGATCCACTAGACTCTCAAAATTAGAAAAAACTGTAACAAAGTGATAATACAAACCATGAAAGTTAGAATTTATACGATATAAACAGCTAGAACAGTACGGGCATCACTGACAGAACACCGCGCCAGCAATTCCGCCAAACTCTTAAAACAAGACCCTATGGTGCACAGCTACACAAATTAATAAAGAACTCAAATCCTTCCAACGCCATCCATTTAATCTCGGCGATCTACCCAGGGACTCTGGTCATGTTTGGACCCCCGGACACATCCTCCCTTCGGAGTTGCACGTGCCCCTCTGGCACCTGCATTCCTACTACCGTAACTATCGGGGGTGCATCAGCGGGATCCCAACACCTTTCTCGTGTCGATTCCTTCCCATATCTTCTCCCTCCGATAAAAAAGGCATGTCCGCAGAATATCTGAGATAAGGTTGCCAAAACAAGTTTTAGAATTTAGAATGGAACCCACCTAGAAGAGGAAGACGTGATCTACCTAGACCTAAATGTATGGAGAATATTAAAAGAAGAATGAGAGAATGAAGTTTGGAGGAATTTTTCCCCCCAGGGGCCTACTTCGGTAAATACGGGTTTGGCGCACCCGGGGTCCCGAGCCAACAGTCTCCCTCGTATGGGCTCCTCATCGTGGCTGAGGGAGACGGTCAACATGCCCACCCACGTGTAGGCCGTGCGTGGAGACCCCCCAGGGGCCTACTTCGGTAGGTACGGGTTTGGCGCACCCGGGGTCCCGAGCCAACAGTCTCCCTCGTGTGGGCTCCTCATCGTGGCTGAGGGAGACGGTCAACAGGCCCACCCACGTGTAGGCCGTGCGTGGAGACCCCCCAGGGGCCTACTTCGGTAGGTACGGGTTTGGCGCACCCGGGGTCCCGAGCCAACAGTCTCCCTCGTGTGGGCTCCTCATCGTGGCTGAGGGAGACGGTCAACAGGCCCACCCACGTGTAGGCCGTGCGTGGAGACCCCCCAGGGGCCTACTTCGGTAAATACGGGTTTGGCGCACCCGGGGTCCCGAGCCAACAGTCTCCCTCGTATGGGCTCCTCATCGTGGCTGAGGGAGACGGTCAACATGCCCACCCACGTGTAGGCCGTGCGTGGAGACCCCCCAGGGGCCTACTTCGGTAGGTACGGGTTTGGCGCACCCGGGGTCCCGAGCCAACAGTCTCCCTCGTGTGGGCTCCTCATCGTGGCTGAGGGAGACGGTCAACAGGCCCACCCACGTGTAGACCGTGCGTGGAGACCCTCCAGGGGCCTACTTCGGTAGGTACGGGTTTGGCACACCCGGGGTCCCAAGCCAACAGTCTCCCTCGTGTGGGCTCCTCATCGTGGCTGAGGGAGACGGTCAACATGCCCACCCACGTGTAGACCGTGCGTGGAGACCCTCCAGGGGCCTACTTCGGTAGGTACGGGTTTGGCGCACCCGGGGTCCCAAGCCAACAGTCTCCCTCGTGTGGGCTCCTCATCGTGGCTGAGGGAGACGGTCAACATGCCCACCCACGTGTAGGCCGTGCGTGGAGACCCCCCAGGGGCCTACTTCGGTAGGTACGGGTTTGGCGCACCCGGGGTCCCAAGCCAACAGTCTCCCTCGTGTGGGCTCCTCATCGTGGCTGAGGGAGACGGTCAACATGCCCACCCACGTGTACGCCGTGCGTGGAGACCCCCCAGGGGCCTACTTCGGTAAATACGGGTTTGGCGCACCCGGGGTCCCGAGCCAACAGTCTCCCTCGTGTGGGCTCCTCATCGTGGCTGAGGGAGACGGTCAACATGCCCACCCACGTGTAGGCCGTGGGTGGAGACCCCCCAGGGGCCTACTTCGGTAGGTACGGGTTTGGCGCACCCGGGGTCCCAAGCCAACAGTCTCCCTCGTGTGGGCTCCTCATCGTGGCTGAGGGAGACGGTCGACAGGCCCACCCACGTGTAGGCCGTGCGTGGAGACCCCCCAGGGGCCTACTTCGGTAAATACGGGTTTGGCGCACCCGGGGTCCCGAGCCAACAGTCTCCCTCGTGTGGGCTCCTCTTCGTGGTTGAGGGAGACGGCCAACATGCCCACCCACGTGTAGGCCGTGCGTGGTGACCCCCCAGGGGCCTACTTCGGTAGGTACGGGTTTGGCGCACCCGGGGTCCCAAGCCAACAGTCTCCCTCGTGTGGGCTCCTCATCGTGGCTGAGGGAGACGGTCAACAGGCCCACCCACGTGTAGGCCGTGCGTGGAGACCCCCCAGGGGCCTACTTCGGTAGGTACGGGTTTGGCGCACCCGGGGTCCCAAGCCAACAGTCTCCCTCGTGTGGGCTCCTCATCGTGGTTGAGGGAGACGGTCAACAGGCCCACCCACGTGTAGGCCGTGCGTGGAGACCCCCCAGGGGCCTACTTCGGTAGGTACGGGTTTGGCGCACCCGGGGTCCCAAGCCAACAGTCTCCCTCGTGTGGGCTCCTCATCGTGGTTGAGGGAGACGGTCAACATGCCCACCCACGTGTAGACCGTGCGTGGAGACGATTAGATTCGTTGCAGATTCTTTTCTAGTTTAGAGTTTAGGATATAGTGAACTAAATTTTTAGTAGGGTTTGATTGATTTTGTTTATGTACGTGTATTTTTAATAGGTTTTGTTACACTTGTATAGTTTTTAGAAAGTTTTATATCTGGCTCTTGCCATGACTAGTTTATTAAAAGGCGCTGATGACCGCCGTAGTTGAGCGCCCTTATATATATATATATATATATATATATATATATATATATATATATTTGGAGGAATTTGAATGGGAGGATAAGCAAGAGTGGAGGAAGAGTTAAGCTTGAACCTTGGATACAAGACAAGAAAATGTTGCCCGCCTCGGTAGCGTGGTGCTAGAGTGTCTGCCTCACGTCCAAGAGGTTCCGAAATCGAATCTCGGTCAGGGTGAGTTACCTGGATAAGGTTTTCCCTGGGGTTTTCCTTGCCCTGAAAGACGAATGTTGGGTAACTCTAAGCTCCATGTACCTCGGACTCATTTGAGCATCAATTCACCCATTTCATTCATTGTCCGATATGACTTAACGTTGGAGGGGTAAATTACAACAGAACAACAGAAGAACAGTACGGGTATGTCCGCAGAATGTCTGAGATAAGGTTGCCAAAACAAGTTTTAGAATGAAACCCACCTAGAAGAGGAAGACGTGATCGACCTAGACTTAAATGTATGGAGGATACTGAAAGAAGAATGAGAGAATGAAGTTTGGAGGAATTTGAATAGGAGGATAAACAAGAGTGGAGGAAGAGTTAAGCTTGAACAAGAAAATGTTGCCCGCCTCGGTAGCGTAGATGGTAGCGTGTCTGTCTCACGCTCAAGAGGTCCCGATTTCGAATCTCGGTCAGGGCGAGTTATCATGATAAGGTTTTTTCCTGGGATTTTCCTTTTACTGAAAGACAAATGTCTTTTGGGCCCAAGGCTCATTGGAGCATCATTTCATTTATCGTCCGATATGACTTAACGTCGGAGGACGTAAATTACAAAAAAAAAAAAAAAAAAAAAAAAAAAAAAAATGTTTTACATTACAAATTTCTTTATAAATAAATAAGTAATGCGATTAGAATGGTAGTAGTTCTAACATTGCCAATATAAGAACAATTCCTTACGTTTACATAACCTCACAAAATGACAGTACATATTGATATTCATTCATTTCCTGTTGACATCAGTTATGAAGTAATAACACAGTCAACTTTGGTCTATCCTTTATGTTTTCTCGGTAGTTTTGTGTATGTTGTTTTCTAAGAATACACAAGGTGATATAAGCATTAAATTGCTACTATTTTTTGCAGTGATAATTTCATTATAAATACAAGGTGGCCCTAATGGGAGAACGTAGTTTAACAAATGCAATCTAAATGTTGTAAGGATAAACTTCACAGCACGAGTAACACCGAGTGTTTCATCTAGTAACAAAGAAACACAAGTTTATTGGGCCAGGAGAGTTAAATAATCAATTTTATCCGTATAGTATATCTTTAACGGATCTGAGACGTTATTGGAAAACCAAGTGCACTAACACACGACACTGCTATAAATTCTGCATACCCAATTGCCATTAAATGAATGACAGCCAAAATTGAGTTGGTTACACTTTATGGTTTTATGCAAATAATACTTATAAAACTAAAAAGCTAACGTTGCATGTGCTATTTATGGTTGTTCAACAGTATAGACTTATTTGTATAGCCTTATTTCCATATTTGTACTGCTTATTGCTTGCTCTTTATAGTGTATCCTAAAACTAACACCTTGATTAGGCGTAGTAAGTAATAATTTTTAAACGTTTTCAAAGAATCGCAATGCTTTTGGGAAAGTACAACATAAGTGTAAAAGTGATGGCGATAAATCGTCAAAAATTATCGGTCAGTATGATTGAGCAATTTTTTACAAAGTGGCTAAAGCCAGGGTTCTTATGTAATTAATTACTTATTCTTTTCCTCTGTAGGTAAGTGGATATATGGGAAGAGAAAATGCGTACAAATTACAACATCGAAGTTTACACATGTTTACGTCTGACAGTGCACATTACAAATGTTGTGCATTTTACATACAAGGGGCGTCCAGAAAGTAAGTTCTGTTTCAATTTATCTCCGCTGCAGCGCTGCGATCGCAGTTCCGCACATGCGCGGTAGACGCTCTGTATCAAGGAGAAGAAACGTGCGCCATTGTGAGATCACTGTCAGCCACGCACGCTTTGCTGTGCTTGTTTACAATATCGGTGTTGATTGAAAATCCCGCCACTTGTGAAATCAGATCTGTGATTCATTTTCTGAATGCTAGGAAAGTGAAACCAATTGAAATTTATCGGCAAATTTGCTATGTCAAAAGGTTTTGTGTTTCTTCATGACAACGCACGACCACACACTGCAAATGCAACGAAAAACATCCTGTAGGGATTTGGCTGGGACGTTTTTGACCACCCCCCGTAAGGCCTGACCTCACTCCAAGCAACTTTCATCTGTTTTTGCATCTAAAATCCTTCCTTGGTAGTCAACACTTCAGCAATGACGAAGAGCTGAAAGATAATGTTTCCAACTGGTTGAAGACACAGACGGCAAACTTCCATGAAGAAGGTATATATAAACTTGTGCATTGCTATGACAAATGCCTGCAAAATTTCGGCAGTTATGTGGAAAAGTAGTTTAAGAGTTGCAGAATTTGTGTAATAAATAATTTTTCTGTATCTGTATAAAATTTAATTTTATTACCAAACAGAACTTACTTTCTGGACGTACCTCGTAAAATAAATATTTTAACTTGTTTTTCCTTAATTATATTCTTTTTTTTTATTTATTGTTATCTGAAAAGGTTCCCAGAGCCATAGCTCATGCTAGGGAACAGTACAAAAATATATAAAATGATGGCAAACAGCCCTTCACAATACTTATATTACATTTTCATAGTAGGAATGAATTACCGTACAAGAATAACATATATGAAACATACAAAGATACAGACATTCACTATAACTCAAGAAATAATACTAACAAAGAACTTAACAGAAAAATAGAAGCAACATATTCTATGGGACATTAATCCATATTAATTTTTAAACAGTTCTGCTTTCAAACCAGCTATAAATGTGTAACACTTTATCAGCTATCAATATATGCCTTCAGTAAATTTTCAGCAACTTTCCTTTTAAAACCTTTTATGTTTCTGCAGCCTTTCAGTTCCAGTGGCAGCGCATTATATAAGTTGATAACGTGTGAGGTTAAGCTGTTCAGGCCATAAGTAGAAGTGTTCACTGTTGGTTTTGTTAAGTTTCCTTTATTTCTTGTATTATATATAGGTATGTGAGGAGCTTTCAAATGTTAGATTGGACTTTAGAAGATTATTTTTTATTTTGTGGAGATATGTTATCAAGGACAACTCTATGTTTACTTGTAATGGTAAAATTCTACATTTATTTGCATTTCTTTCTTTCAAAACCCTCATTTAAAATGTTAATAATTATTGAAACAGTGCTCGGTGTATTAACAATGAACAAAATTTATTTACAAAGTATTTTCAATTTCTCAATTTTCAATTTCAAATTTTTGACAATAACAAAATATTTTCAATTGTTTTGTAGTTATTATTATATTATTTTTATTCCATTTATACCCCGCCATTAATTGTAATGGTCATATAGGCGGCCGTTCTCCTTTGGAGACATATCCAAGGTGTTTTTCGTTCGGTTTTAATTATTAGATCACGCACATTCATACTCCCATACTCTGGGGAAGATGAAGAATTATCTTAGTCGGAGTAAAATCCTCACCCCCACCGCCGCGAAGCGAACCCGGGACACCTAGCAATGCAGGCAAGTGCTCAACCGACTGAGCAAGGTCAGGCTGAAATTATTCTACCTTCCCCCAGTTACACATTTTCTCTGTATATATAATATTAATGTCTTTTTTATATCGTGAATCCTGAATCACCATTCTCATAGAGAAGTTATCGCAAACACTAAAGTTTGTTACCATTCACAATGACGTTTGTTTAACGTGAACATTATCGCCAGACGCTGACACCAAACCTTATTTATTTATTTATTTGTTCCATTTAGCCTTTAAGTGCTATAGTCATATCTTTTCATACTTACATACTCTGGGGAAGATGAGGAATTATCTTGGTCGGAGAAAAATCGCCACCGTCACCGCCGGGAATCGAACCGGAGACCCCTAGCACGGCAGGCATATGCTCCACTGAGCTACGGGGCCAGCCGCCAAACCTTGCCAACTCGCAAGCTTTCATGTTCGCGTTTGGCTATTAAACAAAAGAGAGTGTGAAAAAAAATAACACTATCGCACTGCACAGGAACAGAAGAGAAGCGGTATGGAGTCATTTGACGAGTAATTGAATATGTTTCAAAATCTTTGTTGTCTTTATGGCAAAAGGCACAAATCCTACACAAATACTTTGCTGAAAGAAAATATTTGGAAGCAAATTGCGAATAAACCGAAATTTGAAGGTAGACATGAGTTCTTTATATTATTTACTAAGGTATCTGTCGACTTTGTGAGAAAGTTTAGGTTATTTTTTTTCTTTTGTTTTTGTAATTTACCTCCTCCAATGTTAATTGATATCGGACGATGAATGGAATGGGAGAAATGATGCTCAAATGAGTCCAGGGCCCATAGAGCTTAGAGTTACCCGACATTCGTCATGAAGGATAAGGGAAAACCCCGGAAAAGACTTATCCAAGTAACTCACCCTGACCGAGATTCGAACTCGGGACCTCTTGAACGTGAGGCAGACACTCTACCATCACGCTACCGAGGCGGGCAACTTTAGGTTAGGTAGGCTATAAACTATATGAACAAAATCATAATATAATTATAAATTGTTATTATAACTTATCATAATTTGCATCAAATGTTATTCTAGTTGGGCAGGTACTGTTCTATATGAATATTTTTAGGAGCTAAGTTATTCTAAAGGTTTCAAAAAAAAAAAAAAAAAAAAAAAAAGGTAGTTTCGTGGAATTTAATGGTGTAGTACAATTCAATTCAAAAACATCCCATTACCAATATTTTGAGGCATTTAATAATATTGAGAAGGTGTTTATTATTTTATTTTAATGTTGACGTTATAATGTCATTGCGAATGCCAAAGCGAATTTCATGTTCATGCCATAAATGTTTCTTTGTAAATGCGGCTTATTTGTCATATGTATCTTTATGAAATTGGGCCTCTGAAGATTATAAAGCTGCCATTAAAAGAAGTAACCAGTCCCCCGCTGATACCGCACCTACACTCGACACAATTAACATCGAAGCGATGCTTGAGCGATTGACAAAGTGTGTCGAACTGGCTCAACATCCGCGTAAAGCACGGAGGACCTTCTTCCAAGGCCACCAGAAACATTGGTCAGTATCCGGTATCTGTAAAGATGAATTACTCTTCCGCACTTTGAACCCTGGCCTATCCTTCATGGTTTACCTGTCTATACCTTGAGCTCTAAGACAACAAAGCGAATCTGATTGGCAGTTTAACAATCTATCAAACTCTTCGACCGTACGAATGTAGTACTAAGTAATGGAAACACGCTCGAATGCCTCTGAGAATTGCCTTCCGGTAGGTCCACGGTTAAGGAATTATTACACTGGAACAAAAAAATCCTGTATCGAGATTTCTGTAAAAATGTCTGTTTAGAGGTCCTATAATAAAACAGTGAAAACCTAATGTCCAGTGAACTCCCATAATAGCATTGTTTGGTAATTTGCCATACGTGTTATATGCAGATAACCACTAGGGAAATAAAAACATTTGATTTTTTTTACATCCGTATTCTCAAGCCATTCTTCAACAAATTTCTAATTAAACCTTATCATTATACGAGGGCTGTTCACAAAAGAATGATCATACATTTTTTACGGTCATAATTTTTTGCACTAAAATTCAATCTTATTATATTCTGTTAGCTTAATGTAAAACAAACACGCCGTAGTAGTTTCATTGTTGGTACTCCTGGTTCTCGCCTGTGAGAACCAGGCAAGTTCAGACATCTTCAGTATCGCCTACCTCTGCAATGGAGGTAACACGCAGTTAAAGTTGATGTTAGCGGAAAATCCGGAGTTTCTTTCAAACGTAATCACTGCTGATGAAACTTGTCTACATCATTTTGATCCTGAGAGCAAACAGCAAAGCTCAGTGTGGAAATCTCCTTCATTACCAACCTCCAAAAAAGCAAAAGTGGTTGCTTCTGCTGAGAAAGTTATGGTCATCTCATTCTTTGATATTCATGGAATGGTTTATCAGCATGTTATACCTGCACACACATCAGTAACTGGACAATACTACAGGGATGTCCTGAAAACATTGCGAGTCCATATCAGGCGCAAAAGACCACATATCCGTGAAGCAGGCTGGATGCTGCACCACGATAATGCGCGGCCGCATATTGCCAATATTGTTGCTGAATAACTTGCAAAAATCAACGTGAAGTGCATCCCTCACCCTCCCTATAGTCCGGATTTAGCCCCATGTGACTTTTTTCTATTCCCTAACTTGAAGAAACGCCTTCGTGGGAGGCATTATCCATCATCAGAAGCTGTGGTGAAGGCTGCGGAGGCGATTTTGAAGGATCTCGCAAAAAATGGTTTCCAGCAGGTCTTTGAAGACTGGCAGAAACGCTAGGACAAGTGCATCGCATTCAGGGGAGACTATTTTGAAAAGGACCATCAAAATTATGAGGATGAGTAAAGGTACGTTGTCAAAAACAAAAAGAAGGAAAGAAACTGTACCCGCCTCGGTAGCCTAGATGGCAGCATGTCTGCCTCACGTTCAAGAGGTCCCGAGTTCGAATCTCGGTCAGGGTGAGTTACCTAGATAAGGGTTTTCCGGAGTTTTCCCCTATCCTGAAAGACGAATGTCTGGTAACTCTAAGCTCCATGGACCCCGGACGCATTGAGCATCATTTCACCCGTTTCATTCATCGTCCGATATGACTAAATGTTGGAGGACGTAAATTAAAAAAGAATATATATATATATATATATATATATATATATATATGTGTGTGTGTGTGTGTGTGTGTGTGTGTGTGTGTGTGTGTGTGTGTGTGTGATCATTCTTTATTGAACAGCCCTCATATTTACTTCATTTTAACTGAGACAAGCATTTTATAATGTATGTTTTTACTAGATGCATAGATACAGTATACTTAAGAGATAGTCAAATCCTTTAAGAGCAGGTTGCTATGAGACGGCTTTGAAATTCCGTGCTCCTTACACGAGCGGTAGGTGAAAAAAAGAAAGAAAATAAAGGGTAGCGACTTCCCATTTGAGTAAAGTTGTAGGTTTTAGAAACGGAGCGGGATGACTTAGGCAGTTTCGTTTGTGGTCCGCATTCGGCAGGTCTGGGTTCGGTTCCCCTGGCCGACATACCTGATTAAATTACATCCTCAGAATTTTCTGTCCCTCCATTTCACCTCCATATCATTACACATCATCTCTTATCTGGTGGTCTCTTTCAGGGTTCAAGTGTTGGCGGGTGTCTCGATGCTGCATGGCAGGATGGTATGCTACTGATAAACAACTCCTCGGTAGGACGGTCTCTGGTCTCCAAGCAGGCCTAGTAGACCATTTCAGGACGGGGATGGGATGCCGGCTGTATTGGCCTGCCGAGAAGTTTCCGACTGGTCAATTGTAAAGGTCCTTTCCCTCTGTACTGCCGTGACTCCTTGGGTCGGCCTCCATCTGTCTCCTCTTGCGTTTTCCTTCCTACCGGGTATGCCCCACTTGGGGACATAGGACTTAGGGACATCTAGATCAAGAATGGTCGCAGTGCCGAATCGCATCGCTATTCTATCCTATCGTATCCTATGAGTTAGAAATTCCGTAGTGAAAATGGAAAAAAAAAAAAAAAACTTAGCAGTAGCGATTTTCCACTTGAGAAAAGTGGAAGTTACAGAAAATTCAAATCAATTACAAGGAATATCTTGGAAATGGTTAACTCTATAAATAACGAGATATACACATTTTCTGTACTAAGATTTTGTGTATCCCTTAAGGTTTATCTACGTCATCCAGAATGAAGAGGACTCATGAGGACATTGACAGAATATTCAAGATATACATTTCATTTGTTATGTAAATGAGTTACACTGTTTACAGATCCTTACCAGGATAAGGGACTAAATAAAGGAACCTCAGGAGACATCAGGCAGACAGTACTCTTTCCTTTGAGCAAGCACGCGCGCCATTTGTCCAACAGTACCACGCGCCACAAAACCTAGACACATGCATAAAGCATGAAAAGAAAACGGAACGAAAGGAAATGCTGGAAAGTAAGTAAATCGTGGTAGACGTGAAACTTCCTCACCGTACTCCTACCGAGCACGGAAAACGACGGGAATCGAACCAAGACTTCCCGAATGCAAGCCCCTCTGCGGAACTATCTCGCTCGATTGTATATTGTTCATACTAGACTACTTGTCCCAGTTACTGTCTTATAAAGCTAGTACTTTCAATGTTTTTAAATCATCTAAATGTTCCTGTCCATTAGATCCGTAGCTCTGAAAGCTAAAATGTCTCATTTGAATACAAAGTGACGAAAGAAAGCTTAATCTGAATTGCGTTTGGCTAATTGAGAAAGCACATTGTAGGTCATGTCGCCAAAGATTCACATTTCATTAGCACCGTTGCTTAAGCCAAAAGTTGCAGAAGTTAAGGAATTTGGCGTGAAAGTGGAAGAAAGCAGGTTTGGCACACTTTGCTCTCCGAAAATAGGTAAATAAACAATGAAACTAAATCACAGTACTCAATAAGAGTGTCTTTTCATTTCTTCAAGTGATATTTAATGTCACTGGACACGAACACGCGTGCCTGGTTTTGAAACTTATGTTGGCACACTTGGAGCAACAGCGGCGCGTGTCCGCTTCCTCAAGCGTGTAGAAAGTTTATACCTGTCAAAAACAGGGGTGCCTTTGGATACCTCTAAGTACCAATTATTTCCAGTAGCCAACCTCCATTGTTGCCAAATTGATTCCGGGAGACGCTTGACACCGGACGCGGAGGTTGGTCGGTGTATAGTGGACACTGGTGCCGTGTAAACTAATCTCAGCACTTCTGCGCTCTTTGTGACCGCTCCCTGTAGCCTCATACGGATAGCTCACTGCATCCCTTCCTCTCGAGCGGTGCTAGTCTCAATTGACCTATCTGGAGGTTGCAGTGAGCATTCTTTACTCTTTACCCTTTACAAATTATTCTTACGAAGGTTTATTTATCTAATTACTTAATTTTAATCCAGGAAATTGTTTACAGAAATAGCTATATCACACATTCCGTCATAAAGCTAACAGAAATAGTCAAATGTTTATTAACTGGCATTAAAACTGCCGAGTAACAATAAAGAAATAAACAAACAAATAATAAATAAATAAATAAATAAATAAGTAAGTAAGTAAGTAAGTAAGTAAGTAAGTAAGTAAGTAAGTAAGTAAGTAAGTAAGTAAGTAAGTAAGTAAGTAAGTAAGTAAGTAAGTAAGTAAGTAAGTAAGTAAGTAAGTAAGTAAGTAAGTAAGTAAGTAAGTAAGTAAGTAAGTAAGTAAGTAAGTAAGTAAGTAAGTAAGTAAGTAAGTAAGTAAGTAAGTAAGTAAGTAAGTAAGTAAGTAAGTAAGTAAGTAAGTAAGTAAGTAAGTAAGTAAGTAAGTAAGTAAGTAAGTAAGTAAGTAAGTAAGTAAGTAAGTAAGTAAGTAAGTAAGTAAGTAAGTAAGTAAGTAAGTAAGTAAGTAAGTAAGTAAGTAAGTAAGTAAGTAAGTAAGTAAGTAAGTAAGTAAGTAAGTAAGTAAGTAAGTAAGTAAGTAAGTAAGTAAGTAAGTAAGTAAGTAAGTAAGTAAGTAAGTAAGTAAGTAAGTAAGTAAGTAAGTAAGTAAGTAAGTAAGTAAGTAAGTAAGTAAGTAAGTAAGTAAGTAAGTAAGTAAGTAAGTAAGTAAGTAAGTAAGTAAGTAAGTAAGTAAGTAAGTAAGTAAGTAAGTAAGTAAGTAAGTAAGTAAGTAAGTAAGTAAGTAAGTAAGTAAGTAAGTAAGTAAGTAAGTAAGTAAGTAAGTAAGTAAGTAAGTAAGTAAGTAAGTAAGTAAGTAAGTAAGTAAGTAAGTAAGTAAGTAAGTAAGTAAGTAAGTAAGTAAGTAAGTAAGTAAGTAAGTAAGTAAGTAAGTAAGTAAGTAAGTAAGTAAGTAAGTAAGTAAGTAAGTAAGTAAGTAAGTAAGTAAGTAAGTAAGTAAGTAAGTAAGTAAGTAAGTAAGTAAGTAAGTAAGTAAGTAAGTAAGTAAGTAAGTAAGTAAGTAAGTAAGTAAGTAAGTAAGTAAGTAAGTAAGTAAGTAAGTAAGTAAGTAAGTAAGTAAGTAAGTAAGTAAGTAAGTAAGTAAACAAACAAACAAACAAACAAACAAACATAAATAAATAAATAAATAAATAAATAAATAAATAAATAAATAAATAAATAAATAAATAAATAAATAAATAAATAAATAAATAAATAAATAAATAAATAAATAAATAAATAAATAAATAAATAAATAAATAAATAAATAAACATCTGTGTAATATCCCTGGCATCTAATTTCTTAAGCTGAGGCTATCATGCCTAATTTTAATCATTTTTTCATACCATATTCGTACATACAGCATATATAAACAAATGAGTTGATGAAAGGGTAGAGCAAGACTGAAAAATTCAATGCCATAGCCGGAATTTGAACCACGGATCTTCTGGTCTCAGTCCAGCACCTCTAAACCATTGAGCTACTATGGCCAACGTGCCGACATGACATTAAATTCTCCAACTGAGTCTTGCTTTTCCCGGTAAACCACTAGGAGTTCTCATAAACACATGAGACAACTACCTTAATGGCGACTTACTATGCTGTAAGTACTTTAAGACCCGGGTTTTATAGTTCGGACCACTATTAGGTACAATTAATGGAAATTAAATGTTCTTTCACGTTGGCCATAGTAGGTCAATGGTTTAGACGGCTGGACAGAGACCAGAAGATCCGTGGATCAAATCTCGGCTATGGCATTGCATTTTTCAGTCTGGCTCTACCCTGTCATCGTGCGTCCTACACACGGCTAGTGTGAAAGAACAATTAATTTCCATTAAATGAATTGATGTATGCTAGTCTCGCAAAAAGCTCGAGAACTGCTGAACCGATTTGCCTAATTTTGGTTTTGAAGTATTTGTAGGTATAACCCAATAAAGGTTTAAAAGGTGAAAAAAAAAAACAACCTGAAGTGATAATGGACCGGGCTATTAACTAAATATAAATGTACACACGCAAATCTTTACGGATCACATACACCTTCTTTTGTTTTCGACAAACAAAAGCATTAAAAAGTAGAAAGATATTTCACTCGATGCCAAAGTCTTCAAAGATATTTCACTTAATATATGTTATTAAATAACGATTATGATTTGTTATCAGGACTGATTTTGTTAGGTAGCATGAAGATTAGACACAAAATTAATATCGGGACGTATTATAAAACAATATATATTTGACCAAAGACAATTGTAGTCAAATATTTGTTAATTCTTGGATACCTATTTATAATTTGTGTTTGTGAATTCGTGAATGTGAATGAATTGACACAAAATTAAGAATTCCTTTGTAACTTCGATAATTCCAATGGATTTACCTTTTGATTTTAAGTGTCTACAATTTCCTTTGCGATGACCATAAATAAATCGCAAAGGCAGTCCTTGGAAGTTTGCGGAATCAACTTGGAGTTTCCCGGTTTCTCTCATGGACAGTTGAACGTCGCGTGCTCGCGCGTTGGAAAACCACCATCTTTATATATTTAAGCGCCACAAAAAAGACATAAATATTGTTTATCAGAAAGCTTTTAAATTTATTAACTTAATTGTAACTATGTTATATTTAAACTTCACCCACAATAGCAGAATAAATAACTAATCCAAATTTGTTTTATATATATATATATATTGGTGGTACGAAGTTCGCCGGGTCAGCTAGTAAACTATAAAAAAATTATAATCATTATGTAAAATTTGTAAAATAAGGTATATAAAATAAAATTAACAAATCCTCTGCAGCACCGGCGTTACTTAAGGGTATGTATGACTGAAATTTTCAAATTCTGAACTAATAATGCTAGCCTTTTCAAATTTACACCATAGGTGTAATATAATGTAGACATGTTACAACCTAAATTTAAACCACTTTTCTCCAGCAGTTTAGAAATTATGATAAATTTTGTATGTTTTTTGTTACATCACTAAAAAAGTCCCTTGCGACAAAATATTTTGAATTTTGGTCTAATATTTTAACCCTATGTTCATAATATACATACTTTTTGAAATTGCTCTGGGTTTTTCTGTGTATCCTTTAGTTTAGGTCACAAAAATTTTTTAATTTACAAATATTCTTTTTTTGTCTATAAAACTGTAAGTTTTGTGTTTGAAAATTAAAAATATATGCTTATATACATTTCACAATAAAACCTAGGGCAATTTCTATTCCTCATGATATTCTGAACCTGTGTAGGAAATTTCATGAATGTAGTACAAAAACTGCATCGCAAGGAGCATTTTACAGGAAGAAAAATGCTGAAAATATGAACATTGAGAAAACAGCGATTAAAAATTTGATTGCATAACTCACATTAAAATCCACCAGGCTGATAGGTTGGACCCTCAGATTTCTTTTTCCTCTCCTCTGTTGCTGCTTTTTCCACCTTTTTCTTCTTTAGATGTTGCTTTTCTTCTGCACAACTTCGCTTCTTGCTTTGCAGGATACGAGTCTGATCTCGCTGCACTGAAGTTTTCCTTGCTGAGTCTACTACACTTTCACCTCTGATATTTTGCTGCAGCTCCAATGACTTAAGACTACCCATGTTAAACTCACTGATGCTTTTAATAACAGCAAGATCCAATTTTTGTTTTGATATGAAAACTTCCTTTGGGCACTTATTCCATATGACATGATACAAAGATTCATTGGCATTCTGTGTTTTTCCTGTTTTGCACCTCTCTAGTAATGTTGTAGAAGCCAGCCTCGGATATATTGACAACATTTTAGGAACTATTTTGTCTGAAAGCCTTATTTTTCTTTTCTTGAATTGAAAATTTAAGAATGGAAAACAGACAAAGAATGTGGATGTAGGCAAAAGAGGGCGTGACTCTGACAGAGTTTAAAGGCCACCGACATTTAAATAAGCATTTAAAAATGGCGTTCGGAGGCAAATTACGCATTTTTCACATTCGGGAATGTCTAAATTATTTTATAGAATTAAAATAAAAAAGTCGTTATTTTCACGATTTTCATGAAACTTCAGTCATACATACCCTTAAGCTGCTGGACGTGATTCAAAGTTCTGCTATGAGGATTATATTGGGAGCATATCGTACCAGCCTACTGATAGAAGCCAACCAACCACCGTTAAACACCAGGAGAATACAATGAAGTGTAAAATATGGAATCAAAATATCAACAAGACTTCATTCAAGTATGCATTCACATGTTTTCTCCAATACAGAAAGCAACAAGACCTATCATACAATGCTAACTATTTATATACGAACAGCATAATGATCCCTCCCATAATGACCAGGGACTTCCATGAAGGACCATACTGGAAACTCAAAGTTCCCAAGAAATATACTGACCTAGCATTTCACTAGAAATGGAATACCGCTGCAATTATCAGTTTATTTATACTAATGGATCAAAAATGGATCATGGTACTGGATGTGCAATAATAACTCCTGATAAAATTCTACAGCAGCGGCTACCTGATTATTATTCCAACTACAGTTCTGAACTATACGCCATTTATCAAGCACTTTACTTACATTCTGATAGCTCACCACAGCTGCTATGCAATATCCTCTGACTCCCTGAATACCTTGCAGAGCATGAAGAACTACACAATAGACAGCAAATTAGGTCAGGACACAAAGACACTATTCAGTATCATCACCGATGCTGGTAAAGACGTGGTTTTCATTTGGATCCCTTCCCTAGGGAATGAAATAGCGGACGTTGCTGCTAAAGACGCCACATCTCTACGCCAATAAACGAACGTCCAAATTTCATATTCAGATATTATAAATCATGTCTCCAAAATACCACCACAAAAATGGAAATCTGAATGGAATCAACAACAACCAGGAAAATTACACCAAGTACGAAAAGGATCCACTGCTCTTCACCCAACCAAGCCACTTACTAGAAAGTAACAGGTCATTCTCACCCGTCTACGAATTGGTCACTCCAGCCTCACTCATTCATGTCTTCTCTCAAAACAGCCGCAGCCTACGTGTAAAGAATCTAATAAAAACCTTACCATTTACCACCTTCTCATAGAATGCAGTGAATACAAAAGAAACAGAAAACAACACGCAATCCCACAGGATATCTCTACACTGTTACGCCGCAATCTGTTTACTTACCTAAAGAATATAGACATTTGGAAATTAATATAAATTATAGCAATATACTTAAATCAATTGTAATTCATAATCTACACAATGATGTAAAAGTAATGAAACTTTTTTTTGCAAAATACTGTTGTTAACTTATATGAATATGTTCTTGTCTTTGTTTTCAGTTATCTGTATTTAATGTAAATTGTTTTCATAATTAATGTTATTAATGTGTCTATTTTGTATGTTTGATTGTAAACCTGTATATTTCATGTACCTAAATTTTTATATGTTACTAATTGTATTATTTTGTAAAGATGGTCGCGATATGACCCAGGAAGTTAAAGCGACCTTAAATAAATTTAAAAAGATTCTCATCAATTCAGTCTAAATAAAAACATAAAATAACGTTTCATTAATATGAACATCACTCATACAAAACTAAAACTACCAACTATTAACAACAAATGTATAAAATTAAACTGTGTATTATTTATTATTTAATTAATTGTATTACTAATATTAGTTTATTATTGTCGTTATTATTATACATAAAGACTAACTTTGTATATTTCCACAGTTTTTAATTTAAATTTACGAGGCGTGTCTGTAAAATAAGGTCTCCAATTTTATTTAATATAGAAAATATGTTTATTGTCAATGAATGTTACATTGATGGAAAGGCGGAACTTACAGCTATTTTTCTACGTAATCACCATTGAGATCGATGCACTTGTGCATGTGCTGTGGCAGTTTTTGTATACCCTTGTCATAGCACTCTTCCACCAAGTTACGCAGGTAGCACTCGACCTCGTTTTTCAAATCATCGTCGGTCTGGAAATGTGTTCCACCCAGGTGTGAATTTAACTCAGGAAACAGATGATAATCACTAGGTGCTAAGTCTGGACTGTAGGGGGGATGGGTGAGGAAGTCCCTTCCGAACAGGGCCAGGAGATCAGCCGTTGCATGTGCAGTATGGAGACCCACCTCACACACACGTTACAATAATGCAAATGTTCGGTCAAAATCTTGTCAATCGTAGTCTTACTGACTTAAGGGATAAGTTCGCACAGCTCGCGAACTGTCACACGCCGATCTTTAAGCATTTCTTGCTCCACTTTTGCAATTGTTTCGGCTGAAACCGAAGGCCGACCAGAACGCGGTTCGTCATGGACGTCTGTACATCTGTCTTTGAACTCTCTGACCCACTTTCGCACGTTTTTGACGTTCATACACTGTAACCCATAGACTTCGCATAACTGACGATGAATTTAATTGGAGATAGTGCCCTTGGCACACAAAAAATGGATCACTGCACGCAACTCGCACTTGGCGACGGAAGTGATAGGAAGCTCAATCGCAAAAGGCTGCCCAACCAAGACCAATGGTTGCAACGGGTTCGTTGTGGTGGAGATTTGAAGGGGTGAAGCCAATCCACACGCCAGTGTTGCCGGATCTCTCGTAATAGCGTTCCTCACGGCTCCAGTGCCTTGGAGATCTTATTTTACGGACACACCTCGTACATATCTACGAGGGCTGATCAACAAAGACTGAGACTTATTTTTTTCACAGATGTTTATTACTGCAATTCAATGTTTACATGATCGTTTTGAAAGTACTCCCCTCCTACTTCAATGGGCTTTTTATAGCGTCTCTGCCAGTCCTTGAACACGTGCTACAGACCATGCTTTGTCAGGTCCTTGAGAATCACCTCACTTTTCTTAGCAACTGCTCCAGAGTTCTCAAATCGAATACCCCTAAGCTTCTATTGTCACCGGTGATGAGTCATGGCTGCATCGTTATGATCCTGAAGGAAAATAGGCCAGCACAGTGTGGAAATCGCCAGGTTCTATAACACCAAAAAAGGCCAAAGTTGTTCCATCTGCAGGGAAAGTGATGGTGATCACTTTTTTTTTTACTGCAATGGAATGCTTTACCAGCATGCACTTCCCCCTCACACTACTGTTACAGCAGCATACTACACGTCAGTATTGGCTACACTGAGGAAGCACATTGCAAAGAAACGACCAGAGTTTTCTCGCACTGGGTGGTGACTTCATCATGACAATGCACGGCCTCACGTCGCAAATCAAGTCCTGCAGTCTGTGGCTCGATTCAACATTACCTGTGTGCCACATCCACCTTATAGCCCCGATCTTGCACTCTGTGACCTGTTTTTATTCCTATCACTAAAGGCAAAGCTTACAGTTATTCGATTTGAGAACTCTGAAGCAGTGCACAAGAAAAGTAAGGTGATTCTCAAACACCTGACAAAGATTGGTCTGCAGCACATGTTCAAGGACTGCCAGAGATGCTATTATAATGCAACCCAAAAAAAGATTACTGGTATCCGATAAACTATAACTGGTAAGGAGTTGCTGGCGAGAAACAGTTGAGAATCGAATGACTTCATAAAGAAGTCGGACGATTAGGTAATGCATAACGGATTAATTATAATGAATTCTTATGTAAAAATGAATAACGGATATCACAAAATGGTTTGTGCCACCAAAAGTTATGTAAATAAATTCTTCGTTTTAAGGACATCTTAATTTTTATGTGGTACATTTCGTTTAACGTTTAACGGAGTTATTCAAAATTAAGCAAAATTCATTCTCAACAAAAGACCACTTCATAGGCTATTCCCAGAAAATGCTGAATACACATGTTATTTATCTTATAAGTATTTTACAATTATGGTACTTCAATGGTTAACGAAATCGTTAGAGCTATTTTTGAGGAACCTAAAAATATCGAAAAATGCTCCATATTGTTTCATTCGGGTCAAGGAAATTTTCCTGAAATTCTTTCTGTCTTTGGAGCATAATGAATTTAAAATGCATTATTGGGTGTTTATCGATCAATCGTTTTAGAAGCAAGGTCATTCAGTCACACAAATGAGCGCACTTTTCCTATTTTTTAATTCAGAAATACCCAAAACAGGCATTTCCGCTGAAAAATCGAATTTTTGGGAGGAATAAAATACATCTACTACATAGATAGGTACTCTTAAGTACGTAGTAAATTAAAAAGTACTTTTGCAAAAATAGTTTGCAAAACATATATCTAAATAAACAATAATATAGGCCATATTAAAATAACATATCAGATTTTTTATCAAAACATTAAACCAAGAAAAAATATAATTGTTTTATTTTATATCTAGAGATTTTGTCTGTCATCTGTACGTCTTTTTTCAAGTTAACGTCCTCCAACGTTAAGTCATATCGGACGACGAATGAAATGATGATGAAATGAGCCCAAGGTACATACATAGAGCTTAGAGTTACCAGACATTCATCTTTCAGGGTAAGAGAAAGCCTTCAACGTTGTCATATTAGACGATGAATGAAATGATGATGAAATGAGCCCAAGGTACATAGAGCTTAGAGTTACCAGACATTCAGCTTTCAGGATAAGCTAAAACCTTCAACGTTAAGTCATATTAGTCGATGAATGAAATTATGTTCAAATGAGTACAGAACAGATAGAGCTTAGAGTTATCAGACATTCATCTTTCAGGATAAGGGAAAACCTCCAAAGTTAAGTTATATCGGACGATAAATGAAATTATGTTCAAATGAGTACAGGGTTCATAGAGCTTCGAGCCACCTGACATTCATCTTTCAATATAAGAGAAAACCTCCAACTTTAAGTTATATCAGACGATGAATGAAATGATGTTCAAATGAGTACAGAGTTCACAGAGCTTAGAGTTACCAGACATTCATCTTTCAATATAAGAGAAAACCTCCAACTTTAAGTTATATCAGACGATGAATGAAATGATGTTCAAATGAGTACAGCGTTCACAGAGCTTAGAGTTGCCTGACATTCATCTTTCAATATAAGAGAAAACCTCCAACTTTAAGTTATATCAGACGATGAATGAAATGATGTTCAAATGAGTACAGAGTTCACAGAGCTTAGAGTTACCAGACATTCATCTTTCAATATAAGAGAAAACCTCCAACTTTAAGTTATATCAGACGATGAATGAAATGATGTTCAAATGAGTACAGCGTTCACAGAGCTTAGAGTTGCCTGACATTCATCTTTCAATATAAGAGAAAACCTCCAACTTTAAGTTATATCAGACGATGAATGAAATGATGTTCAAATGATTACAGAGTTCACAGAGCTTAGAGTTACCAGACATTCATCTTTCAGGAAAAGCGAAAACCTGCAACGTTAAGTCATATCGGACGACGAATGAAATCATGTTCAAATGAGTCCAAGGTACATTGAGCTTAGAGTTACTAGACATTCATCTTTCAGGGTAAGGTAAAACTTCCAAAGTTAAGTAATATCGGACGATGACTAAAGTGATGTTCAAATGAGTCTAGGGTATATAGAGCTTAGAGTTACCAGACATTCATCTTTCAGAAAGCTTTCAACGTTAAGTCATATTAGACGATGAATGAAATGATGTTCAAATGTGTCCAGGGTCCATAGAGCTTGGAGTTATCAGACATTCAACTTTCAGGATAAGGGAAAACCTCCAACGTTAAGTCATATCGGACGATGAATGAAGTGATGTTCAAATGAGTCCAGGGTCCATAGTTCCGGAGGGCTGCCAGTTTTTAGCAATGTGAAGGTAGATGTTATTCCTCCAATGAATTCGCTTGCTACCACTTTTCCCGGAGAGAAACTGCTTGTACTTGGACACTTTGAATGGCTGCTTATTTTCTTTGGGTACTTTCCTACCTGTTGTTTCGTCCGAATTTGGAATTTTCTTAAATGATTTGGACCACCACTTTTTGAAACTGAGAACATCGTCTGATGTAAGGTGATATAGAGTAAATCGGTCAGACTTACTAGTTTTTAGCACGAGCTCTGCAGGAATATAAATCCTGTCCATCTTTCTCAAGAGACGCTTTATGTTTCCAAAGTGTCTGTCACATGGGGGAAATGAGTGGCCACGTACAGGGTAGTTGTGAGTTATTGTTACAGCGAGTCACAAAACACGTGATGTCATCTAGGCCGCCAACCGTCACGAGTGAAATTTACCGCAGAAAGAACCTAAGCGACGGCACTTGGGTTCTTTATGAAATAAACGGATTATTTTCAAGGCTGAAAATAGCATTGCTGATACGAAACATAGGTTATTTCTGCACTAAAAGATGTATTTACCTTTAAATTGTACAGTACCACCAAAAACATATTTTTTTGATATTTTCTCTCTTGGGTGGTTTCTGAAATAAACGATTCAGTTATAATTTACTAAAGTTCTATAGTTAGGTTAAACGAATATGGCTTTTGTTTATCCTATTAGGGCATCGGCCGTTTTTATAGAACAAAGCTTTTGTAATACGATGTGCAAAACAGCAGTACAGATTTAACCTTCCAAAGTTTTTCAGTTGTTTGACGAGTAATCTGGTGGTTAGGTACGCTTAGGATTGGAGGACAGAAACTTGTTATCTGTTATACAGATCTCACAAACAGATACATGCATGTGAAGCAAGTTGTGAACCCCTTAGGGGTGGAGGGGATATCCGCAAGTGGATCAGCAGGACCTACTTTCTTCCCACCACGTGCAGAAGACACTGCGAAGTCCTGGTGCGACCGCCGGCAGTTGCTAACAACCTCCAAGAGAGTCATCATCGACACTACCAAACATCTCTGGCTAACACCTCGCTACACGCCGGGACAAACGGTGAGTATTTATCTGTTACCTTCAGCATTACACAAGAATTGCAATAATGCCCAAGAAAACCAAGTATCAGCTTTTTTATCTATAACTGAAGGAAAATAAATTGTTCGTGAGTGACTTCCATTAGATAGTTACGATCTAAATTGAACATTTAGACTTATTTTAGGATGTGATTTAATATACTGGAAAATTTAACTGATATTTTAAAGGCTGTAATATGTCTAAATAAACATCTCCACTAACTGTGGTAATACAAATTTATAGCACTTTTCCCTACAGATTTGGTTAACATAATTATCGTTTACAAGACTGCCTCTGTGGTCTGATAGAACTTGCAAGTCCAGAGGACCCAGGTTCGATATATGGGTGGAGAATGAAAATTTTCTTTGAAGAGGATAATTCCTCATTTTCCTTAGAATATGGAAGTATAGACGAGGGAGTAAATGTAATAGAAACACGACATCCTGATCACTAAATTATCACCGAATACCAAAGGTCAAAATAAAATAGAAAGATTAAAAGAACAAGCTAAAAAGGTGCTCAAAAATATGCTTATATTCTCTTATTTTTTTAAAAAAACTAAATTTTGTAAGTTGTTAACACAAAAAGTAATCTTTGCATCGATCATATACTTATGACAGTTATTTGTTCGTTTTGTAGTTGTCATGGAATGTTGACAGAGTGATGACATTAAAGTAATAATTTTTCATTGACATAATTGAACTTTTGTGTTCTATAAGCCATGTAATATATTTTTATGGTACATGGTTTTGCATATAACTGAATACAAAGAACTTCCTATTTGTGAAAAGTATAAGTGTTTAAAAATGCAAATCAAATCAATAACAAGGAATATCTCGAAAATGCTTCAATCTATAAAAGGTGACATAAAATGTGCGTTTTGAATAGACCTTTATTATTTTATGTAGGAAGATTTTGTCTATCACTTACGGTTTACCAGTTTTACAGAGGTCGTTCAGAATGAACAGGTCTTCAGAGGCAATTCCAAGAAAATTCAAGATATACATTTAATGTGTCATAAAAGTAGGTTGGCTCTTTAGCTATTTTTATGGGTAGCATTGGGACGCATTTATAGGATTCCACTTGTTTTAAAGTTATACTTAGAGTTACTATTTGGAAATGTTCATGGTTTTTTTTTTAATTTACGTCCTACAGCGTCATCTTAGGTCATCTCGGACGATGAATGAAATGGGTGAAGTGATGCTCAAATGAGCCCGGGGTCCATGGAGCTTAGAGTTACCCGATATTCGTCTATCAGGATAAGGAAAACCCCGGAAAAACCTTATCCAGGTAACTCACCCTAACCGAGATTCGGACTCGGAACCTCTTGAACGTAAGGTAGACACGCTACCATCTACGCTACCGAGGCGGGCATGTTCATGGTTAGAATCCTCGAACATTATACCTGTAAAACCATTATCTAATTATTTTTCTAAGCATTTAAGCCAAGGATACACTGAAAATTCGCCGAAAATGTTGAAAATCATGGAATTTTCTTTTTTGGCACTTTTGGTAGCTTAGGTTTTGTAGTAATAGATGGCATGCTATTTTTATCATTTGCACCACTTAAAGCCATCACGTAACGATTTAAAGAGATTTTTAACAATCGTTAAAAGTAACAATCATGACTTTAAAATTGATTTTCTGAGAAACTTTTTTCTAACACTTTTCAGTATACAAAATTCCTCACGCGTCAAAGTTTATTATTTAACTTGGTGAAACTTCCAGGATAGGTACATAATATGTAAATAAGAAACTTCACATTCCAATTTTTGTTAATGCTCATGTTTAGAAAATTATATGCTGTTAAGTAATAAAATAAGTTAATATTTTCAAAATTTTGTGAACTAACAGGTGGAACCTATTTTAGAACAAATGCTACAAGAATATTCCAAAAAATAAGAATGTGGGTATTTTAAATTTGCTATGTACTGGCCAGAAACAAAAACTCAACTTTAAAGCTCAAATTTTTTGACGCGTAGAACATTTTTAATTTTTACAATATTTTCACAAAAAATAATTAATAATTGATGAACTATTTGGTGTAGCAACATCAAATTTGGCATGCAAGTTTAAAATTATACTGTAATTATGTGGCTAGATTTTCATAATGATAGGTTTATTGTTATGGAATTTGGAATTTTCAGTGTAGCCTTAAAAGCCGAAATGTGATATTTAAATATACAGCGTGTCATCAAATTGTGCCAGGTATTTCAAAAGTAGATTTTCTGGTAATTTGTTTTCTTAAACGTTTGCCACTTTGAAATACTTCCTAATGTGTAATTTTGTTCAGAGTCTTCAAAATTCTCATTAAGATCCATTAAGAGATTTAAAAAGCTTTTTACTTAGTATCAAGTATTGTTTTGGCAATAGGTTTTGCTGGTTTAATACAATATAAACACTTTGAAAATAGTAACTATTATATGCTTTATTATTTTTGCTCTCTTAACTAGATTGATAATTATATTGTATTCCAAACCAAAATTCGATATCGAATTTCACCAGAGATAACTTTTGAGGCTCCTTTAATAATAATAATAATAATAATAATAATAATAATAATAATAATAATAATAATAATAATAATAATAATAATAATAATAATAATAATAATAATAATAATAATAATAATAATAATAATAATAATAATAATAATAATAATAATAATAATAATAATAATAATAATAATAATAATAATAATAATAATAATAATAATAATAATAATAATAATAATAATAATAATAATAATAATAATAATAATAATAATAATAATAATAATAATAATAATAATAATAATAATAATAATAATAATAATAATAATAATAATAATAATAATAATAATAATAATAATAATAATAATAATAATAATAATAATAATAATAATAATAATAATAATAATAATAATAATAATAATAATAATAATAATAATAATCATAATAAAAATAATAATAATAGTAATAATAATAGCCATTTTTACTTTCCCTACAGCATATAGTAAAGCGAGAAAGAAAATGCATGTTTCAAGATCGCCTGAATCCAAAAGTATTTATAAAGAAAATGAACCTAATTGCAGTGAAGCAATGCATATTACACAAATATGACTATTTGTAACAAAAAACTTCACTTATCTTAAGAAAAATGATGTCAATTTTTCTTATTAGTTGAATTAGTTGAAGTTGAAATCGATTTTACCAACCCTTGTTCGCGTCGTCAGTCAAAAAAAAAAAAAAAAAAAAAAAAAAAAAAAAAAATATTCCTCATAAAAAATAAAATAAACTTTTGGTCGTTTAACCATAATATAAATCCTGAAGTTAAATTATTAAAACAATTAAATGTTTCGATAAATTTAATGGTTTGGGAAAGATATTTATTTTAAAAATAAACATCGTGCAATGAATTTTGAAATACAAGCAGTTGATTCTGTCCTTAAGTTTTTTTTTGTGTGTAATTTACGTCCTCCAACGTTAAGTCATATGGGACGATGAATGGAATGGACGAAATGATGCTCAAATGAGTCCGGGGCCATGGAGCCTAGAGTTACCCGACATTCGTCTATCAGGATAAGGGAAAACCCCGGAAAAACCTTATCCAGGTAACTCACCCTAACCGAGATTCGAATTTGGGACCTCTTGAACGTGAGGCAGACATGCTACCACCTACGCTACCGAGGCAGGCATTAAGTTTGTTTCGTTTTCAGATTTTGGTAATACTGAAAAAAAACAAAAAAAAAACATAATAACATAGTAACTTCCTTAACGACGAATTTATTTTTGACAGACGACGCGAACAAGGGTTCGTAAAGCCGATTTCAACTTCAACTAATTCAACTAATAAGAAACATTGACATCATTTTTCTTAAGATAAGTGAAGCTGTTTGTTAAAAATAGTTATATTTGTATAATTGTATTTATAATAATTCTACTGCGTACTTATAGTCACTAGGGTTGTATTACATGACATCCAAAATCCATACCAAGGTAACATGTACACGCTTTGTGGTCCTCTGATTCCAAATTTAGAATCTAAGTTTGTGTCCTTGATAAAACAACCCAGAAAACGAGAAGTAGATAGACACCAAAGTACGACAAAATACGGCAAGAAGATTTTCTGGAAACGACTATTCTCTACATAGGACATTTTAGGAAAATTTTAATTCTGGCAGAAATGACTGTAAGGATTTTCACTAAAATACCACACGTTTAAGATATTTTTATGAGAAATGAAATAGTCAGAATATTCTGTAAACGTTTGCATTATTGTTGACTTTTGTAAAAGAGACAAAATCTCAGTACACAAAAGATGCATATCTAGCAAAAATACCCAATTAAAGCGAAGTACTTTTTTCTTTCTTGTGGAATGGACCACTTCCGAGATATTCCTTGTTGTTTTTCGAAGTTTCCCAACGCTTATGCGTTTCTCAAGTGGCATGTTGTTATTCATTTTTTAATGTCTATTCCACACAAAATGGATGGAATATAAAGGCCAGCACATAGTAACTAGCTGTGCCCTAAAATCATTTGAAATATTCCCATACTACATCCGTTTTTTTTTTTTTTTTTTTTTTTTTTTTTTTTTTTTTTTTTTTTTTTTTTTTGTAATTTACGTCCTCCAAAGTTAAGTCATATCGGACGATAAATGGAATGGGTGAAATTATGCTCAAATGAGTCCGGGGTCCATGGAGCTTAGAGTTACCAACATTCGTCTTACAGGATAAGGGAAAACCCCAGAAAAACCTTATCCAGATAGCTCACCCTGACCGAGATTTGAACTCGAGACCTCTTGAACGTGAGGCAGACATGCTACCACCACGCTACCGAGGCGGGCATAGAGCTTAGAGTTACCCGACATTCGTCTCTCAGGATAAGGGAAACCCCCGGAAAAAACTTTATCCAGGTAACTCACAGACCGAGATACGAACTCGAGACCTCTTGAACGTGAGGCAGACATGCTACCACCACGCTACCGAGGCGGGCATAGAGCTTAGAGTTACCCGACATTCGTCTCTCAGGATAAGGGAAGCCTCCGGAAAAAACTTTATCCAGGTAACTCACAGACCGAGATACGAACTCGGGACCTCTTGAACGTGAGGCAGACATGCTACCACCACGCTACCGAGGCGGGCATAGAGCTTAGAGTTACCCGACATTCGTCTCTCAGGATAAGGGAAACCCCCGGAAAAAACTTTATCCAGGTAACTCACCGACCGAGATACGAACTCGGGACCTCTTGAACGTGAGGCAGACATGCTACCACCACGCTACCGAGGCGGGCATAGAGCTTAGAGTTACCCGACATTCGTCTCTCAGGATAAGGGAAACCCCCGGAAAAAACTTTATCCAGGTAACTCACAGACCGAGATACGAACTCGGGACCTCTTGAACGTGAGGCAGACATGCTACCACCACGCTACCGAGGCGGGCATAGAGCTTAGAGTTACCCGACATTCGTCTCTCAGGATAAGGGAAACCTCCGGAAAAAACTTTATCCAGGTAACTCACAGACCGAGATACGAACTCGGGACCTCTTGAACGTGAGGCAGACATGCTACCACCACGCTACCGAGGCGGGCATAGAGCTTAGAGTTACCCAACATTTGTCTCTCAGGATAAGGGAAACCTCCGGAAAAAACTTTATCCAGGTAACTCACAGACCGAGATACGAACTCGGGACCTCTTGAACGTGAGGCAGACATGCTACCACCACGCTACCGAGGCGGGCATAGAGCTTAGAGTTACCCAACATTTGTCTCTCAGGATAAGGGAAACCTCCGGAAAAAACTTTATCCAGGTAACTCACCGACCGAGATACGAACTCGAGACCTCTTGAACGTGAGGCAGACATGCTACCACCACGCTACCGAGGCGGGCATAGAGCTTAGAGTTACCCAACATTTGTCTCTCAGGATAAGGGAAACCTCCGGAAAAAACTTTATCCAGGTAACTCACCGACCGAGATACGAACTCGGGACCTCTTGAACGTGAGGCAGACATGCTACCACCACGCTACCGAGGCGGGCATAGAGCTTAGAGTTACCCAACATTTGTCTCTCAGGATAAGGGAAACCCCCGGAAAAAACTTTATCCAGGTAACTCACCGACCGAGATACGAACTCGAGACCTCTTGAACGTGAGGCAGACATGCTACCACCACGCTACCGAGGCGGGCATAGAGCTTAGAGTTACCCGACATTCGTCTCTCAGGATAAGGGAAACCCCCGGAAAAACTTTATCCAGGTAACTCACAGACCGAGATACGAACTCGAGACCTCTTGAACGTGAGGCAGACATGCTACCACCACGCTACCGAGGCGGGCATAGAGCTTAGAGTTACCCGACATTCGTCTCTCAGGATAAGGGAAACCCCCGGCAAAAACTTTATCCAGGTAACTCACAGACCGAGATACGAACTCGGGACCTCTTGAACGTGAGGCAGACATGCTACCACCACGCTACCGAGGCGGGCATAGAGCTTAGAGTTACCCAACATTTGTCTCTCAGGATAAGGGAAACCCCCGGAAAAAACTTTATCCAGGTAACTCACCGACCGAGATACGAACTCGAGACCTCTTGAACGTGAGGCAGACATGCTACCACCACGCTACCGAGGCGGGCATAGAGCTTAGAGTTACCCGACATTCGTCTCTCAGGATAAGGGAAACCTCCGGAAAAAACTTTATCCAGGTAACTCACCGACCGAGATACGAACTCGAGACCTCTTGAACGTGAGGCAGACATGCTACCACCACGCTACCGAGGCGGGCATAGAGCTTAGAGTTACCCAACATTTGTCTCTCAGGATAAGGGAAACCCCCGGAAAAAACTTTATCCAGGTAACTCACCGACCGAGATACGAACTCGAGACCTCTTGAACGTGAGGCAGACATGCTACCACCACGCTACCGAGGCGGGCATAGAGCTTAGAGTTACCCGACATTCGTCTCTCAGGATAAGGGAAACCTCCGGAAAAAACGTTATCTAGGTAACTCACCGACCGAGATACGAACTCGTGACCTCTTGAACGTGAGGCAGACATGCTACCACCACGCTACCGAGGCGGGCATAGAGCTTAGAGTTACCCAACATTTGTCTCTCAGGATAAGGGAAACCCCCGGAAAAAACTTTATCCAGGTAACTCACCGACCGAGATACGAACTCGAGACCTCTTGAACGTGAGGCAGACATGCTACCACCACGCTACCGAGGCGGGCATAGAGCTTAGAGTTACCCAACATTTGTCTCTCAGGATAAGGGAAACCCCCCGGAAAAAACTTTATCCAGGTAACTCACCGACCGAGACACGAACTCGGGACCTCTTGAACGTGAGGCAGACATGCTACCACCACGCTACCGAGGCGGGCATAGAGCTTAGAGTTACCCAACATTTGTCTCTCAGGATAAGGGAAACCCCCGGAAAAAACTTTATCCAGGTAACTCACCGACCGAGATACGAACTCGGGACCTCTTGAACGTGAGGCAGACATGCTACCACCACGCTACCGAGGCGGGCATAGAGCTTAGAGTTACCCAACATTTGTCTCTCAGGATAAGGGAAACCCCCGGAAAAAACTTTATCCAGGTAACTCACCCACCGAGATACGAACTCGAGACCTCTTGAACGTGAGGCAGACATGCTACCACCACGCTACCGAGGTGGGCATAGAGCTTAGAGTTACCCAACATTTGTCTCTCAGGATAAGGGAAACCCCCGGAAAAAACTTTATCCAGGTAACTCACCGACCGAGATACGAACTCGAGACCTCTTGAACGTGAGGCAGACATGCTACCACCACGCTACCGAGGCGGGCATAGAGCTTAGAGTTACCCAACATTTGTCTCTCAGGATAAGGGAAACCTCCGGAAAAAACTTTATCCAGGTAACTCACTGATCGAAATTCAAACTCGGGACCTCTTGAACGTGAGGCAGACACGCTACCACCACGCTACCGAGGCGGGCTGGGAGTTCTTGTAGATGCCAGTAAATCTACTGACATGAAGCAGTCGCTTTTAAGCACACTTAAAAAAAATCGGTCTCGTCTGTGTTTGAACCAGTTACCTTGTGATCTAAAGGCCTGCGCCTAACCCACTTAGTCACCCACTCCAAAATGAAGTAGAGTAATAAGCCTCTGTGAGAATTTTTTGTACAAGAGTGTCAAAGAACCGTGTTTTTTATTTAGTACATTAGAGATTGTACATCAACATCAGCTTCGATATGAGAAAGCAAAAGTATTATTTATTTCATGCTACAATATTAATGTAATGTCAATTGTTTACTGGTGGCCATGGGTGACTTAAAACAGAGATCGTAATCGTCTTTAATTTAGTAATAACAACGGCGTTATTCGTTTATTTAAAAACAATAAAAGGTATGTAATCAATTGTTGATATCAAAGAGTTGAATACAAATATACATTTATAGTAATAAAAGCTCTTAGTTAAAGGAATATTCTATTTCATTACCCATAGAAACAATACGGGATGGATTAATATACAGAAACGTGTATAAGAATGGAAGTTTCAAGTTCACCCATCATTCCTTCGCACTGCCACTTAGGTACAATGTGATGAAGTCTGAGAGAAGTGAGAATTCCTTTTAGTTTCACAGGTCTTATCTTCTTATTTAATACTTGGCAGTAGCCATAATCCGAGAAAAAATGCCTGTTCTCACTCACTCACTGGCTGTTGGAGGCTGATTGAGTGTCAGCGTGTTGTGTCATGCGTGTGCCTGTCCTAGATGGACTTAACCACTTAATGACGGATATGTGGGGTTTTGTAGGGAGGCGGGTTTGGTTTAGGTAGGGGAAAGAAAGGAGGTAGCCGTAGCTCCTCAACGGTTGCCGACTCGGGTGCAACGCCTGTGCTTCCCGCTGGTTTGAAAATATTTAGGAAGAGTTTAATTTACAACGATTTTTAGTCTAATTTTCAGGTAGGTATTGTTGAGGCAAACTCGCGTAGAATTTTGTGCCCCTGCGTCTAATGACATCTTCCACACATTGGAGAGATGAGGCTTCATGAAGGTATCTCACGGGAAAGCACCGATATATAGACTAGATGGCACTAAGACACCTATCCTATACACGTTGAAGCTGTAGCAGTTTGGATCCTGCGGGCATGTCCCAGATCTCACACGCATAAAGCATTCTAGGAAGAATCAAAGCCTGAAAAAACGCAACTTTAGGGGTGTCGGCATCCCTGACCACATCCTGGGGTACAACGAAGCCGAACGCACGCTCGATGCTCTAACTCCTGGATGTGACCCCCGAAAGTTACACCCTTATCCAGCTTTACCCCCAAGTAACTTAGAGAATTTGTCCACTCTATCCTTCGACCAGAATAAGTAAAAGAGGGTAGGTTGGTGGAAAAGTGGCGCTTGGTGAAAAGTATGGCTTGGCTTTTCTCCGGGTTGTTCTTTCAGAATGTCGCTCTATTTAAATTCCGAAGGACAGCTTAGTTCCGCAATTAATACCTATTCGGTCCTTTTTGCTCTAAAATATTTATAATTGCTGCTATTTGTGCCCATTGTTTAAACAAAAGCTAAGTGTTAAGATAAACACAACATATTTGTGTACATTTCTTTTGAAATATTTAAAAATAATAGAAATATAGTTTCATAAAATGTGAGCAAACTTCAGTGCCATTCCTGGTTGGAATGGCTGGACTATTACCTTCTTTGTAGATAGCTCTGTTAACTCCAACCTCATCTTCTGCCATATATTATCCTTCCTTACAAAACTCTCCACTGCCAGTAGAGGGCCCAGCCCTGATCTAGCTTGAGACAAAAGTTCTGACATCCAAATCTTCAATGTCCAGTCGCGATACTTGGAGCGCTATTGATGGAGTGAGGCAAACTGGTTAGATGTTTCGAACTTTGAACTTGGAGGCGCCAAAATAAATAACGGATTATTAAAATAAGACCTGAAGCTTTCCTGGCAACGAATATGCTCAATTTCCTCTCGGGTAGCAAGCCAAGTGAAAAGACGATTAGAAATCGACGTTTCGGGAGTGTGCATCTCTCCCATCATCACGATATTTATTAAATGTTATAACCACAAATGAATCAATGGATGTAACGCAAATATAAACAAAGACAAAACACTATCAAAATTCGCATTACTGAACAAAACGCAGTTTTCAGTAAATAAAATGCCAGGTCAGGAGATGGCGTGAGTATAGAAAATCAATTGAGTCAAAATAACGTAACTACTTAACTCGATTATCAAGCTATATTGATCTGTGCTTCTTAAGTCGACGGATTTCCATGTTTAAGGCCGGTTTCCAAGAGGACTTGAACTGAAATCCAGCATCACGATTAAGCGTGCTCCTCTCGGAGGAAATGTCCAAAGCCTCCTTATCTCTCCGCTGACAGTAACTGTTTTGTTTTGCCAAGATGGTCGTCTCCCGAAAGTTGGCTCTATGGTCGTTATCTAAACAAAATTCTGCCAGCCCAGACTTCTCAGGTTGCATTAAACGAATGCTCCGTTCGTGTTTGTTTATTCTGGTAGCGATGGTCCTTCCGGTTTGTACTATATACGGTGTCCCATATTCACAGGGAATGCGGTACACCTCCGGAACTTGGAAGTCCAGTTTGTCTTTCACTGGTCTCAACAGATGTTTAATCTTCTGAGGTGATGTTTAATCTTTATCCGTATATAGGACAAACCGGAAGGACCATCGCTACCAGAATAAACGAACATGGACGGAGCATTCGTTTAATGCAACCTGAGAAGTACGGGCTTTTTTTTTTTTTTTTTTTTTTTGTAATTTACGTCCTCCAACATTTAGTCATATCGGACGATGAATGAAATGGGTGAAATGATGCTCAATGCGTCCGGGGTCCATGGAGCTTAGAGTTACCCGACATTCGTATTTCAGGATAAGGGAAAACCCCAGAAAAGAACCTTATCCAGGTAACTCAACCTGACAGAGATTCGAACTCGGGACCTCTTGAACGTGAGGCAGACGTGCTACCATCTACGCTACCGAGGTGGGCTAAGAAGTATGGGCTGGCAGAGCATTGTTTCTATAACGACCATAGACCCAACTTTCGATAGACGGCCATCTTGGGAAAATGCAGCAGTTACTGGGAGCGGAGAGTTAAGGAGGCGTTGGCTATTTCCTCCGAGAGGAGCACGCTTAATCGTGATGCCGGATTTCAGTTCAGCTCCTCTTAGAAACCGGCCTTAAAATGGAAATCCGTCGACTTAAGAAGCACAGATCAATACAGCTTGATAATCAAGTTAAGTAGTTACGTTTCTTTGACCAAATTAATTTTCTGTACTCACGCCATCTCCTGACCTGGCATTTAATCTACTGAAAACAGTGCTTTGTTCAGTAATGCGAATTTTGATAGTGTTTTGTCTTTGTTTATATTTGTGTTATATCCAGTGAATCATTTGTGGTTATAACATTTAATAAATATCGTGATGATGAGAGAGATGCACACCCCCGAAACGTCCATTTCTAATCGTCTTTTCACCTGGCTTGCTTCCCGAGAAGAAATTAGCAAATGGATATATTATTTTACCAAGTGTTTTAATTTTCTCAAAAAATGGCTCTAAAGATTTTGATTAAAATACTGTGTGCTTAACATATTTTTATGACAAATGAAATGTATATCAAAATTATTTTAGGAAAGTCCTCAGAATTTTAAAAACTGTTAAACGGCATGAGATGGTACACCCACATTGTAAATCTCGTCAGAACACACAAGTTATTCCAAATAGATTTTTGTATGAAGTCAACTATTTTCAAGATATTACTTGTTATGTGTTTGAATTTTCCAATAGGTATACCATTTTAAAGCAGGAAATCGTTATTTTCATGTCGTAGACATGCAAACAGAATACAATTTGAAAGCCCTTACATAACGATGAGCTCTTAAAAGATCTCAGTGTCCCGTAAGCTTACTATATTCCCCTACTCTCATAGTACCTATAAGAAAATACGTAATAAAGCTGTGTATATAACTTTTTATCTCGACCATATAGAAGAATAAATAACCCTTTTAAAAAGATTCTGTTGAACAAAGGGTAGAAAAAGCTATATGAATATAATACATCATATATTTTTCTCAAGAAGTAAACCATTACATAATAAAAAAAAAATCCGTTTAAAGAATTTGTATTAAAATATTTGTTGGTCAAAATAGATATTTACATTTGGAAAATTATAACTTTTCATTCTATGAGCCATTTTTTTACATATTAATGTAATTAATTAAGCAATTAATAACTTGAAAACTGAAATATTGCAATGAAAATTTGTATATGTAGGTATTAATATTTCGGTGTATTACTTGCAGTATACATTTCAAATACAAATGTTCAAATAGGAGAAGTTAGGCGTCTCGTCTATGTCTACCTTTAAAAATATTCAGTATTGGGCCTTTACACATAGAAAATAAATATGGATAATTATCATAATAAATGTAAAATGTATAAAATCCTCCCCACAATCTTTATTCTTTGTACAGTTCATATTTTACATCCAAGAACTGATGTAGAATGCTAGTTACTGATAAACTGTGATGGTGAACCTGACATACTGTATCAGCTATCAACTAACTTAACAATTCTCTAAAGTTATGAACTTTGATGGAAGAAGCTGTAATGGGAGATCATTACTAATATATCATACTGCATACCAAAAATGAATTACTATTGCACTGATTGAAATGTTCATCCCAAAATGTTCTTCTCTTCAGACATAATAAGCAGAAACGAAAGTTGTTTTCGGAATATTTCAGGAATTTCTAGAAACTTTGTCAAGTTGCACTGGTACCAAATTGTTACGTGAACAGTTAGTGTTGAGAAAAAAATAAAATGTTTCTGCTTCGAAAAAAAAATGTCTGAAAACAACATTTTTAATAAAGAATGAAGGAGGTATGTAATTTTATATCAAATCAGTAAGTGATAAAGGACTTTTACCAATCTGAAATTACAAGTATAACAAATTAAACTAAATGTTATAATTTCAACACTATTAATTGCTCATTTAACGTAATTAGTATTCTGAATTTATATGCTAAATGACTAAATCATCGAACGGTTAAGAAACATGACTTAGTAAAATTGTGTACATTAGAGCATTAATAAATTCAAAAAGAAGTTTACATTGTAAAAACCAATAAATGCACTTTTTTATTTTTTGCTGAAAACAACTTTCGACGTTACATATTTTATGTGTAAATTACGCCTAAAATACGTAGAGGTACTTACTCGCCCAACACTAGCAATAGTATCTTCTATTAAGAGTAGATAAGAAAGCGATGAGTGTTTCCGTATTGAATTCTGAATACATTTGGTGAACAGACCGTGACACATGCGTGTTTGTTTACAAGGTAGAGTTCTTCAGTTCGTTATGCCCGTTGATATTCAGACTGTGTAGTGGAATTAATTGAGATGGAAGGGTGGAGGGGGGATGTTACCAAACACGAATGCAATTAACTGCTTGCTCGTCATCGCTTCCGTGTTTCATTCTGCACCATTTGTTTCCAAAACGTCATTACAGCAACACTCGGTTCATTAAAACGAACAGCAGAGGCAGGAAAATGTGAGTGGGGTTGGGTGACATTCGATTTCAACAGCAATCAGCAAAACCACGCACCAGTGAGCATTATTCATAAATGAACTACTGAACTGCAAGCGCGCTATCTTCTTTCTAGCCTCAAGGACGTAAAACTAACGCCAAAACAAATGATGGCTTAAAACAGCAGACAGTCGCAACAGACTGTGAAACATCTAAGATACTATGGCGTCTGGCTATGGTGGCTTGTATTCCGACTGAACTGCAAGAGGCCCCTGTCTTTTTCTAGCCTCAAAGACATAACACTAACGCCAAAACAAATGATAGCTTGAAACAACAGACAATCGTAGTGCACTGTGAAACATCTGAGATATTATAGCGTCCGGGAGTAGTATCAACGATGGCTGTGTATTCCGACATGTTGATGGATGGAAAACAAACTTTAAACATAAAAGTTGAATGAAACAAGAGACACATTGTTTGGTTTTGTTTTAATTCCAAAATAAATATGTATATACATATTACAACTTAAGCATCATTTAGTGAACGCAGTAGATGCATCCGCTTGCTGCAAAAGTCGAGAGATGCAATTTATTTTACAAGCAGCGTGCAATCGAATGATTTTTAGTAAAAGCAGTGTGAATATAGTGGTTTTATTTTTGGAATTCAGAATATAGGTATCTGTTCTAAAATGAGTATAGTAAAAGGTCGATTATGTCGTGTTCAGGTATTGGGAAAACTTTTCTGAAATCTCGGTTATTTTCAGCTTAAAAACGTGGAACCCTATCATATACAATAATCAAATGACAAATTTAGAAACACTTAGCATCTTACTATCACTGTGATTTTAATAAATATCTCAATGACTCCTGATCTCTGATTGTACAAATAGCAGTTGGTAACTGAACGCATAGCATTGAAAATCTTGTAAGAGATAGCAGAGTAATCACTACTGGGCTATATTTTAATAAATTTGAAAAGTTACACCCTGAATTCTTCTAAGTTTATGTTTAATTCAATGGTTTTTACTTTCTCTAATACTTACATGGTATTGCATTCCACCCAAAACTTCAATATTGAGATTTCGCCGCAATTACACGTTTTGAGACCCTCTGAATAATAATAATAATAATAATAATAATAATAATAATAATAATAATAATAATAATAATAATAATAATAATAATAATAATAATAATAATAATAATAATAATAATAATAATAATAATAATAATAATAATAATAATAATAATAATAATAATAATAATAATAATAATAATAATAATAATAATAATAATAATAATAATAATAATAATAATAATAATAATAATAATAATAATAATAATAATAATAATAATAATAATAATAATAATAATAATAATAATAATAATAATAATAATAATAATAATAATAATAATAATAATAATAATAATAATAATAATAATAATAATAATAATAAAGCATATTTAGAAAAATATGTGCATGTATACCTACTCTTTAAGTTCAATGTCTTCCCAGGATGGGGCATGACCTAGAACATCCCCCCATTCGAGACTAACTTTAGATGGAAATCTTTCGAAAATGTTGATTTTCTCAAAATTGTCTCTGATGTTTTAATTAAAATACTTCTTTAACATATTTTTATGCCCAGTGAAATACATACCTGGAATTTTCTAGGAATATTCTCGTAAGTCCTCTATTCTGAATGACTTTTACATAACTGGTAAACTGTGAGAGATATACAAAACCTTACTATACAAAAAGTGTAGATCTCATTAAAACATAATTTATGTAAACTAAGTTTGTTCTTGTGGCGATAAGCATTTTTAAGACATTTCTTGATATTCATTTAGTTTTCAAATACTTAAAACTCTTATACTTTTTATGTTAGGACAGCGTTTGAGCCTTATGTTATTTATGGACGATCTTTAATCGAAGATTTCTTCGATTATTCTATGTTAGGTCTGAAACACAGCTTAATTTTATTCAGAGACCTATTTATCAGGCTTGAGGTTATTTTGTGTGCCGTAAATCTACAACTGCTTGAAAGTTTGTGGCTCTTTTTGCTTCCCATTGTGAAAGTTTATTACCACGGTCAAGTCCTGGATCTATCAGTCCGAAAGCCGCTCTTAAGCTCACTTACGCACGGCAGATTATCAAAGCCGGATTGTTGGTTTTCCTACCGGGACCGCTGCCTATCCCCTCTCCCAGTGGCTTACAAAGCCTTGGGTCAGTAATCTGTCGAGGAGCCAGCAATAATACATAATTCAGGACGTTAACCATACAAAATGTCGTCCAAATTAAATAGCTCTTTACATCAACAATGGAGTCCCCTCAGCATCAAGAAAATGACTACATGGATACGAGTTTTAAAGTTTATAAAATAATTTTAATGTTGTAATGTTCAAATGTACTATTCTCATAGAACAAAATGTCTAATACTGGGCGTTCAAAGTCAAACACTTCGTGTTTAAGATAGACCCACAAGAAATGGCCAGTTGCTGTGTACTATGTTCATAGCTTACAATAATTAATCACAAATATATCAGCTAAAGAAAGAGAATATAAATAAATAGATAAACAAAGGATTGAATTTGTGGTAGTTATACAGGATTTTGCATACCTTAGTTCTGAAGCACATTATCTCTTTCTTCCTATATTGATATTTGTATAAAATATAGCTCCAACGTATTACGACTCGCATCTGGAATATATTCTACATCAAAATAGAGCTTAACTCTTCTGAAGTTTAATAAAAGATTTTAATAACTAAGACACATTGATATATACGAGCCTCCGCGACACCTGTAACTTCCCACTTCGTGTTTCCTGACACTTCCACTGCGTGTCGCTGTTATCCTCCTTTTCGTAGGATTTAAATCCGCTCTCCCAGTGGCCTTGGGTCAGCAGTCTGTCGAGGAGCCAGCAATAATACATAATTCAGGACGTTAACCACACAAAATGTCGTCCAAATTAAATAGCTGTTTACATCAACAATGCAGTCCCCTCAGCGTCAAGAAAACGACTACATGGAAACGAGTTTTAAAGTTTATAAAATAATTTTAATGTTGTAATGTTCAAATGTACTATTCTCATAGAACAAAATGTCTAATACTGGGCGTTCAAAGTCAAACACTTCGTGTTTAAGATAGACCCACAAGAAATGGCCAGTTGCTGTGTACTATGTTCATAGCTTACAATAATTAATCACAAATATATCAGCTAAAGAAACAGAATATAAATAAATAGATAAACAAAGGATTGAATTTGTGGTAGTTATACAGGATTTTGCATACCTTAGTTCCGAAGCACATTATCTCTTTCTTCCTATATTGATATTTGTATAAAATATAGCTCCAACGTATTACGACTCGCATCTGGAATATATTCTACATCAAAATAGAGCTTAACTCTTCTGAAGTTTAATAAAAGATTTTAATAACTAAGACACATTGATATATACGAGCCTCCGCGACACCTGTAACTTCCCACTTCGTGTTTCCTGACACTTCCACTGCGTGTCGCTGTTATCCTCCTTTTCGTAGGATTTAAATCCGCTCTCCCAGTGGCCTTGGGTCAGCAGTCTGTCGAGGAGCCTGCAATAATACATAATTCAGGACGTTAACCACACAAAATGTCGTCCAAATTAAATAGCTCTTTACATCAACAATGCAGTCCCCTCAGCGTCAAGAAAACGACTACATGGAAACGAGTTTTAAAGTTTATAAAATAATTTTAATTTTGTAATGCTTAAATGCACCATTCTCATAGAACAAAATGTTTAATACGTTTGCGGGAAGAGTCCCTTTCATACTCGATTATTTTTGGAAACAAAACTATAGAATAGATTTGATTAATAGAGTCGACATGAAAAATTCAATGCCACGGCCGGGATTTGAACCACGGATCTACTGGTCTCCGTCCAGTCACTCTTACCCATTGAGCTACCATGGCCAACTTTCCGTCATGACAATATAAATAATAAGAGTTAAATGATGAAGCCTGGGACTCAAGTATTTACGACAGTAGGTCGGCACAAACGGCGTATCTCGGATGCGAGAGCCCCTAGTGGTCTACCGGGGAAATATACGAGTCAATTGGAGAATTTAATGTCATGCCGTCAAATTGGCCATTAGCTCAATGGGTAAGAGCGACTGGACGGAAACCAGGAGATTCGTGGTTCAAATCCCGGCCGTAGCATTGAATTGTTCATGTCGACTCCATCAATCCAATACTTCAGCCTGTGTACGGCTAGTGTGAAGAAATGATTAATTTCCATCAATTAACTAAAGTAGAATAGATTTATTTGGCAATGGAAATTATTTAAAAATAAACTATTTCAAAAGGGAGAAGCATATACAACGAGAATTATGAATGTTGTAACAAAACTAACTTTCATAACGCTACAGTATTATTTGCATCAAGGGAAACAGATAAAAGTATCAGTATCAATGATACCCATTAATTTAATTTCATGTAAACATCATTAATAAAAGTAAAAATTAAGTGTCAATTATTTAATTCGTGCTTCTTTTCGTAAAGTTTTTATTAAGTGAAAAATATTTCTAATGAAGTAATAACCTATTTAAAGCGAAACGAAATTCATTGCTAACAATGAAAATATAGAATGTGTTTATAGAAATAAAAAGAAATATAAAATTATAGGATGACGAAGTGCTAAAATAAGTGAAGAAGAAATTATAATTAAAGTGCTTAAAATGTAATAATATGGTGGATACAGCATAATCGAGTTTGTTGTATAACAAAATATTTTGAGATAGACGATAAAAATATTGTATCAGACTGACATTAATATATCTATATATATGGTATATAGTTTACTATATATAGTAAACAAATTTCACTGGAAATACACGCCTTGAGGCTTCGAGAACAAACAAAAAAAAAAAAAAAAAAAAAAGAAAAAGAAGGGGGTATTGAAAAAGGCCTGAGCGCGCGCGTGTACGCAAGTCTATCTCGGTATGTGAACAGCATAAATCTAAAATGAATATTGGATAAATACCAAACTTAATATATCTAACTTTAAGTTTATGTGAATATTCTGTTCGTTTTAATTTACTTTTGTATAACTGGCATAAGACGTAGGCAACAGCTTACTGTACGCCTGCAAAAATAAATACATAAACATATCGTTAAAATACGCAAAATACATGTTACGCTCTTTTTTCTGAATTAGTCTTTTCTGAGATATTCCTTATTATTGGACTGACGTTTTCATTACGTATACTTTTGTGAAATGAGATGTAGGTAGGCAATCGTACTTTTTTCTCCGTACCATGGAAACAGAATGAAATTTTATTGCTATCACACATCAAACAGCCCTTAAAACAGTTGACTATCACTTAAAACCTACTGTCTGTCCACCACAAAAAGACAAGGTAGAGGAGTGTGCAACAATCACTTTTGCTGCCTGCATGATGTTTATGCTCACCATCCGGATATGATAAGGATGCTAAGCTCATGTAAAATACGGCCTTGTCACATAACTCACCCATGCATAATGGCCGCACCGTGGCTCAGTGGTTAGACCGCTTGGCTCTCACCAAGGCGGCCGAGTTTGAGGTTTGTGGTGGACAACACGGCGCTGGGACGGGTTTCCTCCGGGACCTCCGGTTTTCCCCGCCATCTCATTCCACCGGTGCTCCATCTTCATCTCATGTATCATCAGTGTCACCGCCTGCGGTGCCGTATGTAGTAAAAGCTGGCGTTAAACACTACGCATTTCATTTTCATTTCCCATGCATAATACGTGCATAATACCTATCACTGCAATTACTGTGGCCCCGCTTGCCTGCTTGTAGTGGGTGGACAGTACCTATCACTGCAGTTAGTGAAACGAGCATTAGATCTGGCAGCATGGATGACTCATATGTACTTTCATACACTCATTTCGTAGTAAGCAGATCTACTAACTGAGCAGATAAACGGTTGAAACCCCTCTCCCACTTCAGCCCCCGCTTGCCTTCTTGTAGTGGGTGGACAGTATCTATCACTGCAGTTACTGAAACGAGCATTAGATCTGGCAGCATGGGTAACTCATATGCACTCTCATACACTCATTTCGTAGTAAGCAGATCCACTACCAGAGCAGATAAACAGTTGAAACCCCTCTCCATCTTCAGGCCCCGCTTGCCTTCTTGTGGTGGGCAGACAGTACTGTATTCCCTTATTCCCAATGTATCAATCATAAATAATATGTACCACAATTTTCTCTAGATCTTTATGGGTTAAGAATTATGCAAAAGTCATTTGCTTCAGAGATGTTCCAAAAAATTAATATATGAATTTTAATTAGCATGAAAATATGTTAAAAATATAGTATTTTAATCAAAATATATAGAGGCAGTTTTGAGAAAATACAAATGTCGAAAAGCTATTAATTTAAACGGCAGTTTGGAGCGGAGGATTTTTCATATGATACCTTGGAAGGTTGCCACTTAAGCAACCGTCTAATAAAGTTACTTTCTGGCGGGGTTCCAGAACCTCAAAATATGTATTTGTGATGAAATTTTTGGTGGAATACAATGCTTCCTCTACTTACTATACATATAAGAGAAAGGTACCAAAAGGTATTTGGCTGGCCCCGTAGCTCAGTCGGTAGACCTGCCATGCTAAGGGTCACGGGTTCGATTCCCGGCCGTGGGTGTGGGGATTTTTCTCCGCTCTAGATAATTCGTCATCTTCCCCAGAGTCTGGAAGTATAAATGAGAGTGCGAATGTGTACGTGTTCTAATGATTAAAACCCAACGAATACGAGTTAACACCTCCGATATGTTCCAAAGGAGAACGGTCGCCGATATGACCATTGCAGCTAAAGGCGGGGTATAAATTTAAAACTAACAGTTTTTACAGTGTTAAATAGAAGGGGGAATTTAAACTGATATTATACAGTTGCATTATTAATGTGAACACGACCACCGCAGATTTCTCCCACACAATATCCCGCACACTTGCCCATATTTTTGTAATAAAAAAAAGCATCTACTTCGGACTTGGCGGTTAAAGAACCGCAGGAGAAAGTCTACCAGGAGAAGATCAGCAATTCAACAGCATCCTTCAGATTCTGGGGTATATCTAGTTGCCAACAACTGGAATTTATGTCAGGTTAGCGTTACACATTGTTGAACTCTAAGCTCTATTTGGTTTCCTAATTTACAACTAAAACCACAGCGAGAAAGGACAAAAAAATGTATAGATTTTTATATTATGAGACGTTCATTTTCTCTGCGAGGACATCCGGTGACCTTGAACCAACGAGGGCGGCATTGAAAATGCTTACTTTCAAATGCTTTGCGAGTTGGTTACCGAGCGGGCGGGTTCGTCTGTGGCCCACATTCCGGAGGTCCGGGTTCGATTCCCGTGACCGACCGACCTGATCTATGGCTTTTTCGGGGGTTTTCCCGTGTCTCTAGGCGAATGCTGGGTATGTTCATTACGTCATCCAAATTTCCTGTCCCTTTATTTCATCTCCATTATCATTTCACTTTATCTCTCCTCTGGTGCTCTATTTCAGTGCAGAAGTGTCAGCGGGTGTCTCGGTGCTGCATGGCAGGATGATATGTTCTGAGTTAAACTTCCTCCTCCGGTCTCCGAGCCATGGTATGGTAGGGGCGCTTCCGGACCGCAGTCGGGTGAGATGCCCGTTGTGCTAGCCTGCCGGGGAGTTTCCAACTGGTAAATTGTAAGGACCCTGCACTCTGATCTGTCGTAGCTCTTTGGGATGCCCGCTCTCTGTCTGCTCTCACCTCATCCTTCCTCCTGTGGCTGCCCCACTTGCAGCATAGGTACAATAGATTAAGTTTGGTCACAGTGCATAATCTAATTCAATTCACATCTATTCTCTTAGCGTCGTGTTACCCGCCTCGATAGCGTGGTGGCAGCGTGTCTGCCTCACGTTCAAGAGGTCCTGAGTTCGATCTCGGTCAGGGTGAGTTAACTGGATAAGGTTTTCCGGGGTTTTCCCTTATCCTGAAAGACGAATGTCGGGTAACTCTAAGCTCTGTGGACCCTGAGCTCATTTGGCCATCATTTCACCCATCCTATTCATCGTCCGATATGACTTAACGTTGCAGGACGTAAATTACAAACAAAAAGAAAGCGTCTTGGCAAAATATAGGGTGTTTCTGTGATTGGTATCACAGCTTTGCTTCCCGCATTTACCTAACACTTCTTTTGTTATTTAAAACAGCTTGAATAACACAAAGCAGATAATTATTTTTCTGTATTGTGTTCATACTCGAAATTCAGAAAAGTTGATAACATAATAGTTATTATAATGCTTCTATAAGTGTTTAGTCCAACTAATTACGTTGTCTACAATCCAAAACGGGCCCAAAATACGTGGCTTCACAATTTCATCACGGTTGGATATCAAGGGACGATCTTAGGTGTGTTGTGGAAGTTTGATGATGCATTGAACATAGTAATACTTAAGAATGATTTTATTCCCTCTGTGGGAACGTGATATTCTGATGGAATTGTTGAATTCGCATTGTATAACCATCCTCTCCGCGTATGCTGAATGATTTAACATTATTTCTTACAGAGCCATGATGTCAGAGTGATAAACCGGCCTTTTTGTTCACCAGATTTGAGCTCTTTTGAAAATGTGTGGGTTGAAGTGTGCACGAATTTGTCTACAGATGCGCTTATAGATCCAAGAAGCCTCGATTACACCGTTATGCATGATTCTGGGGTTTCCTCCAAAATAGGTCTACATTACTAAATTTAATATGCTGATTCCAAAACTGTTATCAGTATTTTTCTACCACGTATCATTTTTGCATAATTAGTACTTATACCCAACATGTTTTAATGTAATTATGTGCAGAAATATATTGTACGGAACTGAAAAGAAATCAGTAAACGAGAAACAATACTGATTTCATTGTTGAAATTAAAGTGCTTCACAGCAATATAGCAGTGTAACAGACAACAATACATGCCTTATTTTGGGTCCAATCCCTGCCAGATTAGCTTAGTCTATAACTGCTTTTGAAATAGTGAGGATCTGTTTTTGTGATAGGTAGTTATATGTCATACATATTTTGAGAATTTGAAGCAATATGTCTTCCAAAAAGTGTAAAAATAACCCTGATATACTTTGCAATATCTGTGGCAATTTTGTTGTTCGAGCACTGGACAAGAAAAATTGGAAGCAGAGAGTCAGTCTCGTGCCAGGAGTGAAAAATGTAATTCATGAGTGTCTTGTAGCCCCCAAAAATGTTCGTTTACTACCTTTGTACATGTGTGAAGGCTTTGAATGAAGATGACAGCTGCTACAAATATATCTGCTAGAAGTTCTCTAAAATATCTGATGCTAAAATTAAAGTGGGAGTATTTGTTGGTCCACAAATTAGGAAGTTGATTTCTGATACCTTATTTGAAGAAACAATGACAGATACTGAAAAACAGGCATGGAATGGCTGTAAAAGTGTCATGAAAAACTTTTGGGAAATTAAAAGGATCCAAATAACAAAAATATTGTAGAAAATATGCTTTAGGACTTTCGAAAGCTGGGCTGCAATATGAGTGTGAAAGTACATTTCCTGCACTCTTATTTGGACTTTTTTCCAGAAAATCTCGGCTGTACCACTGTGGAGCAGGGTGAAAGATTTCACCAGGACATAAAGGAAATGGAAAAACGCTTCCAGGGAAAGTGGAATATGAATATGATAACTGATTATTGCTGGTTGCTGAAAAGAGATGCATTAAATTATTTCCATAGTAGGAACTCTACAAAACGTTAATTTTATTTCAAGGCAGTATGTAAAAAACTGGTTAAATATTCAAATGTCATGATGTGTAACATTAGTTAATTCTGAAGAGTGTTGTGTTCGCATTATAGATTTATTAACTTATATTTAATAATATAGGGGCCCAAATGACCTTGTTGTCGACGGGCCCTTAAACACCACACACTCACTCACTTTAATAATATAACATAAATTCGATAGAGGCTAGTAAAAATGCATACTTTACTATTTCCTATATTGTGAAAAATTGGTATGTGATGGAGAAAAACTTAAGCTCATATTCCAATTCAGTACACTCAAATTAGGGATAATGACATATGAAAATAAAAACCCCAGACAAAAAGTTAAATTTTGCATATCTATGATTATTGCAGCTTTTCGTCCACGTCACTGCAGAGTTTTAATTTTATCTATGCCCCGAAGGTTGAGCATAGTTCATTAACACCTTTTGATTTATTTTATGCTTTAGTTTTAGACGATAATAATTAATTTTCATTTATTTCTTTAATAATATAAAAGGAGTGCTTTGGTTTAGTACAGTTGTGTATTTTCATGCATATATACGCCTAAAACTTAAAATACTGAAGTTATATTAATGCATACCATTCTTCTACAACTAAAATAAGATATCTCTGCTGAGAAATGCACAGCAACAGTCAAATCACTTACCAAATGTCTTAACTGTAATGAATTTGGAACAATGGCTTGTGTTATCGACTTTCTAGTGCAAATTATTGTTGTTTGTTCCACACCAGTGTTTGTCCGACCACGAAACTAGCCCATCTTACCTTACGGAGCGTAACCACCCGGTTACATAGCATTTCAGCGCTACCAACTTACTCCTCTTACAGTTATACATGACAGCCTGACCGTCCTTGCCACTTTGTTGTTTCGTGGCATGAGTGCAGATAAATGTGTTTAAGTAAAACCAAGAAAACAACACAAACATACGAAGGAAAGACCAGAACTTCATAAAATTCTCAAAACTGTTCGATTGTAATAGATCAACAAATCTGAATTTTTTTTTTAATTTACGTCCTCCAACGGTAGGTCACATCGGACAATGAATGAAATTTGTGAAATGATGCTCAAATGATCCCAGGGTCCATGGAGCTTAGAGCTACCCGACATTCGTCTTGAAGGATAAGGGAAAAACCCGGAAAAAACCTTGAACGTGAGACAGACACGCTACCATCTACGCTACGGAGGCGGGCTAAAATATCTGACGCTCTATATTTACATTTTTCTGTCCATTTTACACAAGTTTATTTTCTATCTACTTTAAGTTAATCGAGAAAAACGTTTGCAGAAATATTGGATCCATAGAGTCGACATGAAAACTGCAATGCCACGGCCAGAATTTGAACCACGGATCTATTGGTTTCCGTCCAGTCGCTCTTATCCATTGAGCTACCATGGCCAACTTGCCGTCATGAGATTAAATTCTCCAATTGACTCATATATTTCCCCGGTAAACCAATAGGGGCTCTCGCATCCCAGATACACCTTTTGTACTTGAGTCCCGGGGAAATATATGAGTCAGTTGGAGAATTTAATGGCATGACGGCAAGTTGGCCATGGTAGCTCAATGTGTAAGAGCGACTGGATGGAAACCAGGAGATGCGTGGTTGATATCCCGGCCGTGCCATTGAATTTTTCATGTTGACTCTATCAATCCAAAACCTCAGTGTGTATACAGCTAAAGTGATTAATTGATTAATTTCCATCAATTAAATTAAATACTAAAAGTTTAATGTTGAAGCCTGGGACTCAAGTACTTACAATTGTAAGTAGCCAGAAATGGTGTATCTGAATGCGAGAGCCCGCCTCGGTAGCGTAGATGGTGGCGTGTCTGCCTCACGTTCAAGAGGTCCCGAGTTCGAATCTCGGCCAGGGTGAGTTTCCTGGATAAGTTTTTCCAGGGTTTTCCCTTATCCTTCAAGATGAATGTCGGGTAACTCTAGGCTCCATGGACCCTGGACTCATTTGAGCATCATTTCACCCAATGCATCCACCGCCCGATATGACATAACGTTGGAGGACGTAAATTTAAAAAAAAATACTGAATGCGAGAGCCCCTAGTGGTTTACCAGTTAAATGTACGGGTCAATTGGATAATTTAATGTAATGATGGCAAGTTGGCCATGTTAGCTTAATGGGTAAGAGTGACTGGACGGTAACCAGTAGATCCGTGGTTCAAATACCGGCCATGTCATTGAATTTTTCATGTCGACTCTATCAAAAACCTTAGCTTATATATGGCTAGTGTGGAGAAATGAATAATTTCTATCAATTATTTTAAATAATTTGTATAAATAGTATTATATATAAAACAATTTTTTCTTGTACATAGAATGAAAATATGGGAATATAGTAAGCTTAAGCAATAACCAGTCTTTCGACAGCTGGTCACTATGTGATGATTTTGGAATTCCGTTCTCTTTGCATGGCCCAAAACATATATGGCACAAATATATGATACAAAATGAAAATAACAAATTTATGATACAAAAATGGTATTCCTATTTGATAAAAGTATCAGTATTTCAAAATGCAAACTAATAACAATAAATATATCGTAAATTATTAACTATAGACGAAATATATTTTTGTATTAAATCGCTTTAACAAGATTTACATTTTCTGTTTATCTCTTATTGTTTACTAATCATACAGTGAAGAGAACTTCTGGCATCCCCAGAAAGTTTAAGATGTACATTTCTTTTGTCATGAAAACAGGAATACTAAATTTTTATTAACTGTTACATTCAGCTACATTTACATATTACACATATTAGAATGTTCTTAAATTTCGAATATTTTAATTTATCTGAAGGTTCCATAAAGCCAAACACTTTGGTTATATGTTTATGGGGATCCTCTGGCTTCTTCAAATCCCATTTGGGCATGTTTATTTCCTACGCTTTTCCAAATCTAACCTGCTCTCACTTTCCCCTTTAATTTCCATGTTATGTTATATCTCCTCTTTATTCACTTTCCCTCTTTCCTTCGTTTTGCTCTTATTATTCAATTTCTCCTATAACTTCACTAATCTTCTGTACCCTAAATTCATTATTTCAGTGTATCCCAACTTCTCAGTTGCTTATCTTTCATCAGTTTTGCTCTACCCACCCAACTTATTCTTCATTGACTAAACATTTTATCTCCTATAATACTGTTATTAGTAACTCTTTTTTATTTCTAATTAATCCTCGTTTTCTTCACTTTGACACGCAACTGCATTTCTTTTGCACTTTCCTTCTCGATCATTTGTCATGAAGGTATTGTAAAGATGTTACTTTTATACAAACCATTAGAGACATTTTTATAAATATTTTATGTAAAATACAGTATAGAATAGGAATTAATTAAACATTTTGTGTCTTATCCTTTTTAGATGTTGAACGGAAATAAGTAAGTTTGATTATGTAAACAATTTTTCATTCTTGATTGGTGCTGTTCGTTGGCCCACCTACTCACAAAACTAAACAAACACACAAATATTTTTCTAAAAATGATTAATTTGATATACAGAGGCCTCAAAACGTGCATTTGCAGTTAAATCTCGATACTGCACCACCTTTTCTAATATGAGATATGCAGAAGGGAGATGTACAGCTGCAAACCTGCAAACTGACGTCTTTTTAGTTCCAAAACCGCAAATATTACTACAATACTTGTTGGTACCAAATTATCTATTTTGAGATATTCATATTTTTCTTCATTAACTGTTTTCTATCTCTCTGTGCTTTGTTTTATACTCAAAATTCAATTCAGGGGGTTTCACAGAAAACTGTTGACATAATACATTTTATTTCACATATCAATATATCAAACATATCAAAATCCTTAGAGCCCGCCTCGGTAGAGTAGATGGTAGCATGTCTGCCTCACATTCAAGAGGTCCCGAGTTCGAATCTCGGTCAGGGTGAGTTACCTGTATAAGGTTTTTTCCGGGGTTTCCCTTATGCTTAAAGACGAATGTCGGGTAACTCTAAGCTCCATGGACCCTAGACACATCTGAGCATCATTTCAACCATCTCATTCACCGTCCGATATGACTTAACGTTGGAGGACGTAAACTTACAAAAAAAAAAAAAAAAAAAAAAAAAAAAAAAAAAATCCTTAGATCCGTTTTTGAAAACAAAATGCAATAAAATTGATGAAGTGGCGACACAAATGGGCGCCGATGCTTTCTCGAAGAGCGCTGCTTGGTCGACCGGTTGTTCAAATAGTGGGGAGAGGTTTTTGAGCCTGGAACTGTTAAGGACTTCCACGCTGCGGTTACTTTACTTCATCCCCTCCTCTTGAGGTGGCAGCCACATTAGAATCTATGTGAGTCATAGTGTGCGATGTGTCCCCTTCCGTTGTACAACGTATACCTATAAGATTTTATGAAAGGCATCCTTGAAAGAAGCAGAACTAATTCTATAGAATAATGGCAGATCCAGTTTTATTTTGTCTCAAAATTAGATTGATTGCATTTTAAAACATTACATAAAGAACTGTGATATTCTAATAAAGTTAAAACTTTAGTTCATGACAAATAATTTAGAGGATTAGAGCAACGACTAGAAATATGGTCTAGAATATGTGAAGGGAGCTAGATAAAAAAAGAACAAGTTCTGATATTTTACATTCACATGACTTGCCTACTCACTCTTTACAAACTGTTCTTGTATCCACTTTACGTGAATCGAGATAAACATTTTCAGTAATTATTTATATATTTTCTTGTTGGTACAATGGCAATAAGACAATGCAGTAGAATTAAGCGATTGCATGACTAGGGACATACAATTCGAGAAAAATTTAAATATTGCAAAATTCAAACCAATAATAAGGAATATCTTGGAAATGGTTAATTCCACACAAAGGTATAATTGATGTAAATTGTGTGCCTTAACGAGATTTACAGCAGTTTACCAGTCATGCAAAAGCCTTCAGAACAAAAACTACAGAGGCTATACTCAGAAAATTCAATACTTAAAGCATTACATATTTGATGAAAATATCTTAAACATATGATAGATAATTTAATAAAAAAATTGAAGCCCTTTTTAAGGAAATAAAAAATTACGAAGTATTTTCAATGTAAAGAGTAGTTTGGGATGGAGGTATTTTTCAAAGATCTCCTTGAAAACCTGTTTGAAATGCAAAACTTGATATTTATGTTCAGCAAGTTCAAAATATGTTCTGCTATCCAGGGATGAGGCTCATGGCCTGCTCCGTCCTCACTCCATCATTCCCATCTCTTCCTCGGACGACAAATGTGTCTCCTTCCTTGAGATTTTTACACACAATCTTGGGTTCAGTTTTTCTATATGTTGATTCCAAATATTTCTATTTTATTCAATATTCTTATTTAAATCAAATATTCTCAATTCATCACCTATATCTGCATTTATAATAAAGTCTCTTCTTGGGCAGCTTTTCGCACTCCGCAGAAACCTCATTTCAGCACCCTGTATCTTACTTCTATTCCTCTGCTTGAGGATCCAAAATGCACTTCCATATAATAAAACTGGAATCGTCATCGTCTTATACAATTTCAATTTTTTTCCTTTCTCGACTTATTTTGTACAGTTTTCTTTATTGTTCCACAAATTTCTTGGAATTTATTAATTTTATATTCCACATCTTTACCTCTGTCTACACTTATATCCCAGCACAAGTATTTAATTGGAAAACGTGTGTCAAAATTTTCCCCTCTATGCTTATCTTTGAACTTTCCCATGGAGTGCCATTACTTTAGTTTTTGCTTGTGATATTTTTAAATTATATTATTTATTTATTGTATGAAATTTAAAAACTGTTCTTCGTAGATTTTCTTCGCTATTCTGAATAATCACAGCATCATCTGTATAAAGTAAAGTATTTAAACATTAGTTTATTTCTGAGTTGATCTCTTGCTTCCATTTCTTGATAAAATCTCTAAATATATAATAAAAAGTGTTGGAGACAGAAATATTCAAAAGATACACTACGAAATTTAAAAAAAGTCTAATAATTTTGATTAAATTATCATGTGGTTAAGATATTTTCACAATAAATGAAATAAAATCTGGACCTTTCTAGGAATAGCTTCTGAAATTTTCTTTATTCTGTTTCATTTTTGTATGTGTTAAATCGTAACAGATAGACGAAATGTTACTTCACTAAACATGTACTCGTTACGTATACAGTTTATATCAAATGCATTATTAGTTTTATATATTTTTTGTGGCGTTAACCATTTCAGAAGTATTCCTTGTTATCGCCATTGTACTGTAATAAAACCAATTGTGAAATGTTTATCGCGTTTAACTTGAAGGAAATAGAGTAATAAGCGTTTGGAAGAATAATAATTCGTGTAAGAGAGTGTAGAGAAAGTCATACGAGTGCAGTAAATGCGTTAGATTCTATACACCGATGCACCACAGTGACAGCACCCAAAACGAATGTGTGATACCGGAACGGGGTTAGTAAAAGTATGGAGCGCACATGTGCCAATTAAAACGGCGTCGCCACTCGATAGTCACTTGTCATTGTGCTTTCAGAGCTCGTCACAAGCACTTTCTACGGAGAGGTCGCGCTTTGAATGCCGTACGTGCGGGTATACCCCAATGGGAAGTCGTGAACCGGGTCAGTAAAACGTCTACGACACGCTACACTGATCACTGGTCATCGAACGTCCGAAGAAATATCGTTTTCTCGACGTGCTGCCACAACATCTGGGACATACCATGTTTACACTCTCAAAAAACACTTTCTAGTGTGACTCTGGAGAATTCGTACTTTTCAAAAACTCTTTTGTGGTGTGACGGTACCGTGTCTGGCACACATTCAAGAGATCCTGAGCTTGAATCTCGGTTAGAGTGTACTACACGCATTAATTTCTCTTTCAATGTTTTCTAAAATATTTTTCCTTATCCTGAGAAGACAAATGTTGGATTACTCTAACCTCAAAGGAAACAGGCTCATTTGAGGATCATTTTATCAATTCATTGTGCGATATGACATGTCAGGGGCTTTTTTAAAGAGCAACTTGCCTCAGCGGTTATTATGCTTGCTTCAATATTCTGAAGTCCCGGGTTTGATTCCCTACTGGAGGGTGGAAATGTCTTTTTAGCCAGGAATATTCCCCGTCGATTTCAGACTCTGAAAAGTGTGGGTGAAGGCGTGAATGTGTAAATTTAATATTTATCAAGAAATTGTAACGTAAACAAACTCAAAGAGCCACAGAATATTGAAACAGTAAACTGATTGCCAATGAGCAATTGTTTAACAGCCAAAAACAAATGTACAGATGTAAAATGAATCACGTTGGGAATAAAGGAATATCGCCTTAGGCGATAGTCAAATTTTTTAAGAGATGTTCCTTAAGCGATGTTCCTTAATGTACTACATTCACATGTTTTATCCACCCATTCTTTAACAAACTATCTAAAAAACCCATTTCTCTATCTATATCATGATAATGCTGATAATTATTTCCCTAAATGCTCTATTACATACTTAATTGCAAGTGTAGTGAGAATAAAATACAGTAGGCATAATGAATTCCTTCTTCCTCTTTGTTCTTCTTCACAGTTTAGTCCATTTTAACCTGTTCCGGCTCCAAAATCTTGTTCAGTCCATCTTTTCCTTGGTTACTTCGTCCATTAGATTTATAGTTATATGCTGCTTTAGGCATCCTATCTTTTATCATCCTGTCCAAATAATGATTGCAATATATTCTATATTCAGTTATTGTTTTATTTAATTCTTCCGTGTTCATTTGTGTTATTTCAAGTTTTTATTTTGTAATCTAATTTCTTATATTCTTCTATTGATCCGGAACATTTTATTTCGGCATCTGTATTCGTCTTTTATCTTGCAAAGCCATCGTACATGTTTCTGAAACATAAGTTATAAATGGGACAGCCATTGCTTTATACAATTCCATTTTTGAGTCTTGTCTTGATTTACTGTTTAATGTTCTGTTTGTATTTCCTGTTACATAATTAAATTTGTTTAGTTTTTTATACATATCTATTTCGAAGCCATAGGCTATTTTACACCCAAGGAAATTAAATTTTGACACTTGTTCTATTCTTTAATTTTCTAAGCATTCTGCAATAGTCAACCCTTTTAAGAGCTAATTGCTGTGTAATAACTTTGAAATTCCATTTTCTTTGCATGGGCAAAAGGAATAAAAGTTACTGTTCAAGAAAAGTATAAATATTTTAAAACTCAGACCAATAACAACTAATATTTGAAAAAGCGATGACTACCTAAATAAAAAAGCATTTTGATATAAATGGTGTTCTTTAATGGGATCTATACTTTTTGAATTAGTTTTGGTCTACCTGTTAGAGTTTACCAGTAATACAAACGTCATCCAGAATAAAGATCGCTTCAGAAGCTATTAAAAGCGTAGAGCCAGAATGAAAAATTCAATGCCATGTATTCAATGCCGGGATTTGAACCACTGATCTTCTGGTTTCCGTCCAGCCGCTCTAACCATTTGAGCTACATAACATGTTGGCACGTTGGCCATAGTAGCTCAAATGATTAGAGCGGCTGGACGGAAACCAGAAGATCCGTGGTTCAAATGCCAGCTATGGTATTGAACTTTTCAGTCTGGCTCTACCCTTTCATAGTGCGTCCTACACACGGCTAGTGTGAAAGAACGATTAATTTCAGAAGATATTTTCAGAAGTTTTAAGATATAGGTTTTATTTGGCATAAGCATATAGGAATTTAATCAAAGTGGTTTAAAACAGTTAAATACTCTTAAATACCACTCACATAAAAACAGCCCGCCTCGGTAGCGTAGATGTAGCATGTCTGCCTCACGTTCAAGGGGTTCCGGGTTTGAATCTCGGTCAGGATGAGTTAACTGGTTAAGATTTCTTCTGGGGTTTTACCTTATCCTGAAAGACGAATGTTGGGTAACTCTAAGCTCCATTGACCCTGGGCTCATTTGAACATCATTTCACCCATCTCATGACTTAATCTAAGATAACATAAATAAAAGTATTATATAGAAACATTAGCATTTTTTTTCTTAATTATTTAAGGTCGCTTCAACTTCCTAGGTCATATCGCGACCATCTTAACAATATAGTACAATTAATAACATTTATAAAAGTTTACATAAATACACAGGTTCACATCAAACATATAAAATTATATATTAATTAGGAAAAACAATTTACTTTAAATACAGATTACTAACAACAAGACAAGAACATACTCATAAATTAACAACAGTATTTTGGAAGAATTATCATTACTTTTAGACCATTGTGTTGATTGTGAATTACAATTGAATGGAGTATAGTGTACATATATTTATATTAATTTCCAAATGCCTAGATTCTTTAGGTAAGTAAAAAGCTTGCGGTGTACTTTGAAGCTGTTTAGCAATGTGGAGATGTCCTGTGGGATTTCATGTTGTTTTCTGTTTCTTTCGTATTTATTACATCCTATGAGAAGGCAGTAGATGGTAAGGTCTTTATGACATACATTACACGTAGGCTGTAGTTGACCTGAGAGAAGATATGAATGAGTGAAGCTGGAGTGACCAATTCGTAGACGGCTGAGGATTACTTACTTTCTAGCGAGCGACTTGGTTGGGTGGAGAGCGGTGGATCCTTTTCGTACTTGATGTAATTTTTCTGAGTGTTGTTGATTCCATTCAGATTTCCACTTGTGTACTGGTATTTTGGAGACATAATTTATAACATCCAAGTATGGAATTTGAACGTTCCTTTGTTAATCTAGTGATGTGGCAGGTTAGCAGTTTCGTCAGCTCTTTCATTCCCTGTTATTCCTTGTTAGGAAGAAATCTAAATGAAAATCACCTCTTTACCAGCATCAGTGATGTTACTGATTAGTGTCTGTATGTCCTGAACTAATTCGTTGTTTGTAGTATAGTTCTTCATGCTCTGCAAGGTACTCAATGAACATTCGCATTAATTCGAAGATTTGAACGAGTGAATAAACATTTTTGTTGTTGTTTTTGTTGTTGCTGTAATTAACGTTCTCCAGCATTTAGTCACATCGGACGAGTGAATAAACATGAAATTCGCTTAGCCATTCATAATGAAATTATAACGTCAACATCAAAATAAAATAATAACCACCTTATCAATCTTATTAAAAACTAATTGACCCGGCGAACTGCGTACCGCCAATAAAAGTTGGCTGAACTTATCTTTAAAGTAAAACAATTTATAAAATAACTGGTCACCAAACTAGAATGTGATTGACAGTTATAAACACATGGAAAAACGCTGTAAATAAACGAGAGGGGATAAGTACGTCATAACGGTTGTCATAGTAAGCATTAGAAGGACCAATTAGAGTCGAGACGTTTCCATGACTATGTTAGACGCTAAACCTTGGTTGCCGATATTCTAACACGTGCTTAGCATGACTTGCGAGCGAGCGAGTTACGCAAACGCAGCAGTAAACACAGCACCTTGGTTTCTGTTTCTCTTCTGATAACGCTGCGTAAACAGGATACCTATATGCTGTTGTTATTTTATATAAGGCTACAACAGTTACAGATGCTGTACTTGACAAGTTCCTTGGCATTTTGTGAAAATTTCCCTAGGTTAACGCGCGCGCGCTTGTGTATGTGTGTGTGAGTTGTGTATCTCTGCATGTGTTGTGATCATTTGCAATTGTGTATTAATGAATGTTTAATTATGTATAAAAATAGTGACAAGCGAAAACTTGAACGTGCTCGGGAACCAAATAAATTTGGTAAAGGTATTCCAGTTAAACGACAGGCGTGGGAAATAGGAGTAATATGCTCCGTGAGAGAATAGAAGAGGAGAAATTGAAAGGGGAGTCTATTATTCCATTCTCTAAGGTGCTTGATAGGACTTCACGTGCTGTAGGTATCAGTAAGAACACTGTGGTTAAGATTGGGGAAGAAAAGTACTTTAAAGAATAAAGTCAGGCATCGGGGTCTAAATTAGAAACTCCCGGAAAAAGGTGTGTAGGCGGCATTTCCCCACTTCAATAAACATCAAAATGGCACAGGTATGCCTCTTTTGTTACGATGGTCTTTGCATTGATGTGTTCTTGCATATTCTAGCGTTTGCGTGTGAATCTACGACTTTTCTATTGCCTTTCTGTACAGTATTATAAATAATAATAATAATAATAATAATAATAATAATAATAATAATAATAATAATAATAATAATGATGATGATGATGATGATGATGATGATGATGATGATGATGATGATGATGATGATGATGATGATGATGATGATGATGATGATGATGATGATGATGATGATGATGATGATGATGATGATGATGATGATGATGATGATGATAATAATAATAATAATAATAATAATAATAATAATAATAATAATAATAATAATAATAATAATAATAATAATAATAATAATAATAATAATAATAATAATAATAATAATAATAATAATAATAATAATAATAATAATAATAATAATAATAATAATAATAATAATAATAATAATAATAATAATAATAATAATAATAATAATAATAATAATAATAATAATAATAATAATAATAATAATAATAATAATAATAATAATAATAATAATAATAATAATAATAATAATAATAATAATAATAATAATAATAATAATAATAATAATAATAATAATAATAATAATAATAATAATAATAATAATAATAATAATAATAACAACAACAAATATCCATTGCAGTCGCAACTGAATCACCTTCGCACGCGTAATCCTACCGCGCTCTCCACGTGATAGCAATAAGCGGCAACGTCGCCTCTTTCTCCGTACGAAATGTCAATCACTTTCTAGATTGGCGACCAGTATAGTTATTTATTCTGTAATTGAGGGTGAAGTTTAAATACAACACATTTACAATCAAGTTAATCATATTAAGGCTTTCGCTGAAAGTAAGGCGAGGAGACACTGTGTTAGAAAAGCACCTACGTATATTTTTAAAGGAGCAGAGATGGACCTATATAAGGAAGAAAACCTTGCGTTCTCTGGAGCCATACATGTATCACTTGGAACAAATGCAGTTCTAATAACCATTTAAGCAAATAGAACCCTTCATTTGTCTCACAGTACAAGCCAATAAAACAAGAAATTTTCTTACCCGGTACCCATTCCCGTCTTAAATAAATAACAAAATATATAAATAAATAAAAAACAAAATAATAAAATAAATAAAATAAAAATAAAAAATAATAAAAAATAAAAAAGTAAAAAAAAAAAACGAGAGAATAAAGTGCAGTAAAAAAACAGGCGACCTATGTCCATGAAAGGAACAGGGAAACCCCAAGTTGATTTCCAGCGACTGCCCCTGCGATTTATTTATGGTCATCGCAAAGGCCAAACGCACGGGAAGTTGTATAGGCACATTCACGAATTCACAAACACAAATTATAAGGAAGGTATCCAAGGATTCACTAATATTTGACAACAATTGTCTGTGGTCAAATATTTATAGTTTTATAATGCGGTCAGAAATTAAGGCAAGGCTACACCGAAAATTCCAACTTCTATAATAATAAACCTATCATTAAGAAAGTTTAGCCATATAATTGGAATATTTTAAACTTGCATGCAAATTTTGATGCTCCTACACCAACTATTTCATTAAATATCAATTATTTTTTTGAAAATATTATAAAAGTTACTCGCTATATAACATATTCTACGCGTCAAAAAATTTGACTTTTTAAATTGATTTTTGTTTTTGGCTACTAGAGAGCAATTTCAAAAGATCCACATTCCTATTTTTGGAATATGCACGTAGCATTTGTTCTAAAATATTTTCCATGTGTTAGCTCTCAAAATTTTGAAAATATTAATTCTTTTGTTTCTTAACAGCATATAATTTTCAAAACATGGGCATTAACAAAAAAGGGGGGAGGAATGTGAAGCTTCTTATTTACATATTATGGAGCTATCCTGTAAGTTTCACCAAGTTAAATGAAAAAGTTTGACGCGTGAGGCCTTTTGTATACTGTCACCCGAACGTCGGAACTCCCTATAGAACCGGCCGGCAGTAGGGCCAGACGGGAAGCATTCAGGCCACGCCTACCCATTTGTCTCGTGTCACTAACTGAAGGGATAATTAGGAAAGCGGCGCGAGCCCTGTACCGTCTCTTTCCCCTCTCACCAGACGTCTCGAAACCTCGGGATATTTGTGCGCGCCGCGAACCTTCCAGAAACGGCGATCTTCCCTGTATAAGGCCTGTAGTTGGCGAGTCAGCTCAGTTCTTGGCGAGCAGCCGTGAGGAGCGCCGAGTGAATTAACGGACCGGAAGACTGTGAACATGCATCAGAGGAGTTGTACGTAACTGTGAGCGTGGAGTGGACCTGTGACAGACGAACTGGTGAATTGTAATTGTATGCATTACTTAATTCTGTGTAATGGGCAAGTGTTCCAACTGTAATTCGGTGGAAATAAAGAACATTTTTGAGTTGTGCAATTGGACTTTTAATTTCATGAACCCACAAATCACAATACTGAAAAGTGTCAGAAAAATAGTTTCTCAGTAAATTAACTTTAAATTAACGATTGTTACTTTGTTTATTGTTAAAGGTCTCCTTAAATTGTCACGTGATGACCTAAAATGGTGCAAATGATAAAAATAGCCAGCCGTCTACTACTACACACCCTCAGCTACCAAAACAAATGTCCTAAAAAGAAAATTCCACGATTTTCAGCATTTTCGGCGAATTTTCACTGTAGCCTTGTTTTAATTTTGTGTCTAATCTTCGAAAGGTGTATCATCATGCTACCTAAAAGAAGTTCAGTCTTGATAACAAATGATAAACGTTATTTAATAAAGTATGGAAATAGCTTTGAAGACTTTGGCAAGTCTTCGTAATGCTTTTGTTTATTGAAAATAAAAGAATATGTATGTCTTCCGTTAACGTTGGCGTGTGTACTTTTATATTTAGTTAATAATATCACTTCAGGTTTTTTTCTCAAATTTTAAACCTTTATTGGACTTATAAAAATGCAGTGGAACCTCACTTATACGTTTTTCAAGGGATACTACTAAAATAATGTATACATGAGAAAACTTGCAACTGATTTTCTCTTCTGTTATGGAAATGCGTATTAATTACACAAATAAAATTAGTGTATGCGCTATGCACTTCACATGGCTTTAAAAAGTCTTCCATTTTTGTCTACTTTTTTATTTTTCCGTACCGACATACACTAGTTCACTGATGTCGTTGAGGGGAAAGAGGGTGGTTACCTTCGCAGGTGATTGGGGTGAGGAAGAGCGTGCGGAAGATTCAGTGTCGGGTTGTTAAACTCTTTGTTCTTATTTTCATGTGCATGGAATACAATTGTGAATTATACTTTTATAGCCAAATGTTAATAATTATTAGTTCATAATTTAAGAAGAGTTCTTATTCTTCTTAGCTATTAATTTGTCGATGTCGGGCTCTGTAAGAAGACATGTTGACTGTCCGTCGCTTACTTGCATTTGTTTTAAAACACAAACGGGTGTAGACGTACCGCAAAAGCCAATGACAATCAGCTGTTCCCAGCTGTTCGATTTCTCTCACTGACAAAGACGGCTTCTTCTCTGTGAGTGCATTAAACACATGCAACACAATTCTTTTTTCGCCGCTTTGTAAATGTTTTCCCTTGCAATACTTCAGCGAAAAACTGGCGATAGACTCTGCCATTACACATATAATAAGTAAGTTCACTTGTATCCAGAAAAGGCTGTGAACATTGAACATGTCCGATGGAGAGAATTTCTGACATGGCTTATTAAATTTATCAACAACTGTTGAAAATACCTGCTTATATGATGAAGTTTTCTTGTCCTTCAACAAATAAAATACCATTGGAATGTAATGTCCATTATCGAGCCCATGGAATGTAAATAGCTGGCAAAAAGAAGTATGTGGAATACTTCAAAGTTCTATTAACATATATTGTGTCACACTGAGTTCTCTGAGGTTTCATAAAATATTACAACGTTCTTCGCAGCATCTTATTGCAGCTACAAGTCAACTCAATCTACAGTTTTCACATTTAATGTGCACAGAACATCCTGAATCTCCTCTATACTTGTGGATAATTTTGGCACAATTCTCCCCCTAGCTTTGTGTATGGACTTACGTAAACTGTGGACAACTCTAGTGGTTCCTTCTTCCGTGTGTTCTCTCTTCAGTTGCTGGTATATTACGTTTGATGGCCTTTCACATACAGAGGCCGACAGAAGTATTCGAATAATATAACATGTAACACTGCACGTACTATAAATACTGTAATATTTATTTGGCAGCGTTGAATTAATACACGTGTTAACATTAACCTTTTGTGTCTCGGAAACAATATTTAAAATATCACTCTGTATGTATTTATTACACAATCTGTACTGTATTTATTTTAGTGTCCCTCTTATTGGAGGACATAAGTATTGGGTACGTACCCAATCGAACAGAGAGAAAGGTGGTTGGATGTACCCTACACGCCCCTACCACATAGCAGTTTTGTTTATGCTATGCCTCGAGACAGTCTGCTCAAAGTTATTCAGCCGATTGTCAACTCACAGGTAACATGGGATGTAAAGGTAAGGAGACAACGGTGGCAGAGAGGAATATCGTGATAAATATGTACAAACAAAACAAATTTCTCTCTGAAATTGCCAAAACAATTAACAGAAGCAAAACTACAGTGTTCTGCATAATTGAACGCTTCAAACAGACAAATACTGTTGTAAATAAACCTAGAAATGGCGTTCCTTCTAAACTCACCACGGGACAGGAGGCAAATAATAAAAATGGTGAAGCAGAATCCGAGGGTCTTTGCACCTGAGATTAGAGGATTCCTTGAGTAATATTCTGGCACTGTGGTTCACACCAGAACAGTTGAACGGGTTTTAAATAGTACTGGGTACAATGCGCGCGTTCCTAGGAAGAAACCATATGTTAATAAGGCGAATAAGAAAAAGCTATAGAATTTGCTAAAGAGTCTGTGGTGAAACCAACAGAATTCTGGGATAAGGTTCTCTGGTCGGACGAGAGAAAATTCTGCTTACACAAGAGTGATGGACGTCTTAAAGTGTGGAGACAGAACGGGAACCTAAGAACATGGTAGCAACAGTGAAACATGGTGGCAGTAGTGTGATAGTATGGAGCTGTGTAGCTTCATCTAGGTTTGAGGAATTGGGGTTCATAGATGGGACCATGGACAAATTTGAATAAAAGAGGATTCTTGAAAACAATCTTAAAAAAGAGTGCAGAGAAGCTGGGCCTAGGGCATTATTATTACTTCCAGCAGGACAATGAGTTGAAGCATACTGTTGAGATTGTAAGGCTTTGGATCGTGTACAACACTCCTCACACTTAGAAGACACTGCCCCAATCTCCAGACTTAAATCCTAAAGAGAACATCTGGAAGGAACTCAAGGAGCGTGTGAGGAAGCATCACATCAGAAGCAAGGACCATCTGAAAGAACTTCTTCAAACAGAGTGGAGAAATATGGACTCTGCAGTCACTAAACAACATATACAGACAATGCCCAAACGATTATCAGCAGTAATTCAAAGAAAGGGAATGATAACTAAATACTAGCTGTTCTCTGTTTGAATACTAATGTCCAGATGTAAAGTAACCGTTTTATTTCTCCTTGTAGAGCAAATTAGTTTCAGTTGCTATTTATGAGTTTGTATGTTTAATGGAAGACTCAAGTTTATTTTGTACCAGTTGTATTTACGTATACGTAATCTGCGTAGCTTTAAAATAATATAAGTAATAAATATGTTTACGTTCGAATACTTATGTCAGCCTCTGTATATCCTCCGTAGCTTTTCTCTTCAGATCACAAAATACTTTCTGTCTCTGAATTTTGTCATTAGATGGTACCACGTGATTATGGTCCTCTTGAATAATCAGAACATCTATTTCTTCAATGGAAAAGGTTATAATAAAACTTTTTGCAACTTTTAATATGGCACGTCCATCGCGCTACCCCTCTTTTTAAACACTTCTATAATCCGAAAGTGTAACCGTTCCGTAGTAGAATTTTCCTTCCTGTCCTACTCACCGTAATTTCAGTCTCGTCGGAAACCATGTTAACTGTAGACTAATTTGCCGTACACTGAATGAAATCAAGGAAAAAGTTGGGCATACCCATTCCACCCACCTGCTAGCTGTAATCGCAGTATCAGGCAGCGATTAGAAGGCGGTGAATTAATCGAAATCAGATAATTAAAAAAGAAGATAAATTAATAAAAATGCTTTGCTAAACTAATATAAACATCTTGTTATAATAATATGAAGTTAGAATGGATAGAGTAATGATTGAAATAGCGGTTGACTCAAAGAATAAGAAGGATAGAATATAATTTAATATAGCATATATACTAGCATCCAGGCAAGAAAGAGAAAATATTCTTGTAAAAGTCTGTACACGTCGGAGAGACAGGAAGGGTGGACCGTTACCTTCTTTGTGATAGGAAAAGTTCAATGTCTGAGAACTATAGAATACTTCCAGCCAGGAATGTGTGGGACAAAGAGGGTTTCAAAATGCAGTTGAGCATCAACGCTAAAGAGATTTACTTCGCTGATTTGATAACGATGTATAGAGCTACAAACAACTCAGGGTAGGCGTTCCCCAACTCAGGGTGGGCTGAACGTCAGTGAGTTAGATGAGTTTTGCAGGCCAATGCGAAAATTCGAAATAAATGAGAAACCAATAATAACGTCGCGTTTGAGAAGGGTGAGCTAGTTTGGTCATGTGATAAAGGTAGAGAGGGGGTCAGAATAAGGTTCGAACTGAATCATGAAGTAAGAAAAAATTACTTAAAAGATGATACTACGACAGGAAGGACATGTTCATGCACGTTAAGAAGGAGAAGCGAAGGTTTATAAGTCTGAAATGTAGGGAAGTTAAGAATAGCGCAACCAGCGTAAGTGGAAGCAGCATTAGAAGTTTATTAGAGCAAAGTAGTCACCGTATAAAGAAGAAATAGAAACCGTGCGGAAGTAACTTTAAACAAGTAATCCAGGGTTTCAAGTAAAATTGAATTTATGTTAGGAATTTGACTAACAGGTGGTCACTGATCCAAGTCGATAAGCAAACTTAGTAGGAATTAAACCAAATAATTCTGCAACAAACAAAGTGTTATTAATACGACTGAGTAGCCAACAACCACCAAAATCCATTTCCTACAACCATTCACCTGAGGATAAGAGAAAACATAGCTCCAATTAGAACCCCACCAATTTAACACTGGTATGTGGGTTTGCCGCATGACTAATTACACCTATTTCGAGGGAGGCCTGGGGGGTTGTTACTTGCTAAGCTTACCTGAGTACGGGAGGCTTCGGTGCTGCACCCGATGGTGAAAATCTAACTGCATTTTCAGAATCAGCAAGTCCAAATTAGTTAGGTCCACCATATTTTATTTCTGTACCTGAAAAAGGTTTCTTTTTTTTTTTTTCTTTTTTTTTTTTTTGTTGATCAGTGTTTATCATGGCTTGCTTCTCCATATGTAAAGAAAGCAAAATATTTTGTAGCCTACCTAACCTAAATTTTCTCACAAAGTTGACAGATACCATAGTAAATAATATAAAGAAGTCATGCCTACTTTCACATGTCAGTTCGTTCGCAATTTACTTCCAAATATCTTCCTTAAGCAAAATATCTATGTAAGATAGTATGCTTTTTGTCATAATGGCAGCGATGGTTTTGAAATAAAGGAATTAATTTCTCTTCAAATTACTCAATATTATTCATTTTTTTATTCCGTTCCATCTATACCCTGCACTTAACTTCAGTGGTCATATCGGGGGCCGTTCTCCTTTGGAACATATCGAAGGTATTAACTCGTAAACGTTGAGTTTTAATCATTAGATCACGCACACATTCGCACTCTCATTTATACTTCTAGACTCTAGTGGAGATGAGGAATTATCTTGGACGGAGAAAAATCCCCAGCCCCATTGCTAGGAATCGAACCCGGGACCCCTAGCATGGCAAGCAGGTGCTCTACCGACTGAGCTAAGGGGCCAGCTGTTTTTTTCTGTTCCTGTGAATTGTGATAGTGTTTTCTTCCCTCCCTCTTTTGTTTGATCGCCAAACGCGAACATGAAACCTAGGGAGTTTACTACATTTGGCGTTAGCATCTAGCGATAATATTCATTCATGTTCGTGTTAATGAAAATCATTGTGAGCTTATTAGTTAACCTGACAACAAACCCTGGTGTTCGAGTGACGTTTGCGATAACTTTTCCATGTGAATGGGGCATGAGTTCTGCATTATCGCCATATACAATAAAACATCTGGTAGGAAGGAAAGTGTAGTGTAGCGTACAGGAAATTATAAAACGGGACGTAAGATTTTCGAATGGAAAGTAAATTGAAAGTACAAATGAGAGAAACTTTGATACCATTCACGCAATCAGGTAATTACGTACATAACACGCATCGTACCTTTTCATTTATGTTAATGATATACTGTGCCTCAGTCATTAAACTTCAAGTGTTTTGTTTTGCTCTAATTACGTAACTCTGCGATGCATCTGAAGAAAGTACAGATGGTCAGCCATCTAGTCTTCTATCATACCACTTTAGTTTCTCTACCATTTAATTACGATAGGTAGAGGAGGTATTGCATTTGATTTCCTCTAAACCTAAAAAGAAAGATGTGAAAAGGTTCTGACCACACACCTGAAAAAGATTATCTGCATCTGCCATAAGGCAAAGCGTGCCTACTAGCCGAAATAGAAACTTTCATAAAGTACTCATCTACGATCGATAGCGATCTTTAGGTTAAGAGAACATCTCGCCTGGGTCTTACGCACGTGGGCGTGAGGTCGACAGCCGGGCTACTAAGCCAAGCACAAAAAGGTGCTATTGTGCAATATATTTAAACTGTTTACATTCTCTGTTATTCTTCAATACTAACGAAAAAAACTATTACACTCCGTCCAAATATTCGACACCGAATTCACGTTTTGAGACTTTGAATCCAAAAAAATGCCTTTTATGACATGATATCGGTGCATGTGTGCGCGCATAACTTAAGCAGAGAAAGTCGATTAAATAACCAGATTAGTATTTAAATTCAGCAATGGTCACATCGGTGGCCGTTCTCCTTTGGAACATCTCGAAGGTGTTAAGTCATATACTCTGAGTTTGTAACGATATGTTTTAGTTAGAACTTTTTATATGAATATTGTTTTCTGATATGACTTAGTAGGCCATGAAATGACAATATTAAAAACAAATATATGTGTAATTTTTTTGATTGGCCGTAGTAATAATTGTATTACGTAATGCGGTGACGTAGCAGCACATCGGCCAATCACAAAATTAATAGAGGAGTAACGATAGTTACGGAAAATCAATAATCTTGAGAGAGATATGTTCTTCAGTCTTGTTTGATGACGATGAAAAATGTTGCGGTGAATATAATTGTAAAGGGAAGTTAATAACCTTCAAAAAGAGTTATTCTGTATTCGTAATAGTGACGAGAGGCCGTTAGATTATACAATCAACTAATATATTTAATCAAACTCAATCATCAATGGCCTGCAGCGAAGAAATAATTTAACATGCAATGATTAAGAGGGACGGTCACAAAGATCGCTCCCAACTTTGGGGCTGATTTATCATAGAGAAACGAGAGGACCTGTTGTATCGCCACAAATATTAACTTTAAAAAAGGATTTATAAATGTGTTTGAGGTAATCTACAGTAGCAAATTAGAAGATATAAAATGTTATCTCTGTCACTCTGATTAATATGGATGAGTACAAATATGTTGCTGTTGCCCGAACGTGTGGCTGATTAAGTTGGAGAACCAACGTTGGGCTCCAAATTTGTGGCGTTTTTCCTCCACTCGCAGCAGATAGGAAGCACGCAGACTGTTTGGAAGATCCAGGTCTTGATTTGATTAAATAAGAGTCATGGGATCTTTTCTCAGGTGTGGATTTTTGGTGACAGAAATAAAATTTTATATGACTCCGATTTCGTAATATATTATTTAATTGTATAATCCGAATTACAATTCACTCGTTTCCCACTCTCATTCATACTTCCAGTCTCTGGGGAAGATGAGGAATTATTTTGTTCGTAGAAGAATCCTCACCCCCACGACCGAGAATCGAACCCGGGATCCCCAGCACAGCAGGGGGTTATTTCTAATTTTCTCAAAAATGGTTCAACCGGCATATGGTTCAACTACTAAGAAATTTAAGGTATTTTCACGGCAATTTAAATGTATCTACTTATATCTTGTATTTTATAGTAATAAATAGCCTGTGAAGCCGTGTTCATTTTAATGATGCTTTTACAAATTTGAACCTGTATATAACAAATACAGATGTATCATGTAATTTATATCAAACACTTGTTTAACATTTACCATTTCCGAGATATGCTTTATTATATTAAACCTTAGCCTACACACGGTTAGTGTGGAAGAAATGATTATTTTCATCAATTTACTTGGAATAAAAACAAAGTGGTTTAACTATGAAGCCTGGAACTTAAGTACTTACAGCATAGTAAGTCGTCACAAAAGGTGCGTGTCTCATAGCATATGAGAACACCTAGTATTTTTTTAATTTACGTCCTCCAACGTTAAGTCATATCGGACGATGAATTAAATGATGCTCAAATGAGTCCAGGGTCCAGTTTCCATAGAGCATAGAGTTACCTGACATTCGTCTTTCAGGATAAGGAAAAGGCCCGGACAAAATCTTATCCAGGTAACTCACCCTGACCGACATTCGAACTTGGGACATCTTGTGGAAATTAGAGTCAGACTGAAAAATTCAATGCCATAGCCGGGATTTGAACCACGGATCTTTTGGTTTCCGTCCAGCAGCACTACCATTGAGCTACTATGGCCAACGTGCCGATATGACACTAAATTCTCCAACTGACTCGTATTTTCCCGGTAAACCACTTAGGAGTTCTCATAAACACATGAGACAACTACCTTAATGGCGACTTACATATTGTAAATACTTTAAGGCCCGGGCTTCATATAGTAAACCACTATTAGGTCAATTAATGGAAATTAATTAGTCTTTCACACTGGCCGTGTGTAGGCTAAATTGTGGAAACGTAGAGTCAGACTGAAAAATTCAATGCCATAGCCGGGATTTGAACCACGGATCTTCTGGTTTCCGTCCAGCAGCATCTGGACATCTTGAACGTGAGGCAGACACCGCCGAGGCGGGCCAAGAACTCCTAGTGGTCTACCGGGAAACATACGAGTCAGTTGGAGAATTTGATGTCATATCGGCATGTTGGCCATAGTAGCTCAATTGTTTAGACCGACCGCACGTAGAGTGGAAGATCCGTGGTTCAAATCCCGGCTATGGCATTGAATTTTTCAATCTGTCTCTACTCATTCTTTATTATAGTTTTGGATTCTTAAATACTAGCAATTTTTCAATTGCAAAATCCTATTTTGTTCCATTATTGTGCAAAGAGAACGCATCGCACAATGATTCGTTTTTGAAAATTGAAATTGAATTATTATTTTGTTCAGAGGCTTCTTTATCCATTTTGAGAGTTTATTTTATGTGATGTAAATCCATGACAAGAAACCACTAGCTTTATTTCCCTTCCGAAAGAAGTTCTACTAAAATTTTTTACGCCTGAAAAAATTCCATTGCTTTCCACCGGGTTTGAACCTGTAACGTCAAGAACTACACTGCGGAGGACGGCATTCGTTCTTGAACGGTTTGACTGCTGCTTAGGGGTCCCATTAGCTGAAATATGGCCAACATTTTCAAAAATTAGCTGGAATGTTTAGCTACAATTACATATTATTGCTTTTGTTTTTAGAGATATTTAAATATACGATATAGGAGTTGGTATGTTGAGCAGTAAGTGATTTTTATTGAAAAAAAAGGTGAGCATTATTGCACTACAGTTCTGAATTTATCAAGATATGACGTAATTAATTCTATCACTGAGAACAAATGTTACAAATGAGACCTTAAGCTTTATTATATTTTTTATTCTATTTTTGTAAACAACCAGTAAAGTGAAAAAATTCTATATTCAAATTTTGCATGTCAGTATTTGGATAATGATAGTACTTTTATTTTTCAAAATTACTTACTTTGAGCGTATATTTAATTGGTATATATAAATTTAAAGAAAGTATTTTTGTAAACAACTATTTAAGTCCTGCATGGAATTAAAAGTGACATAATTGTAGCAAAAAAGCGTAAGACAAAATGTTAAAAACATTTGGCCAAAAACTGTAAATTTTAGAAAACACAGCTATGGATACTGCAGCCTATACCCATTGTACAATGTCTATCTGGATTAACATAAGGTGGGTGGAAAAAATTAGTGTTTATAAGAAGAGTCTGTTGAATGGTTGAGTGATAAGATAAATAATTTTATAAACAAATGATAAGGCGGATGGATACATAATTGTAATAAGTTATATAAGTGTGTTAAAATCAATGCATTATGTAAGATGCACAAGTTAAAATTTTGTCGGAGTAGCGGAAGAAATTAGGTGTTCCAACGAAATCAGCATACAAAATCCATTTGCTGGAGGGTCCTTTACTTGGAATTGAATAGGGTAAGAGATATCAGAATTGCAAACATGCATGTATACAAAGTTCCAAAAATTAGAAAGGGAAAGGAACGGAGCCAAACGTATTTCAGATGCGAATAAAAATGTAAAATTTGACAGCTTAAGATAAGGTGGTAGTGTAGTAGGAATGTACTTATAAAATTTGAGTGTGTCTTTGATGTCTTTAGTGTCTTACAGAAGTGTTTTAATGTCGTCGGTTACCAACAGTTCTTAATGCCTAACACCGCCCCTGGGTTATACATCGCTCCGATTAGCTTTCAGCGTCTGACACGAAATTGACTTCTCTTTGTTATTACACAGAGTTATGTAAATTAATTGTTCCTTCATACTGGCCGTGTGTAGGCTAAAGTATGGAAACGTAGAGTCAGTCTGACTCTCTTTCCATTAACCGACCTAATAGTAGTTAAAACTATAACGCCCGAGCCTTAAAGTACTTACATGTTGTAAGTCGCATCAGTGGAGCTACGAGGGCTGTTTTTTTTTTTTCAACCTCCGATCGCTCCATGTCGACGCTACGCGGGCAGCAGAAAGCGGGTATGCGCTGTCGGCGACTGCGCAGCTCTCGCACTACACACTCCGCCATTGTTGACATTCAGTCGTCAGTCGGCGTTGTGTTACAGCCACGTAAACATGGCGGCCAATATTGATGCTCCCGCCAAGTGCGAATTGCGAAGTGTAATTCGTTTTCTACAGGCTGAAGGCCATGGTGCTGCAGAAATCCATCGGAGGATGAGTCGTGTGTATGGCGAAAACGATAATGCCCGTCCACACACTGCGGCAGCAACTCAACGGCTTCTCGACCAATTTGGATGGGACATTTTCGATCATCCGCCATACAGTCCTGACTTAGCACACAGTGACTTTCACCTTTTTCCTCAACTGAAGACGTGGCTTGGTGGGAAGCGATTTCAAACCAATGAGGACCTTCAAACGAACGTCAAGGACTACTTGAATTCACTGGCAGCAACTTTCTTTGAAGAGGGAATTGAAAAGCTTGTCCACAGATATGACAAATGTCTCAATCTCTTCGGTGATTATGTCGAAAAGTAACCATAAGTGTACTATTCTTTTGGTAATAAAATTATTGTTTTATATGAACTTGTGTTTTATTTATAGCCTATCGGAGGTTGATAAAAAACGGCCCTCGTACAAAAACGACATGTACTTTGGCCATATTTTTGTTGTTGTAATTTACGTCCTCCAACGTTAAGTCATATCGCACGGTCAGTATCCTCGCCAATGTTACTTATTTCGGTTCGAATGGATTTCTTGGAACATCAATTGTCCGTGGCCTATTCTTGTACACTCTATTTTTAGACACCCCCATAAGGAAAAATGCGCTGAGGTTAGGTCAGGGAATCTGGAGGGCTACAAACCATTTAAGATTATTCGATTATCAAAGAAACTGGTTACAAGTTCCATGGAGTCATTAGATGTATGTCACGTTGCTCCATCTTGCTGGAAATAACCTCTCAGTTCGATATATTCTCCGTAAAACTTCAGAGAAAATGGTGAGATGAGTATAAACATGTATAGATGCTGGCGGAGGACACTTCCAACATTTTCTCTGAAATGTAAATAGTGTAATGTAATCTCCCAATTGTGTATTTATTATCCCAAAGTTACACGTGTGTACTATTATTAGTTAAAAAATTATGGCCTATTGAAGTGGTTCAATAGTGGATCGCCCTATATTAAAAGTTAGATTTCTGTATAAATAATAAATTTATTAATAATAAGAACATAATAATAGTATAAATAATAAATGCAATAGTGATAAAGCTAATAATTATAAATGTAGTAATATTCATAATAATTAATGTAATTACAAAGATGTTAATAATAGTAATAAAATTAATTTAATAATTAATAATATTAATTTAATTTTATATATTTGTTGTTCTTAAAAGTTGGTAGTTTTAGTTGTGTATGAATGAAGTTGATATGAATAAAATATTAACAATATTTTTATTTAGAATGATTTTGATAAAATATTTTGTTTACTTTATTTTATGTATTTCTGTTTAATTTTATAAGTGTTATGTAATAATTGTAATTTTATATATGTTTAATTTGTATACATTTATCTATAATCTAAGTTGTACGTATTAAAACTCTGGCATATTAATTTTGGTTTAACAAATTAGGTGCCAGGAATTTTATACAGATCTTGCTTTTACTCTACCTTCAGCGAAATCTGCAATAGTACTATTCCTGTTATTTTTAAAACTGTTTTCTATGTAACCTGAAAACGTGTGCTATTTCCAGTAAGGTCTTAATGAATTCCACGGTGAAACAGTATTGTTGTACATGATACAGGTAGACGGTAGAGAGCTTGCAAGACCCATAAATTAAAGATAAACATACCATGATGCTGAATGCACTCAGCCAGTCTTGACGGTGTCCTCTACAAATATTTACATATGTACTTAGCCGCGTTGTATATCGAGGCTGCAGGTATGCAAACTAGAAAGCAGTCCCGGGGGGAAATATGAAAATGACTGGCCTCCTGAATCAAGAAACCTGTCCTCATCTGCAAGTAGTTCAATTATAGAGTGCTATTTGTAGACGAACAACCTACCACGTGATCCTTTCCAGAATGTGTCAACTTCACTTCGAGTTCATTTACCTTACCAAATCGAAAAACTATGTACCGCTATCTATTGTTATTGCACAACTACATTCACAGTTGTAGAGCAATATTCCATTCCACCCAAAATTTCGATATTAAATTTTCATGGGAAATGCATATTTTGAGGTCCCCTAAATCTAGAAAACTCGTTTTTAGAAGAAGATCCGGTCTGTGTGAACAGCGTAACTCAGGCAATTTTTGGACTTAATTATTTCCCAGATGTTCATTTGTTTGAATTTTCTAGATCTAATGCTTTTGACAAATATGAGAAACAAAGTAAAATACAAACGAAGAGCCAGGCTACTGTAAAACACTGAGAGGGATAGAGGACTTTCAGGATAAGGGAAGACCTCCAAAGTTAAGCCATATCGGACGATGAATGAAATGTTCAAACAACTACAGGTTCTTAGAGCTTATAGTTACCTAACAATCATCTTCCAGGATTACGGAAAACCTCCAAAGTTAAGTCATATCGGACGATGACTGAAATGATGTTCAAATGAGTACAGGGTACATAGAGCTTAGAGTTGCCTGATATTCATCTTTCAGGATAAGGGAAGACCTCCAACGTTAAGTTATATCGGACGATAAGTGAAATGATGTTCAAATGAGTACAGGGTTCACAGAGCTTAAGAGTTGCCAGACATTCGTCTTTCAGGATAAGGGAAAACCTCCAACGTTAAGTCATGCCAAACGATAACTGAAATGATGTTCAAATGAGTACAGGGTTCACAGAGCTTAGAGTTGCCTGATATTCATCTTTCAGGATAAGGGAAGACCTCCAAAGTTAAGTTATATCGGGCGATGAATGAAATGATGTTCAAATGAGTACAGGGTTCACAGAGCTTAGAGTTGCCTGACATTCATCTTTCAGAATAAGGTAAAACCTCCAAAGTTAAGTTATATCGGACGATGAGTGAAATGATTTTCAAATGAGTACAGGGTTCATAGAGCTTCGAGCCACTTGAGATTCATCTTTCAGGATAAAAGAAAACCTCCAAAGTTAAGTTATATCGGACGATAAGTGAAATAATGTTCAAATGAGTACAGGGTTCACAGAGCTTAGATTTGCCTGACATTCATCTTTCAGGTAAGGGAAAACCTCGGAGGGTAGGGGGGGGAGAAACCTTATCCAGATAACTTACCCTGACCAAATTCGAACTGGAGACCTCTGTGCCAGAACCTGTAACCAGTTGGAGGCCGTAACGTCCTGGAATAAGACTTTAGGAAGGATGGGGAATCCTACTAAAGATTCCAGGAATCAAACGTGGCTCGTGTGGATTTGGAGGCTAGTACGCTAACCACTAAACCTTAATGTTTAATTATTTCAAAGAACGCCTTCTTTATATACAATAAAACAGAAAAACCAGTTAAATAAATACCAAATGTTTCTTTTTTCGGCTAGTCAGTTATGATTAAAGTAAATCCGAAATGATGCATTCATATTATTTTCTCTGCAAATGATGAAATCACATACATCCGTCCTTTAGACAGGATCTTTCCTAAGGAAAAATAATTCAAATAAAACTAAAATTAAATATTAGAAGAAAACAAAGGCACTTCAAATTTGTAATTTTTAAAGGAAAACTTTGGAAATAAAACTTTTCCAGCCTTTCCAGCCTTTAAAACTCTTTTTCTGAAAAGTAATTTGCCCTATTTAGTTTCATGAACAGTTTCATAAAAGCTTGTGTTGCTGTCGGCAAAATTTAATTTTTGGCTTGTTTAACAATTTAGTCCACAATTAAAGCAACTAATGAAATTGTTCAATACTAAATGAAATTGTAATTATTTAACAATTAATGAAAAAATGACTTTTATATTCGTGTTTTGTTTGTGACGATATATATATATATATATATATATATATATATATATATATATATATATATATATATATATAACTGCAATGCTCATATCGGCGGCCATTCTCCTTTGGAAGATATCGAAGGTGTTAACTCGCATTCATTGGGTTTTAATCATTAGTTCACACACATTCACACTCTCATTCATACTTCAAGACTCTGGGGAAGAAAACCCCCACCCCTACCACCGGGAATCGAAACCGGGAACCTGCATGGCAGGCAGGTGCTCTAACGACTGAGCAATGGTGCCAGCCTGACTCTATATCGTTAACCAGAAAGAACTAATTAAGCATGCAGTGCTTAGTTACAAATTTTGGAAACTGAATTCAAATGTTTATTCCTAAAGCAAGTTGTCACACTGGAAATAAAAAATAAATATAAGCAAAATCAAATTTTTTGAGCGTGGGCATTGAAAAAAGCCCGCCTCGGTAGCGTAGGTGGCAGTGTGTCTTGGTCAGAGTGAGTTATCTGGTTAAGGTTTTTTCCAGGGCCTTTCCCTTAACCTGAAAGATTAATGACTGGAAGCTCTAAGCTCTAGGTACTCTGATCTCATTTTAGCATGATTTCGCTCATTTCATTTATCGATCGATATTACTTAACGTTGGAGAAGGTAAATTGGAAAAAAAAAAGCATGCATACTTTTAAAATATGTATTGTAATTACATGACCTTTTCTTTTCACTCTTCTATGAACTAGTCTACTATTCTATCTACTTCTTTTAAATGCGGACAAATTTTTATTGGTCCCTTAAGCATTTTGTTGCAGATGTCATAAGAATGTTGTAAATTGTACGCTATGCAAAAGCTTAAATTTTTGTCCTTGTATGAAAACGAAAAAGAACAGTGATTTCTGGCTCAGGAAAGCATAGTATTTCAACATCCACACCAACAACAAAGAATATTCCGAAAATGGTTAACGTCACAAGCAGTTTTATGGAATAAATTGTCTGTCTTAAGGGGATCTTTTAAGGGGATATTTTAACCTTGTCTGTCTTTTACGAAAGATTTCTGAGAAAACTCATAATATACATTTCATCTGGCATGAAAATATTTTAAACTTTTAGTATTTTAATCCTTTTGTACCAACGCTACTTTTAAAATCAAAGAGGTTATAGAGAACTCCATTGTATATAAGACGCCTGCGTTTATTTGTTTTATTGACCTCGAAAATGTATTTGACCGACTGGAACTTAAAGACAATTTAAATATTTTAGAAAGAAAGAATGTTCCTGATGGATTTATTTTACTTATCAATGATATTTCTACTAAAAATTAGCAAAATAATAATATAAGGGAAAATGACAAATAAAGTTCTAACAAAAAGAGGAATCCGAAAAGGAGACCCTCTTATTCCTTTACTATTTAATTTGGTTATGAATGAAATTATCAAGGGTTACAGAATGGGAGATGGCAATCTCAACATTGTAGGTTACACGGATGATGTATTGTTGGCTAATACAGGAGTTGATTTACAAACATTGTTATATAGATCCTATCTTTATTGTCAAAAATATAATATGACAATATCATGGTCCAAAACTAAAGTAATGACAATAAGTAAATATCCTGTAAGGTATAAGCTAGAAATTAAAAAAATTACTGGCAATAAAATATTTGGGAATTGGTTTAAATAGATAAGGGGATCTAGCCTATGAAGTAATATATGGGACAGGCATTTGTTAATTTATCTCCATCTTAATCAGCCACACGCCCGTGCGCAATTTGGTACGGAATTTTTATGTTTGAGATGGGATGCACGTTGACTTTTCGAAGATCCACGTCGAGAAGCCAGATATAACAAATTCGTTGAATTTTGAGTTGTTTCTTGATGATTGTGCTTGATTCACTAAGAGTCATGAGAATCTTGGTTTCAAGGCGTGGTTCGGAATAAAGTTTCGGAGAAGTCAAACTTTGTAACTATTTAATTATTATTTAGATTACATTTTACTTGAACTTCCTTTCCCAGTCACTTCCAACATATCGATAAATTCTTACTTTGTTATATTTAAACAGATTCAAACTATTGCTTAAATGTTCTTGATCTTGCATCACTATTCATCACACTCCGCCATTACAACAAATCTCCCTATCCCAAGATTATTGATTTTTCGTAACTATCGTTACTCCTATCTTAATTTTGTGATTGGCCAATTTGATTCCACGTCACAACATTACGTCATACAATTATTACTACGGCCAATCATAAATTACATATATTTTTACATACTTAAGTTACTAAATATATTTACATAATCATTTTTTGTAAATTTATAAACTTTTCATACCTTTTCGAAATACAACTCAAAACTACTATTACATATATCAAACTAATAAAGCAGCAAATATATATAGTTCGGCCGTTCTATCTCCGGCTCTGACATTTCTCGAGAGGGGGAAGCAGGCTGTTGCCAGTTCTTTAGCGGGAATTTCAAGCAGAGGAACAATGCGTATTTTAAATATTTCATGTATTTGCATATTTCACGAACCAGTAGCCATATTATTATAATAGCGATAATAATAGGACTTACGAACGCCAAACATCGGAATTCCCGCACGAAAAATATACCAAAGAAAGTTCACCAGCGCAAGCAGCTATTAGGCCACGTGGCTCAAACAAATTTAAGCTGGCAACACGGTGTTGAGTTCGGGAGCCACGCCTACCAGCGACAATGCTGATTGGCGCTAGCAGACAGTTTTAACTTCCTGACCACGACACCGGATGTAGAGACTCTCAGTACTACCAACAGATGCAGTTAGTGTGTGTGTATGAAAGGTGTGAATGAAATATTCGAATAGAGTGGTGTTGTAATAAATATCTTGCATTATGATGAAATTGTAAATTGTATTTCAGTGTTTTAAAGTTAATACAATCCTATATTTTCATTCTAAAGATAATATTGAGGATATGTTTTCAATTGCTCATTACTGTATGTTGGTACTATTAGGTTTCCCCTTCCACCTTTTACAGTCGCAAAACGTCAGAGCCGGAGATACAACGGCCGGACAGTAGTTTGTCTAATTTCTTAACAAACGTATTTCCAATACAAAACAATAGAACTGAAATACGTTAAGAATTTGTACAAGCAATAAGAGACTGTTGAATGATGTAATATGCAGAAATAAATATTAAGGATGGCCATATGTGAAAATCCTAAAATCTACAATTTTGCTTAGATTGACTTGAAACTTTAACACAATTATAGTAGTATTAACAGTAGTTCACAGCTCAATTTTCAGACCTTTGTCCGAAATAGTTCTTGTGATATTAATATATTTGTAGTGTTTTATTGTTATTTAATTAAACTGTTTCACATGATGCAATTTTAGTTTGAGAAAAACAATAGTACTTGGCAGTTATGCTCATAAATACTGTATTAGTAGATTGGTGAGATAAAATTTTAATCTTACCCTTGGTTTAGGATAAAAGAGTTATTAAATTCTCCTTTTCATTAATTTTTAATATTTGCTTGTGAAATACGAGTTTGTTATTTGATTGCACAAACACTAGTGACATTATAAAAAAAATTATCTCATCAATTACCTTTGGTATTGATTTTATCCAAGAACAAAAATATTCAAGCTTCTAGTTTGAAAGCTGCATCGTGTGGAACAATTTATATTCTGAAAAGCGCTGAAAATTAAAAACAAGAGAAAATCACCAAAATAGGTAATAAATATAAAGCACTGTGTTCATTTATAGTGACCCACTTAAATAGTCATATGCCACAATTTTAAAGGGTCGTATGTCACTAAAAATAAAAGGAAATTTAAATATGCGGATTGCTCTATTTAATTAGGCTATTTTCTTCTCATTTTTTGCACTTTTTGGCCAATTTTCACAGATGGGTATCCTTAAGTAAGGTCACGAAGAAAACAAAGCAAATCTTGGAGACAAACGACTTTTTTGTTGTAATTTACGTCCTCCAACGTTAAGTCATATCGGAAGGTGAATGAATTGGGTGAAATGATGCTCAAATGAGTCCAGGGTCTATAGAGCTTGGCATTACCCGACATTCGTCTTTTAGGATAAGAGAAAACCCGTAAAAACCTTATCCAGGTAACTCACCCTGACCGAGATTCGAACTCGGGACCTCTTGAACGTGAGGTAGACATGCTACCATCTACGCTACCGAGGCGGGCGACAAACGAAATGAATATCCTAAGAAGGATAGTAAAACAGAGCTGGAAGGGATAAATTAAGAAATGAAGAAATTAGGAATCAATTCAGCATTCAAGCTATCGGCAAATGGATGTATGGAACAATAATTGAATGGAACAGTCATGTAAAATGAATGGTATTGGATAGAATAGTACGATCGCCAGAGACAATTCACCAATGAATGGGAAAGGATTCCCTGGGAGACCGAGGAAAAATTGCAGAGAGACTCAAATTTTGGATTAAACAGCCCGTAGACCTATAAGAAGAAGAAGAAGAAGAAGAAGAAGAAGAAGAAGAAGAAGAAGAAGAAGAAGAAGAAGAAGAAGAAGAAGAAGAAGAAGAAGAAGAAGAAGAAGAAGAAGAAGAAGAAGAAGAAGAAGAAGAAGAAGAAGAAGAAGAAGAAGAAGAAGAAGAAGAAGAAGAAGAAGAAGAAGAAGAAGAAGAAGAAGAAGAAGAAGAAGAAGAAGAAGAAGAAGAAGAAGAAGAAGAAGAAGAAGAAGAAGAAGAAGAAGAAGAAGAAGAAGAAGAAGAAGAAGAAGAAGAAGAAGAAGAAGAAGAAGAAGAAGAAGAAGAAGAAGAAGAAGAAGAAGAAGAAGAAGAAGAAGAAGAAGAAGAAGAAGAAGAAGAAGAAGAAGAAGAAGAAGAAGAAGAAGAAGAAGAAGAAGAAGAAGAAGAAGAAGAAGAAGAAGAAGAAGAAGAAGAAGAAGAAGAAGAAGAAGAAGAAGAAGAAGAAGAAGAACAAGAACAAGAACAAGAAGAAGAAGAAGAAGAAGAAGAAGAAGAAGAAGAAGAAGAAGAAGAAGAAGAAGAAGAAGAAGAAGAAGAAGAAGAAGAAGAAGAAGAAGAAGAAGAAGAAAGAATGTATTTTAAACAAAATCATAAGTTTTTGATAAAATCAAAATTCTAGGCTATCAACGCCCGTCCAAATGCTAAGGCTGCCTACAGAGAACGATGAACGACCCGTCGACCAAGCAGCACTTTAGTGTCAATGCAGAGCTTTCTAACCTTTGAACAAGGAAATTCAATGGAAATCTGGATCTAAGATAGTATCCTCTCGCTCTGCGGGAGAGAAATACTATGTGAGGATTTCTTTAAATTAAAGATCTAATGAAGAAAATCACCATTCTACTGTGCACGGTAGCGCATTCCATATGGGTAAGCATACGAGTGGAATATTAAATAGATATGTATACAGTCATCACGAAAGGATTCTTTAAGTAGTATGTTTAATAAGGCAGAAAATGTGGGGCCTACTAAATGTAGGCCATCTTAAACGGCCTAAGGGCCAGATGAAGTTCACCGGCTTCCTAATTTAAGAAAGCAAGGAATATGAAACGCTTCTGACGTCGTGAATACTTCCTTTCTTTTTCCATGGTATAAGGGAAACAGTTCTCAAGTGGTCGACTTTACACAAAGTACTGCCAACCTTACAAGGTTGCTAGTTTCAAGTCTGTCATTAAACCAAATTATCTCTTGAAAAAACACACAGCGCTAAATCATTCAAGAGGTCCTCAGTTCAAATCTCAGTAGGAAGAACTACCCCGTTAAGGTGATTCCATGTTCTCCGTTATCCTGAAGGATGAATGTCTGGTAACTCTAAGCTGTATGGATTATGCATTCATTTGAACATCATTTCATTCATCGTCTGATATAAATTAACTTTGAGGGTTCCCTTATCCTATAAGATGAATGTCTGGTAACTCTAAGCTCCATCTAACCCGGACTCATTTGAATATGATTTCATACATCGTCCGATATGACAACATTGAAGTTTTTTCCTTATCCTGAAAGATTAAAGGTAACTCTAAGCTCCATCTACCTTGGACTCATTTGGATATCATTTCATACATCGTCCGATATGACAACATTGGAGTTTCTAAATAATCCTGGCTCTATGGACCCTGTACTCATTTGAACATGATTTCATACATCCTCCGATATGGCAACGTTGGAGGTTTTCCCTTATCCTGTAAGATGAATGTCTGGTAATTCTAAGATCTATGCACCCTGTACTCATTTGAACAGGATTTCATACATCCTCCGATATGGCAACGTTGGAGGCTTTCCCTTATCCTGAAAGATGAATGTCTGGTAATTCTAAGCTCTATGCACCCTGTACTCATTTGAACAGGATTTCATACATCCTCCGATATGGCAACGTTGGAGGTTTTCCCTTATCCTGAAAGATGAATGTCTGGTAATTCTAAGCTCTATGGACCCTGTACTCATTTGAACAGGACTTCATACATCCTCCGATATGGCAACGTTGGAGGTTTTCCCTTATCCTGAAAGATCAATGTCTCGTAACTCTAAGCTCTGTGTATCCTGGACCCATTTGAATATAATTACATACCTCGTCCTGTATGACAACATTGGAGGCTTTCCCTAATCCTGGAAGATGAATGTTTGGTAACTCTAAGCTCTAAGGAACCTGTGCTCATTTAAACATCACTTCATACATCGTCAGATATGACATCATTGGAGGTTTTACTCTTATCCTGAAAGATGAATGTCTGATAACTCTAAGCTCTAAGGAACCTGTGCTCATTTAAACATCACTTCATACATCGTCAGATATGACATCAATGGAGGTTTTCCCTTATACTGAAAGATGAATGTCTGGTAACTCTAAGCTCTAAGGAACCTGTGCTCATTTAAACATCACTTCATACATCGTCAGATATGACATCATTGGAGGTTTTACTCTTATCCTGAAAGATGAATGTCTGATAACTCTTAACTCTACGTACGCTGTACTGATTTGAACATCTTTTCATTCATCGTCCAATATGACCTAACTGCCCAAAGGACGTTAAAAGTTTAAAAAAAAGACACTGAATAACACACCGTGTTGTATTATAAGGAAACAGAATTTTAAAACCAACAACACTGAGAGAGTGGAACATTTATATAAGCTCTAAAAACCAAGCAAAGTGACTCCGAGGAAACATGCGAAACTCGCTTGGTTAGTTGGCAAATTTTGGAATGGTTTCTCATTTAGAAGGATTTTCTATCCATCATTTCCCTTTCGTTCGGTTTTCTTTTCATATTTCAAGTGTGTTTCTAGCTTTCGTGGAAAGGTTGTGCCGGACAAATGGTGTGGGTGCTTGCTCAAAAGATAGAATACTCCCCGAGGGAGGGATACGTAGACATCGTTCTCTCTAGGAAGCTCTAGCAGTGCGATGGTACATTTTAGACTTCTGCGCGTCTCTCTACCTGACTTCCTGCGGCCTGTAGTCTCCTGTGGGGAGGTCCGTCCACCTCCTATATCGTATTTATATACTGCATTGAGTTAAAAAGTGTATACTCCTTCTAACGTCTTTCCTTCAATAGAACCGAAGACATTCCTTTTGGAAAATATCTGCACGCGATTGTTTCTATTTGCATATATACCGAGGTCCTATTTAATTTAGTATCTTCACATCCTTTTTTTTTTCTTTTTTGTCTTTAAAATAAAGTAATATTTGTTGTGAAACTGAAACATAACTGTGAATATTTTGTTTTTCAGCCTAACCAGGCGTCCAGAGGAAGGTTATGGCGTCATATTGTGCGTTTCTGCACTTTGTCGTTCTTGGTAAGTATCGTATTTACGAGGGCTGTTCAATAAAGAACGGCCACATCTTTTTTTTTTTTTTTTTTTTTTTTTTTTTTTTTTTTTTTTTTTTTTTTTACAACGTACCTTTACTCATCCTCATAATGTTGATGATCCTTTTTAAAATAGTTTCCCCTGAATGCGATGCACTGGCGTTTCTGCCAGTCTTCAAAGATATGTTAGTAACCATTTTTGACAGATCCTTCAAAATCGCCTCCGTAGCATTTACCACTGCTTCTGATGATGGATAATGCGTCTTACGAAGGCGTTTCTTCAAGTTAGGGAATAGAAAAATGTTACATGGGGCTAAATCCGGACTTTAGGGAGGGTGAGGGATGCACTTCACGTTGATATTTGCAAGATATTCAGCAACAACATTAGCAATATGCGGCCGCGCATTATCGTGGTAGAGCATCCAACCTGCCTCAGGGAAATGTGGTCTTATGTGCCTGATATGGACTTGCAATGTTTTCAGGACATCCCTTTAGTACTGTCCAGTTACTGATGTGTGTGCAGGTACAACATGCTCATAAACCTTACATGAATATCAAAGAATGAGATGACCATAACTTTCCCAGCAGAAGCAACCACTTTTGCTTTTTTGGGGGTTGGGGTTGGTGATGGAGGAGATTTCCACACTGAGCTTTGCTGTTTACTCTCAGGATCAAAATGATGTAGCCAAGTTTCATCAGTAGTGATTACGTTTGAAAGAAACTCCGAATCTTCCTCTAACATCAACTTTACCTACATGCAGACCTGCATGCGAATGTCCTTTTGTTCGGGAATCAACAGTCTTGGAACCCATCGCGCACAAACACGTCTCATGTGTAAGGTTTCTGTCAACAATGTGTGGGAGGGACCCAATGAAATGCGCAGTATTTCAGAAAGCGATCTTAAGGTAATTCGTCGATCCTCTCTTACAATGGCAGCAGCAGTATTGATGTTTTCTTCCGTAAGAGCAGAAACTGGAGCACTGGGTCCACCTTCGTTTGAAGTTGATTGTCTCCCCTCTTTAAACATTTTAAACCACCTTCGAGCTGTGCTGTAGGGAAGAACAGACTCTCCATAAGCCTCCTGTAACATTGTATAGGCCTCAACTGAAGATTTGTTGAGACGAAAGCAGAATTTCGAAGCCGAGTGTTACCTCCATTGCAGCGGTAGGCGATACTGAACATGTCTGAACTTTCCTGGTCCTCACAGGCGTGAACCAGGAGTACCAACAATGAAAACACTACGGCGCGTTTGTTTCAGATTAACCCTGCAGTGCTCGCGTGGCGTCTCACAGACGCCAGCCTAGAATCATTTCGCCATCTCTTCATTACCGATGAGGTCATTGTGCTGAGCTGCCATCTACCTTTCGCTTAGCAACTCTTAACCAATATATCTAAGCGACAACCCACCAGTTTTCGCCTAACAAGGGTGGAGTGAAGTTATAGTTGTGAATGTGTAGACGGCGTCTGTCAGACACCACGCGAGCTTTACTGTTGCAAGGTAAGATACCGGTTTAAAACATATTTTTTGCGGAAAGTCGTGATCAGAAGCTGTCAGTATCAATTTTTTTTCCTGATGGGAATGGTTTTAATATTTTTAGGTTTGCAATGAGTGGAAAACAGAGGAAATACAATCCTTCTGATCCAGATGATTGGAAGATCGTGCAAAGTTTGATAGAAGAAGTAGATGATGATGATTTTGAACTTGATTTGAATAGCGATGCCGAGGAAGGTATTGTGGAGCAAAGAAGTGAATCTACAGACACAGAACAAGAAGCAGATGATAGTAACAATTACAGTGAGAGTGAAAAATATTTCTTAGGTCGAAATAAAGTTTGTAAATGGAATAAAGCTAATCTGCCAAAAAATGTTCGTACTCGGTGGCAGAACATTGTTACACATTTGCCTGGTGTGTGCGAAACAAGCAAAATCGACAAAAGAATGTTGGGAGATATTTTTTGATGACAATATGACATCTAACATAGTGACATGCACAAATAAAAAAATTGAGGAGGTCCAAACTAATTATACTAGGGAGAGAGATGCAAGACTTACAGATATGCTTGAAATAAAGGCTCTCTTTGGAATACTATACCTGTGTGCTGCTAGAAAAGATAACCACACTCACACAAAGGATATATGGGCAAAAGATAAGATGGGTATAGAATTCTGCAGACTGATAATGTCTGAAACACGTTTTAGATTTCTTCTCTACTGCCTCAGGTTTGACGACAGGGATTCAAGAATGGAGAGGAAAAAACTTGACAATCTGGCTCCAGTTCGAGCCATTTTCACTTCATTTGTGCAAAACTGCCAGAATGCATATTCAATTGGGGAATACTGCACATTAGATGAAAAATTAGAAGGTTTTAGGGGAAATTGTCAGTTCAGACAATACATTCCGAGCAAACCAAGCAAGTACGGCATAAAAATATATGCCTTGGTTGATGCTCGAATGTATTACACAGTAAATCTTGAAATATATCCTGGAAAACAGCCAGAAGGACCATTTAAAATAAGTAACAGTGCTAGTGATGTAGTGAAACGTCTAACCTCAGTTATTTCAGGTACAGGAAGGAACCTCACTATAGACAATTGGTTTACAAGTATCGAAATTGCAAATTATCTGTATGAACGCAACATTACTATTGTTGGAACTGTAAGGAAAAACAAACCACAAATTCCCCCTGAATTTGTCACAGCAAAATCCCGAGAGGTAGGCTCATCTTTGTTTGGCTTCCAGAAGAATTCCACATTAGTTTCATATGTACCCAAACGGAATAAAGTTGTATTGGCCCTCTCTACAATGCACCATGACGCTGCTATTGATATTACAACTGGAGAAAAAAGAAAGCCAGAAATAATAACTTTCTACAACACAACAAAATCAGGTGTTGACACTGTAGATCAGTTGTGTAGCACATATAATGTGTCCAGGAAGATAAACAGGAGGCCAATGGTGGTGTTTTTCAGCATGCTGAATGTAGCAGGCATAAATTGTCAAATTATTTTCCAGAGTAACAATAAAAGAGATGTGAAGAAACGCAGTCGCTTTCTGAAAAGTTTGGCTCGTGATCTTGCAGATGACTACCTGAGGGTTCGCTCACAATGTTCTTCCCTACCAGTAGCCCTCAAACGGGACATTTCTAACCTATATACTAACACAGACGAAACACAGATGACAAAAGAAAGTGATACGAGTGCGAAGAGAAAAAGGTGTTACAAATGTGGTCGTTTGAGAAACAGAGCCACAAGATATACATGCAGGTCTTGTGGACAGTATATTTGTCTCGAACACGCCCAGCAAATCTGTTCAGACTGTACATAGTGTGAATACAGAAGCATTGTGGAAAATAAGCTGTAGAACATTCATAAAGGTTTGACGTTGAGCATAATATTGTGTTAGAAAAGACTAGAAACTGGTGATAAAAGTTTTTATGCACAATCTTAGGACACTAACATTTGTGAATAATCAAAAATGGTTAAAATACGCAACAACATTGTTTAGTTGTTAATTTCATTTAAATCAACTATGTTTATGTTGAATTTATCCAAAATAAGTACACTTAAATGTAATTGAAATTAAAGTTGCTTTAATATACATCTTATTAATTGAGAAATATATGCAAAATATGTTCAGGAATTTTAAATAAACCATGATTACCCCCTATAGTAAAAATGTACTGTTCAGGCTACATAAATGTAGCTAAATAATGAAAAAATTGAATGGCGTCTCTGAGACGCCGCGCGAGCTTCTATGTCTCAAAATGCCACGCGAGCGCTGCAGGGTTAAGCTAACAGAATATAATAAGAATGAATTTTAGTGCGAAAAATTATGACCGTAAAAAATTATTATCGTTCTTTATTGAACAGCACTCGTACAAGGAAACAATTAAACATTAATTAACGTATATGATAGCTTTTAAAGAGGCCACGCAGGTTTACTTTTTTAAATTTATTTAATATCGATGTAAATTATATACAGTCATATCGCGACATGTTGGTAATAGTATTTACAGAGTATAATTATAACAAGTTTAACATTCAGGTATAAAAATATATATTATATTTCATTGCATAAATTGATTACTTTTAGAAATTTAAATAGTGCTGTACTGTGTGATGGATTAATGAGGGCTTCTTGAATATCTGTAAGGTTATATTGTTCTCGTTGTTGCTTGTATTGCAGACATTCTGAAACTATATGGCGTACACAGATGGCCATATGACAAATGCTGCATTCAGGTTGTAGTGTTTTGTTCATAAGATGAACATGAAGTAGTTTGATGTGTCCAATCTTCAGTCTAGTGATGACAACTTGGTCTTTACGTTTCAGTTTTTGGAGTAGATATGATCTTTTAGAGTGTTTTCTAATACAACACCCACACCTGTCAGTATGCGGACGATCTAATGATCTATGCGGTAAACAGAAACCCGAGGTATAGCTTTCGGCAGATCCAAGCCCAGCTCCGGGCCATTGGCGAATGGAGTGCAAAATGGCGAATGGCAATTAACACTGAGAACAGCTCTGCAATTCTCCTGGCGAAACGCAGAGCCAACCGGTTGCAGCAGAACTTCGTTTTACGGCGCCGTGGAATCCCATAGGTGCAAACGGCGAAGTATCTCGGAGTGACGCTGGGCCGCAAATTAACTTACGCTCCGCACGTCAAAGGCAAGGTCCAGCTTGGATACGTCGCGCTCAGGAACCTATACCCAATATTCCGTTCAACCATGCCCCTCCGTCTCAAACTCCAGCTGTATCGAGCAATCATCCCGCCCTTGATTTTGTACGGCTGTGAGATCTGGGGAACAGTGGCAAATACCACTTTCGTCAGACTCCAGACGCTGCAGAACTGGGCGCTCAGAGTAATATACGATACAGACTGGAGATTCCCAGCCCAGATCCTCCGCGAACATTAAAAAATCGCGTACATTGTCGATGTCATCCGAGAGAGGGCACGATCAATGTACGACAAAATCCAAACCCATGGCAACCCTTTGGTGAACTCCCTGGGAAGATATGACCAGAGGGAGCAAAGACGCTTGCCATCATATAAACTCCCTAGAGACGTCTTGGGGCCCCTTGGTTAACCCATGGTAAACCCCATAAACTCCAAAATTCATATTACGCTTGATGGCTCAAGCGTTAGACCACCCGTAATCAAAACGGGGCAAAAACACTAAACCGATTCTCCCCCAACGGGAGAACGCAATAAAACCGCTAAGCTGCTGCCTTGTGAGACTACTCAAGGGCATCCAAACAAAACTTTTAAACAAAACTCAACCTACTCCCAGCAGATCAATAAAACTCATACCTGACTCACTTCGCAGGTTAAGCCGCAAAGCGGCTAGGTACTGCGGCAGAAGACACCCGGACGGGGAAAAAGAAAAATTGCCCCGCCCGACCAGGACTACCTCTGGACCCTCTGGATCATGTAATTTGCTAGGAGGTGATTTTTCCCATGTTGTTTGCCAATGCCTGTGCAAGATTTTAAATACAAATCTCGCAGCATCTTTATAAAGTACAGTTACCTGTTCATGAACTGGGATTCCTGTGGCTTTCTTATTTGTGGAGTCTACGTCTTCATTACCATAAATACCCTGGTGTGATGGTATCCACATTATGTTTCATCAAAAGTGATGATAGATCAGGCATTTCGTGGACTAACTGATTTCACTTTTACGGCTTGTATACTGGATAGAGAATCTGTATGTATAAGATATGGTTTATTTTTATTTTCTTTGGATATGTGCAGTAATGTTTCTTTACAGACGTAGAACTCACATGTAAATATGGAGCACAAAGATGGTAATGTGTAATGCATTGTATGATCTGGGTAAACTATTGTGCATCCACAGCCATTTTCTCTCTGTGAATGTAATTTGTGGATTGGTTGCATTACTCTTTGAGTGTCTGCTTGTATATTACAAATGTATTTTTTATCTTTAAATGTGCAGAGCGATGCGCAGTGGTATCTGGACGAGTCCACTTCAGAACGGTTACAACTGGAGGGGAGGGAAGGTCAGTTGCGTACCAGTTGCGAGCAACTAAACACGTGCAGAGCTACTCGGTAACACTACAGCTTGTTTCAAAATGTGTTTGTCTCCTGGCTCCAAGAGAGCTTTTATAAATGACGCCTCCTAGCAGCACATTAGGAAATAAAGTGCTACATTTAAAAACACGAGAAGTAATAACCAATATCCATAGATTTATAAAAAAGAAACAATGGTCTGGGTCAGCTATAAAAATCTGGGGAAGGGTATCTGAGGCAACAGTTGTGTCTGAAAGCAGTTTAGGATAGTTATTAAGGAAAGAAAAGCCATTGGTGCTAGTGCAACAACGTCCTTCTCTATGCCCAGTAAACAAAGATTAAGAACATGCACAAAATCTAATTTGGATGTTTTAATTCAGAAGTAGTAAGGCGAACTATGAATAATTTTTAAAGCACAGATAAACTAAGACGAACTTTGAAGAAAGTGCTTATGAAGCTTAAAAATTCTAGTGACTTCCAAGGCAGTGTCTGAACATTAAGAAGAGTTCTTTTGAAGCTAGGATTATTTAAAAAAAAAAAGCACTAAGTGTGCCAGACAAATGTTAATCGAACATCGCACCATACGTGCAGATAGGCTTAAGTATTTACGAAATATTCCGAGATATCGAAGTGAAGTTTATATGGATGAAACTTATATAAATACAGCACATACTAGACCATATGCCTGGAGTGAAATTCGTTACAGGGACTCTGAAGCGATATTGAAAGGCCGACAGTTGTTTATCATGCCAAAAGCGTGGAGATTACTATCATACTAAGAATTACAACTTAGTTTATAAGAGCTGCAAAAACTGGCTTTGAGAACGAAATTTGTTTTTAGACACCTTATGCACCGCCCTCCCCTCCTGTAATCTTACGCTTGTGACGCATTGTGGCGATAGGTGCACTATCCCCACTACAGTTGCTACTCATCCCTACCACGCAGGATTCCTGTCAAGATAAAATAATACATCTGTATATTATTAGTTTGGCTTTTAACCATATACTATATTTCCATATTGTGGCTTTGTGGGCTCGTGAAATTAAAAGTCCAGATTACAAACACTAAAATTTGCTCTTTATTTCCATAGAAACACACTTTAGTCAACCTGACACTAGCAGAATTACGTCACATGCACAATACAACTTGTAAGGTCATCGACCACAAACAAAGTTCAAGTAACAACTCTCTCCTTCAGGAGCTGCAGCTTCCTTCTTTATAACTTACTCACTATCCGGAATGTTCTCAAACAATCAAGACGGCGCTAGAAGAAAGACGAACTCTCCAGAAATCTGCCCCATTCCCCCCATCGTTTCGGCGAGCTTTTATCTCCGCACTGCACCACCCGTCTCTTTGAGCTCGTCCCTCGCGCCGCCTCGAATCAACAATGGTTCGAGACAATATTGATTTCAGAAAGTTTATAATTCTCCAAGGAGGGACAAGTGAATATTGCCTAAGTTTAAACGTAGTGAAAAAGGTAATAATGAATGCTTCTTTTGTGAAGTTCTTCTGTTAAAATGTAGCTTTGTATTATTATTATTATTATTATTATTATTATTATTATTATTATTATTATTATTATTATCATCATCATCATCATCATCATCATCATCATCATCATCATCATCATCATCATCATCATCATCATCATCATCATCATCATCATCATCATCATCATCATCATCATCATCATCATCATCATCATCATCATCATCATCATCATCATCATCATCATCATTATTATTATTATTATTATTATTATTATTCATTTACGCCCTCCAACGTTGTCATTTTGGACAATAACGAAATGAAGCTCAAATGACCTAGGGTGCATAGAACTTAGTTTCATCAGACATTCATCTTTCAGGATAAGGGAAAACCCCGGAAAAAACTTACCCAGGTAACTGTCCCTGATCGAGATTCGAACTCGGAACCTCCTGGAAGAGACGCAGACAGGGTGCCATCTACGCTTCGAGGCGGCCTCGCAATGTGTGGGAGCGTGAGCGTGCCGGACTTCGGTATTACAAAAGCGACTAAAAGGTTAACCACTGGCACGACAGCCCCACGAGTGCCAAGGTCTACCAACCCGACTGCCGCCCTCATGCCCACTTGCGCTCGGCAGGGGTGGGCGATTATCCAACTGATACCGGGAGGAGATGTGGTCAGCATCTCCGCATGCCCCAGCTGCAATGTTGGTTTTCGTGACACAGGGCCGCTTACTTAGCTCCTCAGTTTCCTCACGATGCTGAGTGGGCACCGGGCCTATACCCGGGACCTAAAATCCGCACCCCATGGGTGGTATCAAACCCGGGCCACTCTCCGTGGCCAGGGACCAAGACAGGCTATCCTATCCCGCTACACCACGACGCAGGACACAAAAGTGACTGGCAATGTGAAATACTTTTTTTACGTTTTAGGTACTGCGTGATATGTAAATCCGAAGTTCATGCGCGTACTTGGGCATCGGACGTGGTAGCTCAACCGTGAAGTAACAGCATACTCAGTTTCAGAAGTCTATTTCTAGTATCTACGTGGCAGTGGCTTGTTCAAATATTCGTTAATTTTTTTAGTTGATTGAGTATATAGGATAAGGTTTTTGATAGATAGAGTCAACATGAAAAATTCAAGGCCATGGCCGGGATTTGAACCACGGATCTCCTGGTTTTCGTCCAGTCGCTGTTAACCTTTGAGCCCCTAGTGGTTTACCGGGAAAATGTACGAGTAAACTGGAGAATTTAATGTCAGAACGGCACGTTGTCCATGGTAGCTCAAAGATTAAGAGCGACTGGACGAAAACCAGGAGATTCGTGGTTCAAATCCCGGCCATGGCATTGAATTTTTAATTGCCTTTTATTTTTTGCTGAGTTCATAAAGAACCAAGTCAAGAATATTATAAGAATCAAAACTAACTTTGATTACTTTCTATCTTTCCTTAAATTAATAAGTTGAATCTTTTATTTAGTATCAAGTGACATTCCAGAATACAACTGCTTTTTATTTTAAACAATCACTGTTATATTTCCAGTTTTATCGTTATCATTTTCTCACTTCGATTTTCACTTGTTTTACTTGATCAGCTAGTTATGATAGATATAGGAAGTATTGCATTCCACTAAACCAATTAGATATCGAAATTACAATAGAAATACATGTTTGGGAGGCATTTGATAAAAATAAAGTTGTGGGTGTGTGTGAGTGAGAGAGAGAGAGAGAGAGTAATTATGGGAATTTCAGAGAAAACCAGACCCTTTCTAAGAAAATACTTTTAGCCCAAACTACCAGTTAAACATAAAATGATTATTTATATTTTATTTTTATCCCAAAATATAACAGTTATTATTAAAATGTTACATTAAAATATGCATTTGAAAATTAAAGCAAATAAGTGAAATATTCTGTAAATATCCATGTTTCTGATACCCTAAAAGATATAGAAAGAAATTTAGCATAAAAATTGTAGCATTATTTCAAATATATGATTTCTGTTCAATAAAGAATGATCACAACTTTTTTGACAACGTACCTTTACTCATCCTCATAATTTAGATGCTCCTTCTCAAAATAGTCTCCACTGAATGCGATGCACTTGTCCCAGCATTTCTGCCAGACTTCAAAGACATGCTGGAAACCATTTTTGAGAGATTCTTCAAATTCACCTCCGCAGCCTTCACCACTGCGTTTGATGATGGATAATGCCTCCCATGAAGGTGTTTCTTCATGTTAGAGAATAAAAAAAGTCACATGGGGCTGAATCTGGACTTTAGGGAGGGTGAGGGGTGCACTTCACGTTGATTTCTGTAAGATATTCAGCAACAACATTGGCAATATGCATCCGCGCATTATTCTCGTGGTGCAGCATGCAGCCTGCTTCATGGAAATGTGGTCTTTTGCACCTGATATGGACTTGCAATGTTTTCAAGACACCCTGTAGTATTGCGCAGTTACTGATGTGTGTGCAGGTACAGCATGCTGATAAGCCATTCCAAAAATATTAAAGAATGAGATGATCAGAGCTTTCCCAGCAGAGGCAACCAGATTTTCTTTTTTGGGGGTTGGTGATGAAGGAGATTTCCACACTGAGCTTTGCTGTTTGCTCTCAGGATCAAAATGATGTAGACAAGTTTCATCAGCAGTGATTACGTTTGAAAGAAACTCCGAATCTTCCTCTAACTTCAACTTTACCTGCATGCAGACATGCATGCGAACGTCCTTTTGTTCGGGAATCAACAGTCTTGGAACCCATCCCGCACAAACACGTCTCATGTGTAATGTTTCTGTCACCAACGTGTGGGTGGCACTCAATGAAATGTTCAGTATTTCAGAAAGTGATCTTAGGGTAATTCGTCGATCCTCTCTTACAATGGCAGCAGCAGTGCTGATGTTTTCTTCCGTAAGAGCAGTAACTGGAACACTGGGTCCACCTTCTTTTGAAATTGATTGTCTCCCCTCTTTAAACATTTTAAACCACCTTCGAGCTGTGCTGTAGGGAAGAACAGACTCTCCATAGGTCTTCTGTAACATTGTATAGGCCTCAACTGAAGATTTGTTGAGACGAAAGCATAATTTCAAAGCCGCATATTGTTCCTCGCGTGTTACCTCCATTGCAGCGTTAGGCGATACTGAAAATGTCTGAACTTGCCTGGTTCTCACAGGCGGGAACCAGGAGTATCAACAATGAAACTACTACAGCGTGTTTGTTTCACATTGAGCTAACAGAATATAATAAGAATGCATTTTAGTGCGAAAAATTATGACCGTAAAAATTATGATCATTCTTTATTGAACAGCTCTCGTATGCTTTGTGATTTCAACTTTTTCCAAGTCTTTCGTTGCTATTGATTTGAATTTTAAAATTCGTTTCCTTTTCTGACTGCTAAGGCACCATTTGTTCGTGTTTACAGGATTTTAAGGATTTGGCACTTGTTTCAGATTTTTGAGCTTCCATTTATCTAAACTGAAATTGTCAAGAAACTATTCCTGTAACATTTTTCTGGATTAACATGAAGTACCTTGAAAATAAATAAATACGAATGCAATAGGATGTGGTTCATGACTAAAAGGATTAAATCTAAGAAGTCATTGTACATATTTCGTGGTCATGTGAGCAGTTTAGTTGCGTGTTCAAGAATGTTAGAGATGTGGAACGAAAAGTGACCCAGTTACTTCTGTATGAACCATGATGCACCAAATACTCGGAGTGCCGAAACAACGTCACAGTTTATGCTGGTATAACTTCCCCACCCACTTAGGTGCCTAAAGGCTGTCTGCCCAACACACGGAAATGCCAATGAAGACCTGAGGTGCTCTACTACACACATATTTCACTGGAAGTATACATTTTAATTGACACAAACCTTTACAGAAATAACTACATTACAAACTTTGTTTTATATACAACGGAAATAGCGATAGTCAAATGTTTTAAGTACTGGTTATGCTTTATCATTTTATTTCCTTGCAGTTACGAGGGAATGTTGACAGAACTTGATGAAAATGACAGAGTATTGAACACATCGAACCGAGAGGATGGCTCAGGCGATTTCGTCTATGGCTCACATTCGGGAGGTCCGGGTTCGATTACCGTAGCCAACCTATTTTACCCATGGTTTTTTGGGTGTTCCCGGGTCTCCAGCCGAATGCCAGATAGGTTAATTACATCACCCGAATTTCCTTTGCATCCATTTCGTCTGCATTATCATTATACATCATCTCTCATCTGATGATGTCTTTCAGGGTAAAAGTGTGGGCGGTAGTCTCGGAGGTGCACGGCGGGATGATATCCTATTGGTAAACACCTACTCCTTCAGTAGGACGGTTTCTGGACTCCGGCCCGACCTAGTGGGCCGTTTGAGGACCACGTTGGGTGGCATAGCCGTTGTTCTAGCCTGTCGGGGAGTTTCCAACTGTTAAAGTGCAGGAACCCTGCCCTCAGCCCTCGCATGACCAGGGCTAGGGAGTTCGTACCGCTCGTCGTTCCCTATGCGGGTTGCGACCGTCCCTCTCCTGGCATTCAAACAAGTCACAGATAAGAAAAGTACAGCTGAGAGGCATTGAAACAGGTTGACCAGAGGAAAAAAATGACTTACGAGACATTCGTAAATGCACATCTATTTAGATAATTATGTACAACATACAAATTCTTATACAGTACATACGGGTTTGTCTCTGGCTTACCTCATTATTTAAATAGGCACATTGTGGCAACACCCAAGCAATTATAATGCGGATTGTAACATTTCCTGATTAAATGTCGTGATTTGTAAAACAGAAAAGAGCGTGAGCAGCCGCTCCTGACGACCAGCTCTTAAAAGATTTAACTCTACCATATTCAGAACTCCCATTGTATCTACTAGAAAAGGAATGATAAGTCTGTATTTACAAATGTCTATCTCGATTAACACGAATTAGATACAGGTGAAAATGCTTGTAAAAGTACATTGTAGAAGAGTGGTTTGAGAAAGGCATATGACTGTGGCACAAAATATTTCTTGCATTTTCTTGCCTTCATGTAATATTCTCTCTATTGTTTATGGGTGTTTCTCATTTCTCACACTATTATTCCTTACATTGTTCACAGAATTACTATTTATTTACTTGTTTGCTGTAATATATTTCCTCTGTTTTACAGGACATGTACTGCTTTATCTGCAGCTTTGCCAAGGCAAATTTGTAGAAGTACCGAAGGAAGAAATCACACCGGTAAGTGTAAAGTACAAAGCAAGCAAATTTTCCAAGAATCGCCATTGTCAGTCTTGATTTTTTGCGTGTGACTTCCTAGGAGGCACTTTAACCCTTGCTTGGTGGCTGGGTCCTTTATAGACCCCAAAGCTACTTTAACTGTGTAGAAACTGTTTTAATGTGAACGTAGACTTCTCATCTTCCAGATATGCTTTTTGTGTACTTTTTATTATAAATGGTTAAAATATTTATGGTAATATGACGGTCGGTAGCACCGTATTTTGAATTTTTTTAACATCAGAAAATACCCCAGGTATACAAAATGTGATTTTCCATGCTATATTACACATGTAATACAATAATTAAAACTTGGCAACAATGCACCTTCTGAAGCTTCATTTGTATGTTTATCGTTGTTACAAATTCGTAGACAATATATACACATGCACTGTTATAACAAATTATTATAGCAATGCACCCCTTACATGATAGAACCGTTATGTTGTTGTTGTTTTCAAATGCCAGGCTTTGGCAATGAAGCCATTAGCTCTCTTGCTCTCCAATATTTCTGTGTAGTGGGTCCGGCGGGTAGGGCTTCACAGGTTAAAAGATGTTCTTCAGTCATTTCCTCTTTTTTGTTGCACAGAGGACAATTTGGACTTGTATAAATTCCTATTCTGTGTAAGTGTTTGGCCAAACAATCATGTTCCATAAGTAATCTAAAATTTGCTACTGCAGCTTTACGTGGGATCTATGGAATAATTTCTGGATTTTTAATTAAAATGTTCCATTTCCTATCTTTGGCTTTGTTAGATATTCATTGGTTTTGTTTGTTTTTATATTTTCTTTTGATTAATCTTTTATGGATGTAAAGGGTAAGCTTTTACATTTGTTATGAATTAAATTTGCACCTTTTTTGGCAAGAAAATCAGCTGATTTATTTCCAGCAATTACACAATGTACAGGTATCCACTGTAATATGATTCCTTTCTGTAGTTTTCGAAGTTGTTGGATTATTTTGTGACATTCTTCAATTTTGATTGACCTCATTTTATATGAATTTATTGCACATAATGCTGCTCTAGAATCAGAAAGTATGACAGCATTTATGAATTTATCTATTCTGTATAGAAGGTGTTGGAGTGAAATATGAATAGCTGTTACTTCTGCATCAAAATTTGTTGTGTGGTATCCTGCTGGTTGATAGAATGAGAACAGTGCACACTTAATTCCTGCTCCTGAGTTGTTGTCCAAGTTAGATCCGTCTGTTTAGATATGTAACCATTCTTCATACGGGTATCTATTGTTCACAGTTTGTAATGCTAGTGCTTTTAGTACAGGTTTGGAAGTTTCAGATTTTGTAACTATTTGTTCTAAATGTAATTGAATATTAATTGGTTCAAAAGTCAGTGGGTTTTCTTTGATTAAAATGTTTTCTGTAGAATTAGGAAGATTCAGATCTGTTTTTAATTCCATAACTTTGTGCAGGAAACTTGTTTGTGTTTTCATCTTGATTGGTTGTAGTAATCTTTTCTCCCATTTTGTTTGTTTTATTAAACATAGTAAACTCGGTTATTACATCAGGTATATTTCCTAAATGTCTGAAAAAATCTATTGTCATTCCTATTCATAAAAAAGGAGACAACGGTGAAATAGGTAACTATCGGCCAGTAACACTTATCTCGTCCCTTTCAAAGTTAGTGGAAAGAATAGCCGACAAAATCATATCATTTCTAGACAAATATGAAATTCTGGTCAATTTTCAATACAGTTTCAGAAAATGTAAATCAACAAAAAATGCCATATGAGAAATAATTGGTCATATAATAGATACAATGAAAGCAATAGCTGTATATTTCTGGATCTCTCAAAAGCGTTTGACTGTGTCGAACATGAACTCCTACTAGATAAACTGAATCATTATGGAATACATGGAATTCTGAACAATTTAATTAGAACATATCTGAGCCAAAGATCCCAACAGGTATATTATACCACAGTAAAGAAGGTCTCCAGGGAATGGGACACAGGGGATTGGAGAAGGTTCCTACACCCTTCATCGACAGGTTTATGACACCCCATGTCACTTTTCTTACAGACCATTCAAAACAAATTCTGATGGCTTCTACTTTTGTGAATAAATATTCTCGGTTTTAGTGCACAGAGCGAACAGGGCTCATGTTCTTTGTAACAGTTCTATTCCTTGTGAAGCATGCATTCCTGCCACATACATTCGTTGTCCTTGTCCCACTGTGTAAGGGTGGCACATTCCTCTGAGGGACTTACTCTGCGTTGGTGGACAGCAAAAATTACACATGCTAGGAATCAACATATCACGGAATACTATTCAAATAGTAAACTGGTGACATATGGAGTGCCTCAAGGTTCCGTCCTCGGCCCCCTACTTTTTATAATATATGTCAATGACCTTACACAAGTCACTGAAGGGAAAATATTTATGCATGCTGATGACACATGGATAGTAAATACAGATATAAGTTCGCAAGCTTTGGAAAACACAACAGTAAGTTATACAACACGAGTTATACAGTACTTTAGATCCAATAATTTACACATAAACTTAAATAAGATAAATTACATTCGGTTTCAAACTCCACAGAGCAGGTCGCCATCAAATACAAAGATAATAATTGAAAACAGGGAAGTAAATGCAGTCGATATCGCAAATTTTCTAGGACTAATTGTGGATAAAAACCTAATATGGGACAAACACATTGATCATATATGCAACAAAATGAGCTCAGGATTATTCGTAATGAAAAAAATGATGAACTTAGTGGATGTTAATACACAGTATTATATTATGGATTGATATACCTGCATATATCATATGCGTTAACAGTGTGGGGACGTTGTGCTAAAAAAATACACTAACCGAGTATTCCATCTCCAAAAAAGAGCAATAAGACTAATTATGAGAATGAAACAGACTCTTGTAGGCAAACCTTCAAGGACCTAAATATTTTAACTGTATATTCACTTTACATATATGAAGTAACAATAGAATTATTTAATAGGCAAGATAAAGGTAAAACAAATAAATGCATGAGCACTATACCAGAGGAAATACAAATTTTAATTTATAGTCACACAGATTAGAACTATATAAAACCAGACCTACTGCTGCAGCTCATGAACTGTATCAAACTCCCTACCTATCTGAAAAATATTCATAATCTTAAAATATTCAAGAAAAAATTAAAGAAATATTGTATGGAAGTTTGCGATTATTCAATTGACGCATATCTTAGATAATCTTGACTAAATAAATAATATTTGTATAATATAAGTGTAATAGTGTGTAGTTTAAGATTTATTATTGTAAATAGGTTATTTTAGAACTTGTTTATGTAGATATTAAACTATGTGATTTTTTGTTTGCACATATTTAACTTGATGATGCTTTGAATATGTTTTGTATTCTTTTAAGCAGATAATGAATGAATGAATGAATGAATTAATTAATTAATGAAGTAAAAACAGTTAGCAATTGCGTTTTGTGGAAGTTAGACGTAAAAAAGACGTGAAAAATAAAATCCCTTAAGTGATAATATTTCAAAACTCAACAAAGTCTGGTGTTGATAAAATGGCTGAGCACTATTCAATGAAACGTGGAACAAGAAGGAGCCCGTCTCGGTAGCGTGGTGGTAGCGAGTCTGCCTCACATTCAAGAGGTCTTGAGTTCGAATCTCTGTCAGGGTGAGTTACCTGGATAAGGTTTCTTCCGTGGTTTTCCCTTATCCTAAAAGACGAATGTCGGGTAACTCTAAGCTCCATGTACCCTGGAGTCATTTGAGCATAACTTCACCCAATTGATTCACCGTCCGATATGACTTAACGTTGGAGGACGTAAATTAAAAAAAAAGAAAAGAAACCAAGAAGGTGGCCACTTGCTCTATTTCTTGATATGCATGTCTCAATGCTTACGTTCTGTACTGTAAATGTTTACATCATATGAGAGGTAAAACTGCTAGAAGAGAATTCCTCTCAGAATTTGGAAAAGAGCTAGTCAGACCTCAAATTGAGAGACGAATACTCCCCCCCACCCATCCCCACTGTCATCAAGACCAAGGCAGATGTTCCAAAGCCCGCCTCGGTAGCGTAGATTGTAGCATGTCTGCCTCACGTTCAAGAGGTCCCGAGTTCAAATCTCGGTCAGGGTGAGTTACCTGGATAAGGTTTATTCCGGGGTTTCCCTTATCCTGATAGACGAATGCCAGGTAACTCTAAGCTCCATGGACCCTGGACACATTTGAGCATCATTTCAACAATTTCATACACCGTCCGATATGACTTAACGTTGGAGGACGTAAAATTACAAAAAAAAAAAAAAAAAAGAACATGCAAGAGTAAAAGTGATCTGCAATGAGTGTTCATCATTTCAAGTGGACAATGAGTTGAAGTTTATTTATAACAGGACTTTTTATAAAGTAATAATGCACATCATAATAAAAAATTACAGTATTATGAAAGGGTAGAGCCAGACTGAAAAATTCAATGTCATAGCCGGGATTTGAACCACGGATCTTCTGGTCTCCATCCAGCCGCTCTAACAGACGTGAGACGTGACGGAGACCAGAAGATCCGTGTTTCAAATCCCGGCTATGGCATTGAATTTTTTAGTCTGGCTCTACCCTTTCATAGTGCGTCCTACAAACGGCTAGTGTGAAAGAACAATTAATTTCCAATTACAGTACTGCTATATAGTGTGAGGTAAATGGACATTTTGTGTTAAAATGGTGTATGTAGATTTTTTTGGAACTAAAGCATATATGTTTTCATATTTCAGACTTGGTAAGTACGAGGGCTGTTCAACAAAGAATGATCACAATTGTTTTTTTGACAACGTACCTTTACTCATCCTCATAATTTTGATGGACCTTCTCAAAATAGTTTCCCCTGAATGCAATGCATGTGTCCCAGCGTTTGTGCCGGTCTTCAAAGACATGCTGGAAACCATTTTTGAGAGATCCTTCTAAATCGCCTCCGCAGCCTTCACCACTGCTTCTCCCAAGAAGGCGTTTCTTCAAGTTAGGGAATAGTAAAAAGTCACATGGGGCTAAATCCGGACTACAGGGAGGGTGAGGGATGTACTTCACGTTGATTTTTGCAAGATATTCAACAACAACATTGGCAATATGCGGCCGCGCTTTATCGTGGTGCAGCATCCATCCTGCTTCACGGAAATGACGTCTTTTGCGCCTGATATGGACTTGCAGTGCTTTCAGGACATCCCTGCAGTATTGTCCAGTTACTGATGTGAGTGCAGGTACAACATGCTGATAAACTGTTCCATGAATATCAAAGAATGATATGACCAGCAGAACCAACCACTTTTGCTTTTCTGGGGGTTGGTGATGAAGGAGATTCCCATACTGAGCTTTGCTGTTTGCTCTCAGGATCAAAATGATGTAGCCAAGTTTCATCAGCTGTGATTACGTTTGAAAGAAACTCCGGATCTTCCTCTAACATCAACTTAAACTGCACGTTACCTCCATTGCAGCGGTAGGTGATACTAAACATGCCTGAACTTGCCTGGTTCTCACAGGCGGGAGCCAGGAGTACCAACAATGAAGCTATTACGGCGTGTTTGTTTCACATTAAGCTAACAGGATATCATAAGATTGAATTTTGGTGCGAAAAATTATGACCGTAAAAAAATTTATGATTATTCCTTATTGTACAGCCCTCGTACGTAACTTATATAGGTTACAACAATGGAGTTTTAAAGATGTGCTTCGATCTCAAAATTAAGTCATTATTTCTGTGGAAATATTTTACACTTTATCGCCACTTGGTTGTTAGAATCACTTTGGGGGTTGAAAAAAGACTCTCACTCTCTCTCTCTCTCTCTCTCTCTCTCTCTCTCTCTCTCTCTCTATATATATATATATATATATATATATATATATATATATGAATGAGATATATTATAATATACAATATATAACATATATATGTGTGTGTGTGTGCATGTGCGTGTGTGTGTGTTTTTCCAGAGCTGATACCATGCGAGAATTAAAAGTGATGGGAACAGAGAGTGTAACTATAGATATTTACATAAATGATTTCTGTTGATATGTGGATGTGGAGTGACCTAAAGGCTAAGATAAGCGTTTCTATAAGTGAAAGGTGCTCTACATTTGGTTGTTGAAGTGATACCTGCGGTATACATAGATCACATAGATAGCACTCTTGTACAGGTGTAAGACAATTGTTCAAATCCTAAGCCTAGTCTTTTCTTTCTCTTTTCTTTAACCTTCTTGTTATTTGTAGCGGATAAACATTTGATGGTATGGTTACCAACACTCTCATCAAATATCAACTTGCCAGTGTTAAATAAATGCTTCTTTTACATGAATGCAGCAAATTTAGCTGATTGTGAACATAGACAAGTTCAGGGAAATCGGTCCATATTTTCTATATTTGTGAGTTCTGACTTTCAAAATTAATGTGTAAGTTCGTTAGAGCTTTAAATAATATTCATACTGAACTGAGGAAGTGTAGAAGAAATGTTTCGTTCAGCATTAAACTGCATAAGTTTGATGGTAGCAAAAGTGCTGACAATATGTACTATATACGCACGATAAGTTAAGCGTTGGATTTATGGTGTGGTGCGGGCAGAGGGAAAGAAGCGAGAGCTAACGCTCTTTTGTTTCTGCAATGTGGTCAACCTTCACAAACACAGTTCAGCAAAATAGCGTGTACGATAACCGAAGATATGAGCCGCAAGTGTGGACAAATAGTAAACTGAACTCGATCCGATAAGCTGTATATTTATATACTTACAATTTATATAACATAAACATAGAAAATAAATATTATGACAGTTATAAATACTCCTTCACTATGTGATTCTTCGAGTCAGGTGCATCACTTTCATCGCTAGTATCCTGTGGTGTGTTGACGATAATTTCATTAATTGCATTTTCTATTACACCATCGTTTCTGCAATATTTCACTTCCAGCTCTTGGACCTTCTTGCAATGCATTGCGGTTACGGAGGATAATGCTTCGATAGCAAGTTTCGGCAGATTTGGAGCAGTAACGTTGCATCCTTTGAAAACATTCCTTACTTCTGCCCACGCCAGCACAATTTCATTCAGACCACAGTTACACCGAGGTAGACGAATAACAATGTGTCCCTTTTCGAGAGTCATAACATCCACAACATACCTTTGTTGTAAACTGGTTAGCTAATTAGCCTCGCAATTGATCAAAACGAAATATAGCGAACATGGTAAAGCTTAGCTCATTACCACTAGATGTTAGTGTATAGCGTATTACAAGTTTCAAAGTTATCGTCTGTGTTTACGGAGTTAAGACGAAACTTACTGAATGAGGACTTAGAACTCGAGCGCTCAACTTATCGCGCGCATACTGTACATCTACAGTTATTTGAAATATCTTTGAAGTTTAGTATAACTAAGGCATTAATCTCAGTTGTGTAATTGTGTTTCAGCCACCGGTGACAGCGAGCACAAATGGCTGGCGCCCACTCTTACCTACGACAGAGAAAGTGAGCGTCCCTGCCGCCAATGCACAGCGTGGAGGTCACCACCGGCAATCCGTTACCACGGTAACACCTTATGTGACTGTACATCCCGTGCTGGGAAAACTGCATGCCCACCTGGAGACTGCTGAGCGCAGTAAGAGAATACACCACCAACCTCATGGCACACGCTTGGAAATATACTCACACACTCCACCAAGCATCCTCGGCTCCTTCACCGTGTTCGGGCACGCCACCGTCAAGTCGAGGAATATCAACAAGCCACCGAAGAAGATTCAAAGTCTAGACAGTGAGACATCAGAGACCAGAATTTCGGCGCCAGGTCACTTAGTACCGCCCCCGGTACCTCAGACGTTGTCCTTTAACAGATTCCCTGCGGACGGCGCCTTCAAGTTCAGTTTCGACCCCATTGACAAACACAGACCGACATACTACCTTCCATTGCCACAGAAAGAGGCCGCCTATCAGTACCTATCACCTCCCAAGACAGAGAATAAGTATTATTATACATCCGTAGGCGAGTTTCCTTCACATTACAGCAATGTGGGGGCCACTCAAATTCTTTCATCACTCCCTCAGAGTCAATACTTTCCACCAGCGTCCATATCCCACACCTCTACCAAATTCAGTGACGCTGACATAGTGAAGTTCTTGCCTCAATCGACAGACATTCAGGTCAGTGGAGGTGAGAACGTTGCTACTTCTAAACCCCATCAGGTCTTTCTAGCTCCTCCTAGAGTCCAAGATACCGCACAGGTGCCGGTAACTCCCAGCACACAGCATGTGTTCAGCAGACTTCAAGAAACCCCAGTTACTCCTATTTCCCAGCAGCTATTTCCACATCCTAGTAGAGCTCAGGATACACCTGTTACACCAAGCACCCAGCATGTGTATGTGCATTCTGGCAGAATTCATAACCAGAATAGTGGTACTGACAACTCTCAGCAGGTATACGTGCATGCCCCACAAGTCAGCGTAAGTACGTCCAGTCCTCAGCAAGCGTTCATTCATCTTGGAAGACTTCACGACTCTGCCCTGTATAAGCAGGAAAAACTCACAACTCCTGTTCCTACGCAGGTGACGTTTGTACAACAAGGGAAAGTGCAGGATGTATCCTTACACAACAATCAGCCTCAAGTGATACCTGACAAGGATATTCTAGAGTTCTCGGTGTACCAGAGGAAGAAGAATAAGCAACAATATGAAAGTACGACTGCACATACTCCAAAGTGGTCACCTGAAGATCCGTATAGGGCTAAGCTTGCTCAACAATCCTCAAGCGCGACGCATCTCAAGAATGACCACGTAGAACACGTGGGATCCGTTCTCAACGAGATGCTGGATGGCCTCATACTCCCAGGCTCGACACCACTCACGTTTGAAAAAGAAGTACCACTTACCACTACTCCACTGCCGCAAGAAGCACCTCAGAAGGTGTATTACCCTACACAACAAACGATAGCCCAGCTTCCTTCTCTGCGAGGCACAGCTGAGAAGCTCAGGATAGCAAGGCCCTTTTTTGACCAAGACCGAACAATCCGAAATGAGCAGGAGCACGATAGTGCCCAATATGAACATGGTGAACTAATTCCTTCAAGACCGGACTCTGCTCACACTTCAGTAAATGTGAACAAAGAGCTCGCGTCTACCCAATACCCTGTAGTGCGGACAACGAGGAAGCCTTTGAAACCTCTGCTACCTACACCGCTCACAGAGCAGGAGGTGGAAGAGGAAGAAGAGCAAGAGTACACCGCACAGAGCCACTTTGAGGAGGTACAGAACGAAATACGCACACACCCGTCTCGTCGGCCAAGTGTCCAGACGAGATTACCTCCAGCAGAGCCCGAGGACGACGAAAAGCCACGTGAACAACGACCATACAGACTCAGAAGACCTGTAACAAGAAGACCTGTTACAGACCCGTATGAGGAGGACAATGGGTCCCGTTTACGAACACCTGCAGTTAGCCAAAGAGAGCCTACAGATGACAGCACGAGCACCCGTAGAGAACGTTGGCGAATAAATGCAAGCAGACCAGAGAGAAACCGTAATAGAAACAGATACACAGATCGCCAAAATGACAGTGAATATTTAAAACAGAAGAGACGAAGGCGCCCATCATATGCATCAGAGTATCAGGAGGAAGAACTCACAACAATATCAGCGGATTATCAGCTCAGCGCTTTAGGTAATGAAGATACAACTACAGCTTCTACAACAACGCCGGTATATTCAGAGTACAGGAAACCAAACAGAGGTAGGGAAAGACACCGCAATCGTTTGCCGTCCGTTCACCGTCGTGTAGTGACAACCAGTACTACACCGCCAACTGCTCACGCTGAAGAGCCCTCAGACATTAACTGGCAAGAAGATGATTACGCATACGAACAGAACAACCACAACTCACAAAGTACGTCATCAAATATATTTGATGAGCCACACACTCTGAACGAAATATATGAAGCAGACGAATTCATTGCCACGAAATCTCCCGCAACGCCAATAACTTCAACAACAACTGCAACTACCACCCCCGTGATCACTACTACAACTACTACTACGACGACGACCACAACAACACCAGAACCTACAACAGTCGTAAGTATTACAACAACACCTGATCCTACTACCACATCAGCTGCTCTAAGAATCAGGAATAGGTACCGATATCGAGCAAACGCCACACGACCAAGGTTTAGTGTTAAAGACTATAAGGAAAGGCTCACAAAACTTTCTTCAATTGCACATTCAAGTCCGGGTGGGGAGCTCCAAGATGAACACCATAACTTGGATTTGGTACAAGTAAATGGAGCTAAGAATGAGGAACTCCAAGAATTGGCGAAAACATCAACTGATGAAGAACATTCTAGTTCATTTGATATCATGAAGACTGATGAGGCCAACAAAGAGGCTAAGACGGAGGTAACGTCTTCAACAACTGCTCCAGCTAGGATACGACAGCCGTTACGTACAAGAGGGTCTTATTTTTACGGAAGTACCTCCACCACAACGACGACGCCTACTACCACAGCAGAGCCTTCCACCAGATCAAGATACCGACAACGAGAACATTCCAGATACAATCCTTCACTCAGGAGTCGCTATTCAACCACATCTACCACCACAACCACTGAATCGCCGGCGCCAGTATCTACTTCTACGGAAAGATTAAACCTCTTCAAACCTGGGCATATTCGTCAATATCGCCCTGGCCTCAAGTATAATCGATATCGATCCTCAACTGAAGCATCCACTGTAGAAGAATCCGCAAGTGCAGCAACTATTGACGAGGATCTAAAGACTAAAAACAATTCTCATCAAGCTATCAGGAAACCTTATCCCTATAGATCAAGATACAGTGCCAGAATCACTAGTTCAACAGAAAAACCAGATGATACTGATGCTGCGAACAGCGATGTTGCCGAAATGGCATCTTCTGACATATCCAAGGTTACTAAGGACACTGCAACACCTGTAATGAGCGAGAAGATAGACACTACCACCAGTGAATCCCAAGAGGTTCTGGACAGCGATTGGAGCACTACCCTGGGTATGTTAGGCATGTCCGTGAGCACCACGACATCTATCAGTGACAGCAACTCGATTGTAGAATCCTCAGTCACAGATCTGCCAACTTTCGCACCAGCCTATCACGAAGATCAGGAAGATCTCTCCCAAAGGATTGCTGATCTGACGTCTTCTGCCTCCTCTGCAGGATATTTCAAAACTATGGCACCACCTCAACGCACAAACCTTAGGATAACTATGGCTACCGATGATCCCATTCTACCTATTGAGGCATTTTTCCCAGTCAGATCAAAAAAGGAGGATAGAAGATAACTCTGGGTTTGCTCTGAAACATTCGGAGGTCACAAAGAAGAAGAAGTGAGGTCATTTGTTCGCTCAGAGCAGCTATTTTCTAAATCATCCTCGATTGTGTCCTTGCGATCACAAATATGTTCGCAATTAATTTACTCTCAAATTCCCTAGTTCATAATATAGGATTAGCTATTCCATTATAAAGCACCTAAAATCCACTTTATATAACTTTTCAATTCAATGAATATCATCGGAACGAAAAACAAGCAGTTACACTTAAGAGTACTCTCTCTCCCTCTGTGCGTAGCGTATATGTTCTATGATGTTTTCAAAATAAGCAATAAAACTTCTCTTCTTTTGTATTGGTAAATATAAATCAAACCACTAATGAAATATTTTTGTACCAAAAAGTACAATATGTGCTTAAACAAAAAAAAAAAGTTCAATATGTACCATATGCCACATAATTCAATAAGCATAATATTTTTATTTCCTGAGCTTAATATACTATTATAAACATTTCTGTTTGCGACAACAATTAAGATGACACACACGTTATGGCAAAATTTTTTATCTGAAGTTTAAAGATTCTTGTTGCCAAATTAAAGCAGAGAAAATTCCCATTATTAATAGGAACAATATATAAATGATATGGCAGCGCCATGGCTAAGTGGTTAGACAGCTTGGCTTTCACCTAGGCGACCGCCAGGTTCGATCCCAGGCGACCGCAAAGTGGGACTTGTGGTGGACAATATGGCGCTGGGGTGGGTTTCCTCCTGGTCCTCCGGTTTCCCCCACCATCATTCCGCCAATTGCTCCAACATTCATTCATCTCAGACGTTGGGCGGACCCCTCAATCCTTATTTCATCTCTCAGGTCAGATGCTTCGACTTCCTCGCTCTGAGGGAACCAAGCGCCTCCTAACGTCAGCATTGACGAGAAAGGGAGAAAAAATATAAACCATAAAAGAGAAAGCAAAACACGGAAACTGTGATTTTTTCTATTTCCACATATTAAAATGGGAAACATGTCTGTTAATTTGACTAAATATGAGTATATAGCATAAATTAATTTAGATATGAATACAGAGGGAGGTACATTTTTAAATGCCATTTTAGACATGAGTTATTTATTTAAATTCGATTAATATTATGAAAGATATAGTTACGTTTTATTTTTATATATGATTAACTTTGTTTTGACTCTTTAAGCTTTAAATTTACGTTTAAACTATGCTATCCGTAGTTGCATTTCCGCAATGCAAGGTGACAATCACCGAAAGCTACCACGACTTTAAGAAATAAATTAAAAGCCCGTTAGGCTTCTTCCGAATTGATTAAATAATGCCCTGAAGCTTTAATTTTACTCTTACAAAGGCAGAGCTTTAGTTTATGAATTAAATGTAACCATACAATTTTGACTGGTAATAGTCATACAATTTATCGACACTACCAGTTTTCATGTTCTCCAATAAATATCTGCCTAGAATTGCTTCAAATTAGACAACGTGGACTAAGTTGCTGAGACAATATTCAGCTGTTTAGATTTAGATCGATTTACTTTTAATAATTAATGATCACAAATATAATGATTCAACATAATGTCCAATATATGCCGCACAAAATTATTTCAGATAGTTCCAAACGCATTTAGTGATTATCCCACGAATGTAACCGTACATAGTTCAAGAAATTCGTTTGATTAAATTTAAAATTCAAGTTCACAATAAGTTATTGAAACCAGGCTAGATGCTGTTTGATTTGTATACTTTTTAATCAAATCCTGAATAAACGAAACGTACAGTCTCATTTTTAAAAGAAGATACGTGAAGGTCATCTGTTTCTCCACGTGAGGTGCTGCTATGTAGCCTAAACCTTGTTTCACATAAGCTTGTCCCGTATCTCTTAACGGTCACGTGACCTTATCACCTCTCATTGGCTGCTGTTGTGATGCAGACTGTTGTGCAGTAAAAATTAGTTCATTATTTAACATGGTGATATGTCTTTATATGTTGGAAGAGAATTGTCAAATTTATATTTTCGTAACTGTTTTAATTAAATATATTACGCAACAGAGTTGATTTAACTGAAATACATGCTAATTCTTAAACGAGGTAAAGAGGAGGTTCCTTTGCTCTCAAGCACATGGCATGATAGCACGTGATTTAGCGGTAGTGATGACATATTTGTTTATATGACTTATCACTGACCTTGTTTTGAACTGGATTAGTCATATATCGCCATTCGACTGTGTGCCATGCCGATTGCGAGAGCTAAATTATTTTACTGATCGTTTATTGCGCGTGTACTTATTATATGTGTAATGGCAGAGTCTAGCGCCAGTTTTTCGCTGAAGCATCGCTTGAGTAAACCGTTACAAAGCGGCGAAAAAAGAATTGCGGTGCATGTGTTTAATGCACTCACAGAGAAGAATCCGTCTTTGTTAGTGAGAGAAGTCGAACAGCTGTGCCCTGAATTTGCAGGTGTGTTGGACGCGTAGGAGCATCACGACATGAAATTGAGACAACAGGTAACCTTATCACTCCAGGGGCGATATTGCTGTGTGGCAAAGACATTATTTAAGGAAAATCAGACTGCACCGGGATAAAAGTCGCAAAATAAAACCTTGACGAGACTTGGGTGTATGAAGACACGACTGCGGTGACACGACTTTTAAAATTGAAAGACAAGCATTTTTGCAAGGTATATGTGCTGGTTTAAAAAATTCCAGTGGAAAAGGCCGAAGGCCTTTCATTATAAACTTGTTCCAGTTTCATTGCTCATTCATTCAATTTCAACTTGCTCAGTTTCATTATAAACTTCATTATTTTTGCATGCCATCATATTCTTATTTGTATGATTTTATCTATCTTCCTGGCAATTATTATGACGTTTACTGCAGATTTAAATGTGACGGGAAGGCACCGCCTATGGCCTATGGCGCGAAAGCATTAGCCAATTAGGATGAGGGGGAAGGTAGTTGCACGCGGAGTGATACATGCTAGCGGGGCAAGGTTATATGAAACAGAGATTAGAACTAAGTTACGCATGCTCCCCTCTTCACTCTCTCAACAAACGAAATATAAACAAGCGTTCGAGGTTATCACTTCTCAACAAAAACATGCATATTTAATCTGTATTAGCCTACTTTAAGAACAAAAATAAGTTGTTCACACATTCAATGTGTTGTAGCGTCTTCATGTGTTCTTTTAAATAATTTGTGTACTATGTAACTAATATTCCATACTTATCGTTATTGATGCATCGTAAGTTGACATTTCCGCACTAGTGCGGTAGGTATTTCTCCATAGCAACACTTATAGGCGATACACGTTCTAAAATCTAACATTTATCTTCAGTTATATTTATCAATATTTTAGCTAATATCTTAACTAAAATTCAGATTGATATAAATACATATAGTGCAAAAAATGGTATGCAATACACATGTGGTAAGCACATAACGCAATCACGGAAACTGAAAAAAAAAAAATGGACGCAAGCGCCTCGTTTTTCCAAACCTTTCCTCATTCCGTATAAAGTGGTTACCATATCGTATTGCAATATAGTATTATTAACGACTTTGTTAATTGCCATGTTCATATCAACGCCGCCGATATGTCGGAATTTTGACCCATAGGAACCTTTTACATGCAAGCAAATCTACTGAAATGGGACTGTCGCTTTTGGTTGAAAGGAATAAGCTGTTCATTGATAAGGAGCAAACTCTTGTCTTCTTGTTCAAAGAATTCCCTAAGAGAAGTGACAAATTCCCTAGCTTGGCTGTGCAATGTAACACTTCGACCGTAAGCTGATCTTTGCTTTGGGCTATAAATCCTCGGTCTACCTCTAATCCTACGGCCACTACGTCTTGCTTCCATAACAACGTACTTTAATTTTGTTTTCACAAAGTAGGCTAACAATACATAACGCAACTGAACACTCAAGCAAACTCCTGTTTCTTGCACAAAACTAGCGATAACTGACCTGAGGAGCGTGTGATTCACCAGTGTAATAATCTGGCAATGTTTGTTTACGTTTCCATTGCAACGACCTTCTCCTCTTACCCTTCGCGTCCCTCGCTTGATGACCTTCACATATCTTATTTTAAAAATCAGACTGTACATTCGCATCACAAACAGGTTAGTCTTTTCGTTCAGAGTACGTATCTATGATCCACGTGACACCTTTGTGTATTTAAATATTGCCAACAAAAAGTATATTCGCGGAAGAGTCGATTCGAATAAGCTAATAAACAAAATGTTTCACTGAGCGTTCAATGACCTCTCACAATTGCGACTAACTCTAATTTTGTATTCAGGGATACACAAATCAGAATACAACTTACGTTATTAATTTTGTAGTTGTGTGCGTGTTTGTTTTGTGAATGATTGGAAAGTTCAATGAGGTTTTATAATAAAATAATAACACAACTTTACCTACAACCCCAGCTGACTTGAATGTTTTTAAGAAGTACGTGATTCACTTATACAAAAATTGTTACGGGGTCACCTTTACTGACAACATTTATGTAAATTGGACACATTATACTTTATTACACTTTCTATATATGGGGTGCTTCAATAGTATAGCTCCACATAAGTTGTGTTAAGCTACTTGGAATCTGGGAAGTAGCGAATGTTTGAACAATTTATTTTAAAATTATTTCTGTCTACCCTCTGCTCTGTGTTTTAAATCAGACACAGCATGTTTAAAAAATAACTCAGTTCACACTAACAATTGAGACATTTAATTGTTAAAAAATCTTTAAATACCAGTATTTCGATAAATGTTCCTTTTTTATGAAGTCTCAAGTGGTGAGCTTCAAAAAGCAATATTTTTTCGGGTACTATAATAAATTAAATGTACATTTATTTTAACATAATTATGTTGGCATAGGAAGTTTTAAAAGTATTTCTCGTTACCTTGGTTCACTTTTTCACCATAATTTTTAAGGGTCTTCCAAATTATACTGAAGAAAGGATTTTTTTTTTTTTTTTTTTTTTTTTTTGAAAAGTGTTAACAGTACTTCAAATTGTGGCAGCACATTCCAATGTATTGTGACTTTATGGGTTCGTAAGATTAAAGGTCCAGTTTGCAGAAATTCAAAATTCTCTTTATTTCCGTAGAAAGGCTCTTGTACAATTCTGATCCCAGCAGAATGACGTAAAACACAATAATACAGTCTCTCGTGGCTTCTGCACACGTAAATAAACAAAAGAATTCACTTTCAAATCACTACACGTTTATCAGTTCTCACCTCGATACAGTTTAAATGTACACACACACACACACACACACACACACACACACACACACACACACACACACACACACACACACACACACACACACACAAACACACACGATAAACAACCTGCTGACTAACTGCCGTGTTTACTGCACAATTACAACTCGCCACGATTAACTGTTTCTGGAAGTTTCCCAAAACCTGACGTCACACGAAGCCAAACGAAGCCTCATGGACTCCCGCGGTGGAGCGAGAATCGTCCAGAGCATCTCCGTCTCTTTCTCCCTCTGTTGCTCTCTCTCTCTCTCTGTCTCTCTCTCTGCCACTCCTTCAGCGAGTGCCAACCAACCACACGAGTGAGCGTGGCTTGGATGCTATCTGTCTCTTTCTTTTCCTGCCAGCTGGCTTCGGCCCGTCGCAAACGATGCCTCGCGGCTGTATATTCACCCAGGAAAAAAATTCACTTAACTCCTTATTTATTTTACCTGAATAACAACATATTCTTTTCAAAAAATGTATTATACATTTATAAAACAAACAAAATGGGCTCAATTTGTACACTGTAAAATCGCTCTGAATTTTATTAATTTTGAGGCGTTTAAATTTTCAGAATGATATAATTATGACAGAACCAGACAGAAAGTTTGAAAAATCTGTATATAAAATAAGTAAAAACTCATTTTATATCCAAATACGTTTAACACAACAGGTTCCAATATGGTTAAAACATTGTTTTTATGTTCTAATTTCAAAGAGCAATTTTGCTGAACAAAATGACTTTTGAATATGACTGTCAATCCTAAAACTGTCAAAATTTTAATGTTTTTAGCTTAAATATTCTGGCAGTTAGAAGAAAATTGCCCCTACATTTTAGTATGAGCTCACAGACTGTACTCTTAAAAGATATTCAGAAGGAATGGTATTTTCGATTAATCTTGTATAACTCAATGTTTAAAGACACAAACTTAAAGTTTAACAATATCATAAATTACATTTTAAAGCCAAAGATTACTTCTATCTCTTACTCGACTGAATGCTCTTTTTATAACACCATAATTTTATAAAGAAACATTCGACCTTAAAATATGTTCAATAGCATGTAAGTGTACTGTAACCAACTCTCCATTAAGGTTGGGTGCATCCTAGGCTGAAATCATGCTATCTACCAAAGAAGCTCTAAGGTTGAAGTCTAGAGTCGAAGAAAAGACTGTGATTTTTTATTTCTTCATTAAATAAACCTCTTGCGAATGTTGATGTGAGTATGGCATGTGTAAATATATAATTAAATAATATTTATTACTATATATCAATATAATCACTGATGCATGTGAAGGAAGGAATTTGCAACTTCGATTGTAATTTGTGACATGCAATATAAGGCTTTCTTTGTCCAAATATACCCACAAAACGTTTTACTTGGATGAATTTAATGTATGCTTGAAAGTGGTAAATAAATTATTTGTACAAAATGTTTGTGTGTTTATTTTTTGTGAAACCCAAAATGTGACACCCTCACCTGTTCAGGAAACTGTTCCTCATTTCTCTTTTAACCCGTAACCATTATGGTGCAGTATTTGTAGCGCTAATGGTATGGTGGGGTCAGAAGGACCCCATTTCATTTTTGAGAATTATGGAGGGTGGAGCATGATAAATCATAATAAACTACACATAGATGCAATATTCAGTCTTATTTTGAGATTAATTACGCATAAACTACATTGTAAGTCTCTGCATGCATGTCTACAGAATCGTTTTTACCATATATGTAATATTCATTAGTGGAATATTGATAGTTTTAAGAATCAGCTATTTTGAATCAAATCAGAAGGGCCAATGGTAATGTACCTAAGTGTGTGTACAAACTGTGTGGGGGCTACTCACATGATGTGGGCAATCCCCTACCAAATGTAACAGATCAGCCAGGTGACGTGCCAGCTGATATGTAGGGCTGCTCCTGGCATCCACAATGGGGCGTAAAGGAACGTCCGGTTTGTGGATCTTCGGCAGTCCATTCATTCTAGGAGGCGAGGCACCTGATGGTGATACCGCCTTCTTAATTTCTGGAGTAAGACAGGATCTTTTAATAAGTTGTATAGTCCAACGTTCGATGGAAGAGGCAGGATTCTTATCTGAATTATATGGTATTTTGATCAACATGGTCAGAACCATTTTTTACAAAATAAAAATTTTTGTAAAATGATCCATGTAAAAGTTAGTAGCTAGTACTACATAAAACTGATTAGAAGGGGTAGGACAGTTAAGAAAAGGGAATCAAAGCGATCTCTTGCAGCAAAAAAAAAATATATATATTGAAAAGGTGGGAGTCTAAAAACTGTGAAACTAGCAAAGTATCTAAAACAGATATTAATGAAGCTGGTTCAAGTGGCAGAAAGTTGGACAACTTCTACAATAATGATGAAAATGAAGTGAATATGGAGATAACAAGCCCAGATTATGTACTTATTCACAGAGAAACTTGGAATAAGATATTTAATAGCTTTAGCTATACAGATTGTGGATTCAAGGGTTTGGAGGCAAAATGTAATGAATTTTGTGATTTAGTAGTAAAGTGATAATAGAATGCCCTGCTTGTAGTAAATGCTATGTGAAAACATATACTAGCCCTAGGGTTACCAGTGAGTCTAGTAGGGCACCTTTTGATGTAAATGGAAGAATGGTTGATGCATTTCTGGGCATTGGTAATGGTCATGCAGCTATGCAGAAGTTTTGTATGACCATGGGTATGAATTGCATGAGCTCTTCTACTTATAATTCCCATCTCATAGACAGAAGTAAAGAGAGTGAGTTATTGCAAAGTGAGGTACTAGTATAGCACACAATGTTGTCCGTCAGGCTCACTTAGATGTAAATCCAGATCTATCTGAGCATGACACTTTGGATATTTCTGTGTCATATGATGGTACCTGGCACAAGAGAGGACATACTTCTTGGTATGGAATTGGAATTGTGATAGATGTTCTTACAGGGCTTGTAATAGATTTTGAAATTAAATCAAAATATTGTGGAACATGTGTAGCAACAGTTAGGGAGTTAGGAGAAAGTAGTGACGAGTATAAAGCATGGGTTAAGATCCATAGGGAAAGTGGTATGTGTGAGGCTAATTACTTAGGATCTTCTATAGAAGCAGCTACTGCCAAAGATATCTGGCAGAGATCCATTGCTCGTTGTAATATGTGTTACACAACCATTGTTTCTCATGGTGATTCCAAGACGCACCTGCTTCTTCAAAGTTTATCAGTTTATGGTCCAGATATTGAGATTACTAAAGATGAATGTCTGAACCATATAGCTAAGTGATTGGGAACAGGCCTCAGACAAGTAGTGAAAGAAGCAAAACCATTAGGTAAAGTTCTTGTGGGAAAAAAACCTGGCAGTTTGAAAGCTGAAAATATTGTAAGGCTGCAAAATTATTATAGAAGTGCTATTAGGAAAAACATTCCAAATGTAGATAAGATGAAATCTGCAATATTTGCAACACTGTATCACTGCATGTCAACTGATAAGAACCCACAGCACTTCAAATGTCCTGGAGGTGAATCATCCTGGTGCTTTTATAATCACGCTATAGCCAAAGGTGAGGAACCCCCAAAACATGTGGGCAATAGGAAAACATATCTTACACCAAGTGTAGTTTCCTCTGTTATGCCAGTTTACCAGAGATTAGCTAGTACTAATCTCCTGGAAAGGTGCACTAAACGAAAAACACAGAATGCAAATGAAAGTTTGCATAGTGTTATATGGAGTAAATGTCCCAAAGAAGCTTTTGTATCTAGAAAGAAATTGCAAATTGCAGTGACTGCAGCTGTTAGTGAGTTTAATATGGGTAATAAAGCTAGTCTAAAAGTTAAGGGACAAGTTTCAGCAAACAAAATGAGTCCTGTCAGCAAGAAAATTAGTATTATTAGAGATAGGCGAAGGCTGAAACAGAGTGCACAAAGTTCATTGAACACATATAAATCAGCCAGAAAACAGTTAAAAGCGACTAAATTAAAAGAATAAGAAGACAAACTAGCTGAGGGGCCTTCATATTGTGCAGGAGGGTTTTAAAACAAAGAAACAAAATATTTCTTTATATTTACAGCTTCTAACTAGATTTTCCTTCGTGTCGAATTTTTAGCATTCTTTTAATACTCATAATTCTCCATACACTAAAGTTTCCCTGAATTTCTTTAACTTTTGCATATATATATATATATATATATATATATATATAAAGTGTTCAATAAAAGTTGGTATTACTATGGCTGTATATGCAACAAATGATTGATTGGTATTGAAAGCAAAAAATTTACAAAAATTCAAGAAAATTCTATTTTATTCCTTAAATTTTCTCCTCCAGAACCATGAGACATTGGCAACTGAGCAAATAAATTTTTTAACTATTATCTAAAGGGACCAGAATCCAAAGTTTCAATCATTTATAACAAAATCTGTAAAGAATGTAACATTTTCCTTAATGTTAAGAAATTGCAGCAAAAAACATATAATTATCATGTTGTCGGTAAAAATTATTGTAGATAGAAAACTTATAAAAAAAGATCCAAAGGTAACCAATTTAAAGAGAAAGAAGGTAATAAGATAGCTGTATGGCCTGCATATGATGCATGGGGATTTAAAAGTAAACAAAGTAGTTTAATTTCTGTCTAAATCTTTAAATTCATTTTTCTCCGCTTTCAATTTTTCAACATTTTTGTATCTTCAAAATGCCCCAAGTTTTGCAATTCTCAATAAATTTTTATGCAAATTTGCATACATATTCCTAAATACATGTTTAATAAAATTTGGTGTTTTTGCTTATTTTAACTGAATAGTTTATTTAATATTGAATTTTAAATCTCAAAATTGCAAAAAATTTAAGAAACATTGAGTATATTCACACATACAATTTTTTTTTCTGCAGAACTACTTCACAAACACTTTAAAAGTATAGCAACTTTTATAACTGATGTGCATAGAAACCTGAATCTAAAATTTAAGGTTTCTAAAAGAAAAACTGGATGACCTGGGACTTTTTATATAACATACAAAAATCATACCATAAAAAGCACTAAATATTTTTTTTTTGAAAAAACTATTTAAGATAGAAAGATGAATTTTGAAATCTTAACTAGATTTCCTGTACCCCACTTAATGACAAAATTTCAAGCAGTTCTGATGTAAACTCTGGATTTTAGCATTTTTCACAGATGCCTCCCCTGAAAGCAGCTTGTTTCAAACTTGTGTTGAATCATGTGTTTGTGATATCCTAGTGCTTTCAATTTCATTGCATTCTTCATGTGGCTGTGCAGTCCAATTAGACCAATAATTAGCTTGTTTTATAGCATTTTCAGTTCTTCAACCTAAGTTGCTACACCCGCATCTTACAGGCGGCATGAATCTTGAACTGAGTATAAACATATAAAATAACCAATCAACCAGAGATAAATTTAGGAACTTTGAAATAACACACACTAATTGAGTCCTCTCAACCAGTTAAACTTTCTATCGTAGAAAAAGATCAACCAGTTATACTTTCTGTCGTAAAAAAAGAAAGTATCAATATTCTGGATGTATTCAAGCAGTTTGTATAAACTTTAAGGTTATGCTCATAAATTATAAAGTTGTTAACTAAATCTCTTCATATTGTGATTTGATTCTCTTTTGTCCTTTTGATTTGGTTTCTTTTGTTTTAACCTTCATAGTAGCCTTCCTCGGACTGCATATCAATTTCAAAAAAGAAAAATGTTGCTTTTCCGTTTTTCTGTGCAATTTTACCAATTTTGCTCTTCCTAGGAATCTTCCGTGCATTTAAGCTAATATTTGAAAAAAAGAATTAGGCAAATTGGTCCAGGCATTTTGAAGTTTTGCAGATACACAGATTTACAAATTCATTTTCCTTACATAGATATGGTTAGGGAAATAACTTTGAAGACTTTGGCAAGGAGTGGAATATCCTTCAATGTAATGTTTTCGTTTGTCGAAATAAAAGAAGGCGTATGCATTCAGTAAGGGTTTGCGTGTGTGCTTTTTTATTTAGCTAAAAACCTGGTTTGTTAACACTTCAGGTTTTTTCTAACCTTTTAAACCTTGCTTGGACTTAGAGTAGCATTGCAAATCAAAAATCAGGCAAATTAGTTTAGCTTTTGTCGAGTTTTTGCAAGACTAACAAATCATTTCATATGTTTTTGTGTTCTTGTACATTCTCCAGTGTCATATATTAGTAACTTAACCATAAGAGATAAGTTGTAAATTGGTTCATTCCTACCTTTAACAAACTAAAAAAAACTGAAATAAAAAGTATGTAAATGTTGGGTTACAAACTTGCTTCCCAAAGTGTGAATTTTGCCTCTGAGCAGTTTGTGGAAAGAAAATGGTGAGGCAACCCTCATATACAACATTGATATTGGTTGTGTTAAAATCATAATTCCATTTTATTGTATGTTCCCCAAAGCCATGCAATTAATATCTGAGCTGCAAGAGAGTGTTAGATGCTTTGTGATATTTAGTCCATCTTTCGTCATTCTGGGTTAATAGAGCCACAGAAATCTTCAAAGTGAAAATAGGTGAAAATGACGACCAAGGCAGTGTACATCTACACGCATGGCCGATTTAGTTTTCATATCCTCAACTCACGGAATGTCTGAATGATACTTACCTGCATAAAGTGTATATTTACTTTCTTTAAAGATAATATAATAACATCGCGGATAAATGGTATACTGTTACTGTTAACCACTGTTGTGAAGTATTGATGGGGTCATTAATGAAGAAAATTGTGAACTAAAGAGCATACATTTCTCAAATAGGATGAATTTCTCAACAGAATAATCTACTTGCTGCTCATGCCATGAAGACTTAAGAAGCAATCATAGAATCAGGTACAGAGATGACTGGCATATCCACCTTATTCACTGGACTTAGCGCTGTGTGACTTCTACTTGTTTCCTACAGTGAAATCATCAGTGTGATCAGTGGGATCATCATTTTCATTGTGATCATGGGTTAAAACATACACTTAGGAATATTTAACAGACTATCCAAAAGGGCTTCAGAAAGTATTTTGAAGGTTAATGGAATCCTGGAACCACTATATTGTGTCCAAGGGAAAATACTTCAAAGATTTGTAAAAGAATTTAAATAAAGGAAACAGTATTTTCCAATAAAATAACTCCAGTTATTTTTCATATAATCTATTTCCAGCCTTACAGAAAAATAATTTATAATTATTAATTTATAATTTATTCTTAATAATGTTTGCATAACTTGTAACTAAATACAATATACCAAATACATGCCCTCTCGACTCATATATGAGCTATCCAGAAAACATTTCTTCATAGAAGACTGAAGCTCTTACTGCCAACGGCTCCAGCTTATCAGGACCTGCTGCGTGAACTACATGAGAAAAAAATGCAAAATATGGGACAAATTCTATGCTACTGATGCCATGACAAGCCGTGAATGTACACAGGGAGGATACGAACTACGCCATACAGCGACAAGACTTTCTGTGCATGGATTTCACCACAAGCTATGCAGTACCCAGAGATTCCACGAACCCGGCTCAGATTGTGTGTGTATAAGATGCGACAACCAGTGTGAGACATATCATGTGTTGCACTGTAAGATGAGAACAGAGTCATTGGTGAAATTTTGTACAGACTAAGAACAATCTTGTTTGCACGTTGAGCGCGATTCAAATTATTATTATAACTTGTAAATCATAGCAGATATACAAAATCTTACCACACAAAATGCAGAGTTTGTTATAACACACAATTTAAGGTAAATGCATTTGTTTTGTGTGGAGTGAGGTGTTTCAGAGATATTCCTTGTTATATGCGTGAGTCTTCCAATGCTTATACTTTTCTCAAACAGGGAGTCCTTACTAATTTTATTTATCTCTTGCACATACAAACAAAATTAAATTTCAAAACCGTCACATAGCGACCAGCTCTTAAAATATCTTAATTTATGTTTAAGCTATACATTTCTCTAAATAATGTATCTTGAATTTTTTATGAGCAAATATCCTGTATGAAATTCTATTCATGCTGATTGAATGATGCATAATTTTGAGTAAGGAACAATAAGAGATGGATCTATTTCACGAAAAATGCAGAGCTCATTAAAGCACACAATTATTTTTGTCAGATACTTGTTTCACATAGGTTAGAGGTTTTTGAAATATTTCATTGCAAGTTTCAAATTAAGTGCGACATCTGTTGTGTTGGGAAGATGCTGAAAGTTTACTTCACCCATCCTTCGATAGAGGTCATGACAACGATATCTGAATTTTTTCCTCCGTATTTCTGATAATCATTGGAAAGTTGTTATCACATATTGAGTGAAACTATTTCTTAATAGGAAATTATTTCTGGACAAAATACCAGGAATAATTTAAATTCGGTACAAGACCATTTGTTTATAAATGTTATAATATAGTACACCCTATGCCAGGATGGCTCAGGTGGTTTTGCCTGTGGCGCGCATTTGGGAGGCCCGGGTTCGATTCCCATGGCCCACCTACCTGACCCATGGGTTTTTCAGGGGTTTTTTCCGGGTTGCTAGGCGGATGCTGGGCAGGTTAATTACATCCCCCAAATTTCCTGTCCCTCCATTTCATCTCCATTATCATTTCACATAATTTCTCCTCTGGTGGTCTCTTTCAGGGTAAAGGTATCGGTGGGTGTCTCGGTGGTGCATGGCAGGATGATATGCTCTGAGGTAAACTACTTCCTCCTCCGGTAGGTCGGTTGTTGGTCTCTGGTCCTCTGCTGGGACCATTTCGTGACCGCCAGCCAGGGACCATTATGGCTCGGCTGCTGGGCTCGTTGCCGTCCCGCTGTAGGGGAGCGAGTTCGTTGTCCTGGCCTGTCGGGGGAAGTCTATCCAAGTAAACTGTATGGACCCTGCACTCTGTTTTTTCATGAATCCTTTGGTCGGCAGCCCTTTGTCTCCTTCGCTTCATCCTTCCTCCCGAGGGTGCCCCCACTTGGAGGCATGGCAACAATGGACCCAGCATGAAGGTCTATGTACCGAATTCCCTCCGTAATGTAATCCCAATCCCATACCCTATGTCAGCAAATTTCCAATGGAAAGAAAAAATCGTGTGACATGAAACTTTTAAACAAATGCCTGTCATCATAGACATCGTCTGTTCGCTACAAAAAGTCATAAAATGTGTGAAACCGCTTGAACTAGTCTTTACTGATCAATGTGAAGTAGGCAAAAAAAGAAAATAAATAATAAAAAATATGAATAATTCATAAAGGTGTTATGATAATAAATGAGTAGAAAAAGTGAGTCCAACACATTACATTTCATTATAATTCTTACGACGGCTTGTACAGTGTTATGAGGTTAAGTACGTAAGCCAGAGAGAACTGTAGTGATTTCAGTTAAATTATAAATTTTATAAGCAATTTCTTTCCAACTTAATATATAACCATGCATGGCAGCATTCACAAATGTTACTTGCATCGAGAAGGAAGCTGTTCTACCCTAGCAAACGTGTCTAAAGCGATTATTTTACAGAATTTCTTTCTTTAGCCTACCTTTTAACAGCATATCTCAAGAGTAGAAAATGTTGAGGATACTAACTTTTTATATAAGTCATGATTCTAGACTGAAACATTGTACTACGTGATGGTGTTGGTGGTTCATTGATGATTCCTTATTTGAAGACATCAAGCTGACCTGCCCAGAAGCGGAGCTACCTACAAAACCATCCTAACCCATCAGTGGGCAGTTACAGAGAGAAAGTCTCTTGCTTAAAGATTATTTATCTAGTCATAAAGGAGGGGAGGGAGTGACATCACCTACTACTTGAGTCAACAGAGTAAATTAATACAGTCTGTGACACCTCTCCCTCGCTTCCCCAAAGATCAATGGATACATTGATCTTTAAAACAACATTATCTTAATGTTGACATAGTGTTACAGTACATTTAAACATTTAAACATTATTATTTTTTAAAAAAAAAAAAAAAAAAAAGATACTGATAACTGTCGAGGCCCCAGTATACAACTGTTAGTTTGATAGTTTAGCCACAAAAAAAAAGTCACTCTCATAGCACAACCAAACTGAATTAGATGCACCACCAAAGTGTTTTTTTCTTTTTTTTTGGAAGCACTAGTCACTGTAGATGTCTGTTGAAATCAGGGGAACCATTTCCCACACATGATTATAATACGTAAGGTGGTGTCAGCCCTTACTCGGCTAACACATTATGAGTCCACTGGAACCTGTGGTGAGGGGAAAAGACCTCCCCCACCCGACGATTGTGAGTGTGCTGTAGAGGATGAACATACACAGGTTGCTAGCAAACCTGCCAGGAAGTTGTTGTAGTTGCAGTAAATAGTGGCTGGGGCTTCTAATGACATTCAACTAACCAAACTGGAACAATTTTACAAGGGTATCAGAGACAAAGAAATGTAATTGAAAGTGACATACAAATTGAGTAGATAACATTAGATAACATACAAAACATTCAAAAATAAGCTGTGATTACAAATACAATACATCAAAATTTTTGAATAAATGAACCTAAAATTACAATAAAGAACAACAATATGTATGTGCACATATTAACAATATGAAAACTAGGTGTGTGGCCACAAATAAACCTAATTAAGGGTACCCTTGAAAAGAAAAAGAAAATTTTTAGTGCGCACTACTTAGATTTGACTTACAAAAATATAACATTTTAGAAATTACAAGCAGGGTTTCAGATTTTTGTTGAAGAGAAAAGAATTGACTATTAATACAAAGCACTTGATAATAAAGTGTATTGAAAAACACCTTCACATTTGAGAAGAAAAAAAAATGATTTGAAATACATACATTAACACAATATTTTTAAGTAATATATTGAAAGATTACAAATGCAAGATGAACACAGCATTCCATTGCAATTACAATCTTCCATTTAATGTACATTTAGCATACAGTCAGTTTCTCACCCAAACTTATTCCTATGTTTCATTGAATAATAAAATGATTTTCTTAGCCATGGCATAAGTCGACTGTATAATGACATCATAGTTGTTTCTGCTAACATAACTAAATCCCAAACAGTAATAAACATGCATAACATAGAATACCAGAAAAGATTACATCTCAACGTTGTATCAGGAACCTATCAGCTTCCTGACAAACAATGTATGTTAATGGCCCATTTACCCTGCAAAACTTATCAAATACACACAAAAAAATATTATTAAATATATCTTCACAGCATCCACGGTTACATTACAGCACTGTGTTAAAGCTACAACTGAGTGGCTCTCAGCAGTTTTTAAGCCTTCTTGGCTCTTTATGCGGAATTACTAACTGGATTAAAAAGAATAAAAAAAAATACTATCAAAAATTGAAGCCAGAACTAGCTAGGAATCCCTGTTCCTAACTAGGGGCGGGGAATAAGCCCTACCTACTAGGGCTACACATAAGATTAAACATCATAATGTATGATAAATGTTAACCATAGATAATTAAAACAATACACTTCATTTGCTTAATTTCATCTATACTTTTTCCAGAAGTCTTTACTTCAAACACATAACCATGTTTTATCATCAGAATACACATAATGAAACTTAAGTGTCCATGGGCAATCACAATTATTGGTACAGTATAAACAGTATATAAATAATGGTCCATATAAAGATACACCATTTAATTTTCCTAGAATGCAAATTTAGAAAAAGTATATTAATAAATTAGGTTAATTATCAAAGGATGGGGAATAACCTAAAAAGAAGTAAATTTGGGATATTACTTTTAGGTTTTCTTGAGATCTTCCTTAGTGTTTGGATAACTTGGGATTTTCTGTGCAGTGGGTTTTTAATATATTTGCTAATGTTTGTTGTAGTAATTTATGTTAGGTATCTTTGAATAATTTTGCTATTTTTTGGTTAGGATTTGGGTTAACAAAAAATTTGAAGGGAGGATATGTCTACATTACTATTCTGGAAGTTTGCGAAATTTCTGATTTTGCTTGTCCTTTGTTTCACTCAACGTTTCTTTTAGGAGTAAATATGCTGTAATTTTGCTTTCCTTAATTCTTTTTAAATTGTGGCAAGTGTGTATGTAGTATCCTGATGGTTGCGGAAGAGTGCCTCAGGATTAATTATTGTTTGTGTGTACTGTGAAAATTATTTTGGCTTCAAGGATTTGCTGTTATGTACCCTTGAATGCAGTGTTAGTATAGAGGAAGTAGTGTGAAGAAGTTTATGTGAAATTTTGCACGGAAGCTGTTATGTGCCTGCAGAATAGATCATGTGTGGTGTCAATGACCCTGTGGGGTACGTCAGTGTCGAGAGATGTATAGTAAATATTTTTTCTCTGTAATGAATGATTATTGCAACAGTGTCTTATGAATACTTTTTTTTACAGCTGAAGTGCTTTAGGAGAAGTTGGTGGACATTGTACAAGCTTAATCTTTGGTTTTTCTTTCACAATGATTACGTGATAAGTTAAAATGGATAAATTTGTAATTTGAAGGGAAAATTCTAGCACAGTAAATATAAGTGATGGTGATCAACCTAGTACAAGTTCCAGTGGCATAACGTATGATAGTGACAATGAGGCAAAGGTTGTGATAGTGCCAAATGAAGAATCTATTATGGCAAAGAAAAGTTATCATAAGCATAGATACAATCCATCTTGGACCCATCAGTTTCCATGTGTTTAATATAGTAAGGTAAAATATGTTTTTTTTTTCTTTTTTTTTTTGCAAAACTTGTAACGACTTTATTTTGAAAGAATGAGCTTCCAGTTTTCCTCCAAAAATTGAAATGGCTCTTATTAAAAGTGGTTTTTCTAATTGGAAAACGGGGATAAAAAACTAAAAGCTTATGAAAAGTCAGGCTGCCATCGGGAGACTGTGATTAATTTCAATCTTTTAAATCAAATGTGAATGTACTTGGCCAGATCTCAAATGAAAAACTGACACAAATGTGACAGAACTGTGTTTACTTACTGAAAATCATATCCTTTCTTCGTTTCTTAGCAGTTGAAGGATTGGCAATTAGAGCACATACAGATGAAAAATGTAATTTCAACAATCTATTGCGATTTCGGTGTGAATATAGTAAGGAACTTATGGCATGGCTAGAGTATGATTCTTGTTATAAGTGGTTATCCCATGTTGTGCAGAAAGAAATAACTATCTTAAGTGATAATATTCTCAAAAATTGCTAGGTGACATAAAAAGTGCTAAATACTTTTCTATTGTAGCAGATGAGACATCAGATGTAGCTACCAAAGAACAATTCAGTGCTTTTAATTAATTAGAGTCAACTAAAAATTTAATGCGCCGGCCGGGAAATTACTGGGAAAATATAATAAGTCAATTGGAGAGTTTAATGTTGCTTTGGCAGGTTTGCCATGGTAGCTCAAGGGGTTAGAGCATCTGGACGGAAACTAGGAGATATGTGGTTCAAATCCCGGACGTGGCATTGAATTTTTCAGTTGACTAATTAAGAACATCCATATACAGGGGTTGTATTTAAAAGGATTAATTCCTCAATATAAATTTAAAATTTAGTGTTTGAGATTTGTTGACACTTCACTAGAATGAGAACAATATTTTCTAGGGTTATATGTAACTCACAGTACCACAGCTAAAGACCTGTTCAATATCATCATTGATACACTAAGAAGATTTGATTTGCCTATCTCTGATTGCCGTGTATAAAGTTTTGATGGCGCAGCAAACATGTCCGGAATATATAATGGAGTTCAGACTAAGATTTCTGAAATATTGAAGAAAGCTATTTTTGTGCATTCTCTTGCACATTCCCTAAATTTATCACTTCAAGACACTGTAAGGGCAGTGCCAGAATATCGAAATGCAATTAGCATTATTCAGTCTCTGAGAAATAATTTCCAATCGTTTAGGAATGACACCACTGAAAAGTGCAAAGAAATGTATATTCATTCCCCTAAAATAACCAGAAAAAGAAAAATTCTGATACGGTGAATCAAGAGATCCATTGGATGTATTTTATGAAGTTGTGATAAATATAAAATGATTTACAACCAAAATAATGGACACATCTCTCAGTTTTTTAGATTCTCGCTTGTGTACTCCAACTTTTGTATTGTAAGTAAAGTTGAGCAATTTATTGTTGGGAACAATAGCAATTTGGAAGATGTTATGGATTTCTATGCTTCAGATATCGATAAGGATTGCTTATTGTTGTATCGAAGCATGTTACTTGGAATGATCCAAAGTAGCAACACTGTTATTACTTCTTTATATGAAATAGCTATTTAAAACAACAAAAACACTTTGTATGTGCCGGAACTAGTTAAATAATAAGAATAGTACTGACCATCACAGTATTAACCTGTACCGCTGAGAGATCATTTTCTTGTCTGCGGTGGCTGAAAACTTATCTCCAGTCATGTGGCAAGATCGTTTAAACTTCATTGCTCTTCTCAACTGTGATCAAGATGAATCCATGAAACGTGACGTTAACAGTATATGTGATGAATTCATATCTCGGAACGAGCTGAGGAGCAATACATTTGCTACCATGTTTTAAGGTAAACTTTGCAAATGCCTTATATTACTTATTTTAATAGAATTGTATAATAAGGAAACGTAATTCTTGCCCCCCCCCCTACCAATTTGAATTCTAAATCAGCTGCTCTTCCTCCTGGATTGTTTGTGCAGCAAAAACCATATCTCTTTTACTGCCTTTGGCTGCAAAACTGACAAAGGAGAGAGAGGCTTGGCATTAACAGTGTAAAATGACACCTCCAGACGTATCAGCTCCAAATGGAATTCAAGTTGTAGGTACTGAATAGCATGTGTAGTAGAAGTGCATTATAACACTTGGTTGTCACATTATGCTAGTAATATGCATACATTTTCTTCTCTTTTAGGGACCATATTAACAATATAATAATAACAGTAAGCAAGTATTGCATTTCATCCAAAAGTTTGATACTGATATTCTACATAAATATCTACTTTATTTGAGGTCCCCAGAATTGGAAGAAAAGCAGTGATGCAGGAGATTTTGTTTTCCATTCTCCTCCATACCTATACGAGCACATTACTTTGAAGACTGCCCATCCACTGACTTCTCTTGATACTTTAAACATTGCCTTAATGTTATCTAGATTCAATATTCAATAACCATATATTAATGCTCTTTCTATTCCCATCCCTTTCTTTGTCATTTATCCTCTCTCAATATGAGTATTCGCCTTTACAATTGCAAAAAGTAAGCTTATTTCCTGCAGGATATTCTGTAAACAAAAGTATAGTTTCCCACTCTTCTTTAAGTGCCTCTTCTATGTCATAATTTATTTTAGCCTCTACCACCATGATACAGATTCTTTCTGAGCACTTGACCTCTACATTTGTATCAATAACTACCATAGCACATTTCTGTTTTGATTGTATCAGTTACTTTTGTTTCTCCCATGAACCACCTGCATCAACTTTAAAGTGATTCTGCACACTCTTGCATTACCTCATACTCTAAACTCTCTTGTTTAAATTTCTTTTATTTGCATCATTCTTCCCCTTTATTTTAATTAATTTATTGATTTATCTCTCTTTATTTGTCTGCTGCTTACAAGGGATTGTTTAAGAGCACTGACTCTAACTGATCCTACCAAAGAAAGACGGTTTCAGTTATAAATTTGGAGCTCTACCCTAAATATATTTTAAGTACTGCTTTGGGCTTTCACAATATTTGTGCAAGATGAGTGCCACCTTTGTTGACACCCGATCAAAAGTTGCAAAGGAAGACGCTTTCCCCTATAACTTTGGAACTCTACCGTAAAAATATTTTAAGTGCTGTTTTAGGCATTTACCAGAACTGTGCAACAGTGCCTCGCTTGTTAATAGGTGATCAAAAGTTGCAAAGAAACACGGTCTCTGTTATAAATTTGGAGTTCTACACTAAAAATATTTTAAGTACTGTTTTGGGCTTTCACAAGACCTGTGCAAGATTGGTGCAGCCTTTGCTGATACCTGATCAAAAGATGCAAAGAAAGACTGTTTCTGTTATAAATTGGGAGGTCCACCGTAAAAATATGTTAAGCTCTGTTTTGGGCTTTAACAGGATCAGCGCAAGATTTTTTTTTTTTTAATTTACGTCCTCCAACGTTAAGTCATATCGAACGATGAATGAAGGGGTGAAATGATGCTCAAATGAGTCCGTGGTCCATGGAGCTTAGAGCTACCCGACATTCGTCTTTCAGGATAAGGGAAAACCCCGGAAAAACCTTATCCAGGTAACTCACCCTGACCGAGATTCGAACTCGGGACCTCTTGAACGTGAGGCACACATGCTACCACCACGTTACCGAGGCGGGTTGGAAGATGTGTGCCGCGTTGTTTGACAGCTAATCAAACGTTGCAAAGAAAGACAGTTTCTCTTATAACTTTTAAGCTCTACAGTTAAAACATTTTAAGTTAGGGCTTTCTCAACACCTGTGCAAGATTGGCACAGCCTTTATTGATACCTGATCAAAAGATGCAAAGAAAGGCGGTTTTTGTTAAAAATTTAAAGGTGTACTGTAATAATTTTAGGTGCGGTTTTGGGCTATCACAAGATCTGTGCAAGATAGGTGCCGCCTTTGTTGACACCCGATGAAAAGTAGGAAAGAAACACGATTTCAGTTACAAATTTGGAGCCCTACCGTCAAAATATTTTAAGTAATGTTTTGGGCTTTCACATCTGTGCAAGATGGGTGCCGCCTTTGTTGAAACCCGATCAAAAGTTGCAAGGAAATACGATTTCTGTTATAAATTTGGAGCTCTAGCGTCAAAATATTTTAAGTTATGTTTTGGGCTTTCACAGGATTTGTGCAAGTTCGGTGCCGCACGTTTTGACACCTGATCAAAAGTTGCAAAAAAGACGGTGTCTGTTATAAATTTGGAGCGCTATCGTAAAAATATTTTAAGTACTGTTTTTGGCTTTCACAAGATTTGTACAAGATGGGTGCCGCGTTTGTTGACACCTGATCAAGGGTTGCAAAGAAAGACCGTTTCTGTTCTAAATTTGGAGCTCTGCCGTAAAAATATTTTAAGTGCTGCTTTGGGCTTTCACAAGACCTGTGCAAGACTGGTGGCACCTTTTTTGACACCTGATCAAGGGTTGTAAAGAAAGACAGTTTGTGTTTCAAATTTTTAAGTACTGTTTTAGGCTTTCACAAGATGGGTGCAAGATGGGTGCCGCGTTTGTTGACACCTGATCAAGGGTTGCAAAGAAAGACCGTTTCTGTTCTAAATTTGGAGCTCTCCTGTAAAAATATTTTAAGTGCGGTTTTGGGCTTTCACAAGATCTGTGCAATTTGGGGGCCGCCTTTCTTGACACCTGATCAAAAGTTCCAAAGGGAGACGGCTTCTGTTATAAATTTGGAGGTTCACCGTAAAAATATGATATAGTTTTATAATATATAAAACTATATCACAGTACGTGCTACACAAAGCTAGTGTGAAAGAACAATTAATTTCCATTAATTGTACCTAATATTGGTCCGAACTATAAAGCCCGGGCCTTAAAGTACTTACAGCATAGTAAATCGCCATTAAGGTAGTTGCCTAATGTGTTTATGAGAACTCCTAGTGGTTTATCGGGAAAAACACGAGTCAGTTGGATAATTTAATGTCATGTCAGCACGCTGGCTATTGTAGCTGAAGGGTTAGAGCGGCTGGACGGCAACCAGAGGATCCATGGTTCAAATCCCGACTATGGCATTGAATTTTTATTCTGGCTCCACCCTTTCATTTGGGGCATCACAAGACCCGTGCAAAATGGGTGCCGCCTTTGTTGATACCTAAGTAAAAGCAGAAAAGAAAGTCGGTTTGGTAAATTAATTTGGAGCTCTGCCGTAAGAAAGTTTTAAGTACTGTTGTGGGCTTTCACAAGACCTTTGCACATGGGTGCCACCTTTGTTAATACCTGATGAAAAGTTGCAAAGGAAGACGGTTTCTCTTATAACTTTGGAGCTCTATCGTAAAAATGTGTTAAGTGCTGTTTTGGGCATTTACAATAACTGTGCAAGATGGGTGCCACACTTGTTGACACCTGATCAAAAGTTGCAAAGAAACACGGGTTATGTTATAAATTTGGGGCTCTACCGTAAAAATATTTTAATTACTGTTTTGGGCTTTCACAAGATCTGTGCAACATGATTGCCACGCTTGTTCACACGTAATCAAAAGTTGGAAAGAAAGACGCTTTCTGTTATAAATTTGGAGCACAACTGTGGGAATATTTGAAGTACTGTTTTGGGCTTCCACAAGACCTGTGCAAGATTGGTGCCACCTTATTCGACACATGATCAAAAACTACAGATTAAGACTATTTCTGCGAGGCATGTTTTTTAAGTCAGTACCGTTTTGCGATTCCGCCGCCGCAGCGCTACGGTCGACGTTCCATGCATGCGCGCTGGTTACCTACATTTCTTGTCTACACACTGACGCCATTACAGTCTGATTCTTCATTGTATACGTTGGTTACTGAGTGTTTAAGATGCCTCCGACAATAGTGAGTCCCGCCGATTGTGAAGTACGGGCTTTTATACGATTTCTTAGAGCTAAAGGCGTAAAACCCATCGATATTCATAGTGAGATCTGTGAAGTTTACGGACAAAACATTGTGAGAGATGGAGTGGTAAGGAAATGGGTGAAAGCATTTAAAGATGGCCACACAAATGTGCATGATGAAGAACGGAGTGTGCGTCCTTCGGTCGTTATTGAAGATTTGGTGCAGAAAGGGGACAAAAGGTGAGAGAAAACAGATGCTTTACAATTTCATCATTGTGCGACTATTTTCTTCAATATTATCGTAGTGTTTTGTATCGCATTGTGACCGAAAACTTGAAGTCCCGGAAATTGTGTTCACGTTGGGTTCCGAAAATGTTGACAGGTGTGCACAAAACGCTTTTCTTGAGCGGTACCTCAATGAAGGTAAAGATTTTTTAGACCAAATTGTTACTGGTGACGAAACATGGGTGGCCTACGTCACACCAGAATCGAAACAACAATCCGTGGAATGGAGACATTCATCATCACCCACAAAAGTGAAGTTTAAGCAAACAATTTCTGCCCGGAAAATCATGGGCACAGTTTTTTTGGACAGAAAAGGAGTATTGCTAGTGGAGTTTCTGCCTCGTAATGAGACAATCAATGCAGCGTCTTACTGTGAGACATTGAACAATCTGCGCTGTGCAATCCAGAACAAAAGACGTGGCAAGTTGAGTAAGGGTATCGTTTTGCTGCATGACAATGCCCTTTCACATGTGGCTAATCGGACCAAAGATCGCATCAAATCTTTTCAATGGGAAACTCTAGATCATCCTCCATACAGCTCTGATCTGGCGCCCAGGGACTACCATTTGTTTCTGCACTTGAAGAAACATCTGGGCGGCCAGCTTCTTCAAGACGATAAAGAAGTCAAAACAGTTGTGATAAAGTGGTTAACACGTCAGGCGGCAAAACTTTATGTGGAGGGTATTCAAAAACTGGTGCCACTTTATGACAAGTACCTCAATATTCACGGAAATTATGCAGAAAAGTAGATTAAGGCACAGGCTATCATGTAAAAATGAAATTATTGCGATATCTATGCACGTCTTTTTTAATTCCAAAACTTAAAAAACATGCCTCGTATTATTAATTTAGAGCTCTAATGCCCGATTTCACCAACAGATGTTAAAATCGACGGTAACAAATGCAACGTAACAATTGTCATTGCGCTAAACCTAATGTTAAATTTCTTGCATTTCACCAACCTGTTTACTTAAAATGTTAACAAACCTGTGTTAACGCCCAGAAACTTGTAAATATCACAGTTATAGAAAGCTATGGATGATTTTCTGAACGTACTCCGATGCGCTTTTGTTTTCATTTTCGTCTGCAGAAATGGCGGATGAACAAAATCATAAATAAAGCCGTGAGACAAATTTCTCATCCACAGAGAACGAATTCTTAATTGAAGTGTAGGGATATCGTGGAAAATCAGAGGACGGATGTAAAAGATAAAGATGTTGCGAGGAAAATATTGGAAACGAATTTAATTCAAATGCATGTGCAACTACTACAAGCACCAAACAGTTTGTCAGTATTACGTAAATTTAAAACGAGGTGCAAAGAAGGGCAAGCGACTTGAATGTTTCAAGACGGGAGGTGAACAATGTATTATCCACATAATTCAGTGAATTATAAAATCGCAAAGTTATTAATACTTGAAGCAAAGGCGAGATCGGCATACTCCTTTCGATGTATATTCTAACTCATTATTACGTAAACGTAACTCATTCTAACTCATTATTACGAGGTGCGAAGAAGGACAAGTGACTTGAACGTTTCAAGACGAGAGGTGGACAGTGTATTATCCACATAATTCAGTGAATTATAAAATCGCAAATTTATTAATACTTGAAGCAAAGGCGAGATCGGCATACTCCTTTCGATGTATATTCTAACTCATTATTACTTAAATTTAAAACGAGGTGCGAAGAAGGGCAAGTGACTTGAACGTTTCAAGACGGCAGGTGGAGAGTGTGTTATCCACATAATTCAGTGAATTATACAATCGCAAGGTTACTAATACTTGAAGCAAAGGTGAGATCGGCATATTCCTTTCGATGCATGTTCTAACCTCCCTTGTACTTCCACAGTAACCTTCATAGCAACATGTTTCGACAGTCTATACCTCCGTAAAACAATTTTCTTCGGATAGTTCCTCAAAATCATTTCTCCTCATAAGCCGTACTCTATTATGAATGCCATTTTGACGGTCTTAAATACAACAAATCGACATCAACAGCTGAGTTCATGCTCGCCATCTTGACTATTTACAATTGTTAAGGACTTAACATTAGAAATTCGGCTTGTTAGTTTTATAAGAGATTTAACACGAGTGTTACGCTAACACTTGTTGGTGAAATGCAATTTTTGTTTTAACTATTGCTAAACTGTGTTAAGTCTTAACATTTGTTGGTGAAATCGGGCATGACAAAAACATATTTTAAGTACTGTTTTGGGCTTTCACAAGAACTGTGCAAGTTGGGTGCCGTGGTTATTGACACCTGATCAAAGGTGGCAAACGGAGACGATTTCTTTTATAAATTTGGTGCTCTACCGTAAAAATATTTTAAATGCTCTTTTGGGCTCTCACAATATCTGTGCAAGATGGGTGCCGCGCCTTTTGACACCATATAATAAGTCAAAAACCAAGACGGTTTCTGTTATAGATTTGGAGTCCTACAGTAAAAATATCTTAAGTCCTGTTTTGAGCTTTCACAAGATCTGTGCAAGATGGGTGCCGCGCTTGTTGACACCTGATCAAAAGTTGCAAAGAAGACGGTTTGTGTTATAAATTTGGAACTCTTACGCAAGCATTTTCTAAGTACTGGTTTGGGCTTTTACAAGATCTGTACAAGATGGGTGCCATGCTCGTTGACACCTGATCAAATGTTGCAAAGATAAACCGTTTCTGTTATAAATTAGGAGCTCTAACGTAAACATATTTGAAGTACTGTTTTGGGCTTTCACAAGACCTGTGCAGTTTGGGTGCCGTGCTTATTCCCACCTGAACAAAGGTGGCAAAAGGAGACGATTTCTTTTATAAATTTGGAGCTCTACCGTAAAAATATTTTAAGTACAGTATTGGGCATTCACAGGACCTGTGCAAGATTGGTGCAGGCTTTGTTGATACCTGATCAAAGCATGCAAAGAAGGCCGTTTCTGTTATAAATTTGGAGCTCTGCAGCTAAAATATTTTAAGTGCGGTTTTGGGCTATCACAGGATCTGTGCCATTTGGGGGCCGCGTTTGTTGACACCTGATCAAAAGTGGCAAAGGGAGACGGCTTCTGTTATAAATTGGGAGGTCCACTGTAAAAATATATTAAGTACTGTTTTGGGCTCTCACAATATCTTTGCAAGGTGGGAGCTGAGCTAGTTCACACCTGATCGAAAGTTGCAAAGAAAGAGCGTTTGCAATATAAACTTGGAGGTCTACCGTAAAAATATTTTATGTACTGTTTTGGGCACTCACAAGACCTGTGCAAGATTGGTACAGCCTTTGTTGATACCTGATCAAAACTTGCAAAGAAAGACGGTTTCTGTTATAAATTTAGAGCTCTACCATAAAAATATTTTAAGTACTGTTTTGGGCTTTCACAAAATCTATGCAAGATGGATGCCACGCTTTTTGGCGCCTGATCAATGGTTGCAGAGAAATACGGTTTCTGTTATAAATTTATTATTATTAATATTATTATTATTATTATTATTATTATTATTATTATTATTATTATTATTATTATTATTATTATTATTATTATTATTATTATTATTATTATTATTATTATTATTATTATTATTATTATTATTATTATTATTATTATTATTATTATTATTATTATTATTATTATTATTATTATTATTATTATTATTATTATTATTATTATTATTATTATTATTATTATTATTATTATTATTATTATTATTATTATTATTATTATTATTATTATTATTATTATTATTATTATTATTATTATTATTATTATTATTATTATTATTATTATTATTATTATTATTATTATTATTATTATTATTATTATTATTATTATTATTATTATTATTATTATTATTATTATTATTATTATTATTATTATTATTATTATTATTATTATTATTATTATTATTATTATTATTATTATTATTATTATTATTATTATTATTATTATTATTATTATTATTATTATTATTATTATTATTATTATTATTATTATTATTATTATTATTATTATTATTATTATTATTATTATTATTATTATTATTATTATTATTATTATTATTATTATTATTATTATTATTATTATTATTATTATTATTATTATTATTATTATTATTATTATTATTATTATTATTATTATTATTATTATTATTATTATTATTATTATTATTATTATTATTATTATTATTATTATTATTATTATTATTATTATTATTATTATTATTATTAATATTAATATTAATATTAATATTATTATTATTATTATTATTATTATTATTATTATTATTATTATTATTATTATTATTATTATTATTATTATTATTATTATTATTATTATTATTATTATTATTATTATTATTATTATTATTATTATTATTATTATTATTATTATTATTATTATTATTATTATTATTATTATTATTATTATTATTATTATTATTATTATTATTATTATTATTATTATTATTATTATTATTATTATTATTATTATTATTATTATTATTATTATTATTATTATTATTATTATTATTATTATTATTATTATTATTATTATTATTATTATTATTATTATTATTATTATTATTATTATTATTATTATTATTATTATTATTATTATTATTATTATTATTATTATTATTATTATTATTATTATTATTATTATTATTATTATTATTATTATTATTATTATTATTATTATTATTATTATTATTATTATTATTATTATTATTATTATTATTATTATTATTATTATTATTATTATTATTATTATTATTATTATTATTATTATTATTATTATTATTATTATTATTATTATTATTATTATTATTATTATTATTATTATTATTATTATTATTATTATTATTATTATTATTATTATTATTATTATTATTATTATTATTATTATTATTATTATTATTATTATATTATTATTATCGTTATCGTTATCGTTATCGTTATCACTATCACTATCACTATCATTATGATTATGATTATCATTATCATTATCATTATTATCATTATGATTATTATTATTATTATTATTATTATTATTATTATTATTATTATTATTATTATTATTATTATTATTATTATTATTATTATTATTATTATTATTATTATTATTATTATTATTATTATTATTATTATTATTATTATTATTATTATTATTATTATTATTATTATTATTATTATTATTATTATTATTATTATTATTATTATTATTATTATTATTATTATTATTATTATTATTATTATTATTATTATTATTATTATTATTATTATTATTATTATTATTATTATTATTATTATTATTATTATTATTATTATTATTATTATTATTATTATTATTATTATTATTATTATTATTATTATTATTATTATTATTATTATTATTATTATTATTATTATTATTATTATATTATTATCGTTATCGTTATCGTTATCACTATCACTATCACTATCATTATGATTATGATTATCATTATCATTATCATTATTATCATTATGATTATTATTATTATTATTATTATTATTATTATTATTATTATTATTATTATTATTATTATTATTATTATTATTATTATTATTATTATTATTATTATTATTATTATTATTATTATTATTATTATTATTATTATTATTATTATTATTATTATTATTATTATTATTATTATTATTATTATTATTATTATTATTATTATTATTATTATTATTATTATTATTATTATTATTATTATTATTATTATTATTATTATTATTATTATTATTATTATTATTATTATTATTATTATTATTATTATTATTATTATTATTATTATTATTATTATTATTATTATTATTATTATTATTATTATTATTATTATTATTATTATTATTATTATTATTATTATTATTATTATTATTATTATTATTATTATTATTATTATTATTATTATTATTATTATTATTATTATTATTATTATTATTATTATTATTATTATTATTATTGTTGTTGTTGTTGTTGTTTACAATACTATATACAGTCGTGCATCTATATGCAAATGCTAGAAGATGCAAGAACACATCAATGTAAAGATCATCCTAACAAAAGAGGCCTACCTGTGACGTTTTGATGCTTATTGAAGTCGGAAAATGCCGCTTACATACTTTTCCTCCAGGAGTTTCTAATTTGGACCCCAATGTCTAACTTTACTCTTTAAAATACTTTTCTTTCCCAACTATAACCACAGTGTTCTTGCTGATACCTACGCACGTGAAGTCCTATCAAGCACCGTAGAGAATGGAATAATAGGCTCCCCTTTCGGCTTCTCCTCTTCGAATTAATCTCTCACGGAGCATATTATTTCCCGTGTATGTCCTTTAATTGGAATACCTTTACCAAATATAGTTTTATTTGGTTCCCGAGCATTTTCAGGTTTTCGCTTGTCACCATTTTTAGACATAATTAAACATTCATAAAAACATAATTGCAAATGATCACAACACCCGCACAGATACACGGACTCCGACACACGTAAACCAAGGAAAATTGCCACATAGAAAATACAAAGTAGCTCGCCAGTACATGATCTCTAACTGCTGTATAAAATAATAAGAACAGCAACATATTCGTGAAGGCATTCTGTTTATGCAGCGTTATGAGCAAGAGAAACAAACACCATGGTATTGTGTTTACTGTAGCGTTTGCGTAACTCGCTCTCCCGCACGTCAGGCTAAGCACACGTGTTAGAATTTCGGCAACCAAGGTTTAGGGTCTAACGTTTTCATGGAAACGTCTCGACCCTTATTGGTCCCTCTAATCTTTACTATGACAACCGTTATGACGTGCTCATCCCCTCCCATTTATTTAAAAAGTTCTTCCATGTGCTTATTAACTGTCAAACACATTCTAGGGTAGCAACCATTATAACAACACCTTCTTTCTCTTCACATATTCTCCGAGCTGCGGCAGCGGTTTTATAATCTTTTTTATAATCTTGTTTCTAGTGAGGCTTTAGAAGGAATGTTCTAGGTCCAGATAAAACATAATTTCATTATTTCATTACCAACTTTGACGCTAGAAGCTTTTACCTCGACTTCTAGAACGAGAATTAGCCAACGACGACATTTCCCATTGCATAAACAAGAAAACATAACACTTGGTTTCAAACTTTATCTTTTCTAAACAAACAAATATGTGTAAACCTATTGATATAACCTAAATACCAACGTAGTGTATGGCAGCAAGCAAATAGTCCAAATTTTTTCATTACAGTATTTTAGGTTTAAAATGTTTCGGAGCGAAGGTGTTAAAAATCAGATTTCAAATATAATTTAAATTTTATATTAAAAGATGTGAAATTTTATAAACGGTATTTTTTGACATACAGACGTATTTTTCAGGACATTTCATACCGAAGTGGACGTTCCTATTTTAGTTTAGTCCCTTTTAAAAACACACATACTTGGCAATGGCGCACTCGATTCTTCCATAACAAAAGTAAGGTTCATAAGCGCCCATTGTGCCTTTATTTAGCACTTAATAAATCTAAGCCGGTCGGCCCTAGTAGTCATGGTTGCTAAAACGTATGTCTCTACCGTTCCACCGCGTTGAGGGTCGCGGGTTCGAGTCCCGCCTTGGACTCGTAATTTACGTCCTCCAACATTTAGTCATATCGGGCGATGAATGAAATGGGTGAAATAATGCTCAATGCGCCCGGGGCTCATGGAGCTTAGAGGTACCCGACTTTCGTCTTTCAGGATAAGGGAAATCCGCGGGAAAAAACCTTATCCAGGTAACTCACCCTAACCGAGATTCAAACTCGGGACCTCTTGAACGTGAGGCAGATATGCTACCATCTACGCTACTGAAACGGGCTGTTTATATGTATAATGAATATGTGTGAAACTAAGTAAACAAGATAAGAAAATGAACGGAAATGAGAAAAAGACGGTTAAATGAATAAATAAATAAATGGATAAATAAATGAATGAATAAATAAATAAATAAATAAATGAATAAATGAATAAATGAATAAATGAATAAATGAATAAATGAATAAATAAATAAATAAATAAGTAAAAGCCAGGGGATGACAGGTAGTAGTGCCGTGACGTCAGCTCTGCCAGCTCTCACCGCAATATGCTCCCGAACGAAAGGCAGGTTAGAGTGTGACGCCACCGCGCTGATTACTGCTGTCGAAGGGGAAGCAACAGTTTGATGTGTGCGGGTAGGAAAGACAGGAAACGTTTTGGGTATTAATAATATGCACAACTTACATATTGGTTGTTGTAATATTAATGCTGACTGCTTTTATTGCACAATTGGTCAAAGTTTATCGACAATTACATTTTCGCTCTGTTTTATGAGAAAGTATATACAACTTCAAACTCTTAATTTATCTGAAGTACAGACGTGTTATAAAAAAAAATAAAACATAAATTAATTTTGTTTCCAAATTAGAGGACAAAATTAGGTGGACATTTTCCGACTCTATTTCGCTTTTCTTTAACTAGTTTATCAATGTCAGGACGTAATGTCTAGGAAATTTGTAATCGAAGGCTGCATGTTAGATTGTGATCCGACAAGGTACTTCGGGGTTTGGACTTAGCTAATTTCAGAACAGAAGAAAATTGTTCGCACATATATATCGAGCCAAACATACACAATATCCGTGCATAGTTACGACGCACCCGTCGTTATTTTCGTAACTTTTTTTTCCAACTTCGCACTAAAAATTGATTTCTCATGAGATAAAACTGTTAAAAGTTGTTAGGATAATATGAACAGACTGACCATTAAACATTTCTCAGGTCTTATTACTAAATACTTTGTATTGCCTGAACCTCAAGGTAGTTTCTGTTGCTAGTTTCACAAACTGTTTACTATTGAATATTACAATTTAAGTGAAGGGTCTTCTATAACAAACATCTCAAGAAAGAGCAGAGAACTTACACAATATTGACCCCATTGTGTTGACACGTAAATAATGTAGGTCGCTGTACCATTTGGACAACATATTGACCGTTTAAGTAATACAAAGCATGCTCAGTTTTTGATAAAATATAAGGTATGGAAAAAGAGAAAGAAGAAGCGAGAGATCCGCAACGGACTGTGCTATATTGTTCCCATTAGTAGCGACACGCGACGGTCGATTCATTGTACTATCTTTTGGTTGAGGTTGTCGTTCCGAGATCGCGCTTGCGACAAAATTCTTGGTAAATTTATTTGTTTCTCAATAAAATTTCAGTATCCAATGGAATCATAATAAATTTACCGTCTTTTAGGATTTTAAATACATATTTGTCTATAATTTCTATAGAAACACCTTAACCTATTAGTAAATGTAAAAGAAACTTAAACTTTTTTACTACGGCAGTCTCGAGGATTTCGAGGCTGCAAAGCAGGTTCTGCGGGACTGTGAGATACAGTTCTATTACTACTCCCTCCAGAGACCCAACGTCGAAAGACGGGTTTTGCGGGAACTGGATTCCGAGTGCCCACCAGAGGTAAAACTCGCTCTGGAGCAGGAGCACGGAATCAAGGCCTCAGCTTCCTCTTCGAGGAAGATAGTACACACAGAGGAAGGCTCTGTGCGTGTACCCATGTCTCTTTTCCTTGTTGTAGTGGACAAGGTTCCTGGAGAGGCGGTTCAGCCCATGGACGCTGTTCGGGTGCTGTTCCACACTGTCGTGAAGGTTGAGCGCTTTCACGGTCAGGGTGGACCTGTCCAATGCTACAGGTGCATGGGGTTCCATCACTCCAGCATTGCGTGCGAGCGTAAACTCGCATGTCTGCGGTGTGCGGGTCCCCACCGCCTGAAGGATTGCGATAAAGCGCCTGAGGAGAAGAAATGTGCGAACTGCCGCCAGGATCACGTCAGCAATTACAAGAGCTGCATGGCGCGGCAGAGAATCATAGAGTCGCCGCGGAGGCAATGCGGGATTGGCAAATGTCCGTCCCGGAGTCTCATTCGCGGCAGCTCTCGGAAGGGCAGAGCGCACTCTGCAAGTAGCAGAGCAGCCGGCTCCTGAGCCCACTGCACCAAAACCTCCAAGGAGGCACAACGTCCACAGCGTCCGAGAAAGGGCCTCAAGGCGCAACGGACAGCCAAGCCTGCCACACAGGCCGCAGCCCCTCCCACCAGGGAGGAGGCCCCAGCTGAGTCTACCGGCCAGGCTGCAGCGCCAGCGCCGGTACCAGTTGCAGAACCTGCTTCGACTAGGGCGCCTGCATCTGCGAGGGCACCTGCAGCGGCGCTTGCATCCTTCGGGAGGTCCATCCCTGCGAAGGATGTCGACGAATTCAGGGAGCTTTCCCTGTGGTTCGGCGACCTCATTTTGAGACTTCTCCCCATCCTTAGGGACTGCAAGGAGAAGATTGAAGACCCGAGGCTAGACTTCCACGAAAACACACCATCCTCCTCCAAACACTCGAGGAACTTCTCCCATGCAGCGATGAGTAATGGCCCCCCGACTTGTCAGGAGACCATTACGTGCTGCGTTCTGGAACGCAAACGGTGTACGGTATCAGCGTCCTGGAATGTTGGGAGTTTGTACAGTCCTACGGGATTGACATCCTAATGATCTGCGAGACGCACCTGAATGCTGGTATAGACTCCTCGCTGCCGAGTTACGTCACCCACCGCACCGATCGTAACGGTCGGCGGGGTGGCGGTACAGCTATACTAGAGAAAAACATCATCACGCACACCCCTGTTCCTCTCCCTGCCCTGCAGCACGTGGAGACCTGCGCCGTCCGGCTATCAGTCGGCGGACAGGACACCCTGCTGATAGGGGCATATGACCCACCTGGCAATCACTTCTTTGAAGCTGATTACACTACCCTTCTCAACCTACACCCAGTGGTTTGCATTGCAGGAGACCTCAAAGCGAAACACGGGCTCCGGCAGAGCCGTACAAGCAACCAGAGGGGACGAGGGCTCTACCGCCTCATAAGCGGTGACCCAAATCTCGCCGCGCACGGACCGAGAGGCCCAAATTTCCATCCGGCCCACGGCAGGCGGGATGTCATCGACATCATGATCACAAAGAACTTTCATTTCACCTAGTCCTCTCAGCGGTGAATGAACTGAACTCCGACCATGACCCTGTCACCGTCGATTCCGACGTCACCATGCCAGCTCTGCTAAACTCAGACTGGGAACTCAAGGTCGACTGGGATGCAGCCATCCTCAAACTCAACCAAACCATCGTCGAGGCGCTGGAGGCTGCGGCGATGAGTTTCTCCCAACAAGTCCGTCAAGCGGTGAGTGCACACACTCACCGTATCCCAACCAACACATTTAACCCTCTGTCCATCCCTAACGAGATCCGGCAGCTGCTAAAAGCCAAGGCAGCTGTTCGGAAGCTATGGCAGCGTTTTCGTCATCCCAGGATAGGAGCAGTTTACCAGCGGTTCAAATCCCTGGCAAGGCGGCTGCTCCGTGCCCACCGTAAGGTGGCCTGGGAGAACACTTTCCGAAACGTCGACCTCCAGGAAAAGCACCCCTGGAAGATCATCAAGTCCCTCAGGAGGGACAAAACTCTTTACCAGCATCCGCTGCATGGCACTCGCGGGAGCCTCGCTTACGAGCCCCAAGATAAGGCCACAGCTTTCGCGGATCATTTGGAAAGCCAATTCGAGCCGAGGGAGGACCCCCAGGACGAAGACTTCACTGACCTCGTGGAGGCTGCTGTGGAAGACCTGTATGAGGAGCCACATTGGCGCCATGAGGCGATCCACATCCCAATAGTCACCCCAAGGGCGGTGGTTGCTGAAATCCGCAAATTGAAACCCAACAAATCCCCTGGACATGATGGCGTTAGTGCTCTCATGCTCCAGCACCTTCCCAAGAGGGCCGTCATCCGCTTGACGCGGATCTTCAATGCGTGCCTTCACCTCCGCCACTTTCCGGCTTGCTGGAAAGAGGCGAGAGTGGTGTGCATCCTGAAGCCCGGCAAGGATCCGGTCTTTCCATCTAGCTACCGATCCATAATTCTTCTTCCAACTGTCTCAAAACTATTTGAGTGGTTGCTCCTATCCCACCTGACCCCTCTTTTTGAGGAAAGACAGCTCTTACCCGATCACCAGTTTGGTTTTCGTCATGGACACTCCACGACCCTACAGCTACTGCGTCTGGCCAAGAGGACAGCCCTGGAATTCCAGGAACACCTCAAGACAGTCGCGGTGGTGCTAGATGTAGAGAAAGCCTTTGTCACAACCTGGCACCAAGGCCTACTGTACAAACTCAGGGAGGCCAATGTACCTACTCCCTATCTCGCTCTGATAAGTAGTTTTCTCAGAGACCGCACGTTCAGGTGAGAGTGGAAGGACGGATGTCATCTATCAGACCAATAGCCGCGGGTGTCCCGGAGGGCAGTGTACTGTCCCCGTTACACTTTGCAGCCTACATGTCTGACTTCCCCTTAGAACCACAGACTGTTACGTGCCAATATTCTGACGACGTCCTCATAATGGCGCGTAACAAAAACCTAAGATATTGTCATCCACCGCTGCAGCAACAGCTCCGAGCCATTGGCCGTTGGAGTGAGAAGTGGAGGATGGCCATTAGCCCCGAGAAGAGCTCTGCTATTCTCCTGGCTAAGGTCCGAGCTGGGCGACCGGATTGGTCGCTGAGGTTGAGGCAGAGGCAAGTCCCTTGAGTTCCCACTGTCAAATACCTTGGCGTCCACCTCGATCGCGGTCTCACCTACGCACCTCACGTCCGGGTCAAAGCCCGACAAGGGCATGCAGCGCTAACACAGTCATACCCAATTCTCAAATCCACCATGCCAACGCACCTCAAACTACGCCCGTATCGGGCGATTATACCGCCCCTCATTCTGTACGGCTGCGAAGTCTGGAGATCAGCGGCTCCCACCACTATTTGCAGACTACAGCGCATCCACAACAGGGCACTGCGCATGATCTACGATACCGGGCGTAGATTCCCGTCCCACATCCGTCATACCTACTCCCGGGTCCGGTACATCGTGGACGTGGTGCGGGAGAGATTCCGCACCATCTACGATAAGCTGGACTCCCATCCAAACATACTGGTGAACACCCTTGGCCACCACGACCACAGGGCTCCACGCCGCCGACCGAGCTACCGGTTGCCCAAAGATGCTTTGGGTAACTAGAACTGAACAGGGCCACATTCCCCTGACTCCAACCCCCCAAGCCCAGAAATGGGGTTGGTAAATTCAATACCTAAACACGGTTACTTTCCCTATAGCCTGTTAAGCGGAATGTGCTCAGATGCCTCCCATGCAGGTGGAAGAGCGCAGCCAGCACTGGCGCATTCCCCCCACGGGGCAACAGCGCGCACAAGGCTGGATATGTGCACTGCTGAAAACAACCGCTTGTGACAAAAGATGACTCTTTTATACTGCCCAGATAAAGACGCAATAAGCGGCTAGGTGCTGGGCTGCAAACAGTCCGTCCAGGTAAACCTGGACGACTCGACTCTTCTGCTGGTCTGCTGGTGCAGGTGAAGAGTCGTTCTCAGTTAATCAGATATTTCTTGAAGTTTGAGTTTTATTTCATTTTCAGTGGAAAATTAACAAAACCTTTGAGCAGTGTTGTTACATATCTTTAATTCTCATACTTTTTGTGTTAACATGTGTACAACAAACTTATACACAAAGATTTTCAAAAAAAAATCTTCCATCTCAGACTACATTTTAGATTAAACATTTGTGCATTTCAGCCACAGTACTTTTCCTGGATTAAGTAATCTAAAATATATGAATCGTTTATAAGGATGTATTTGCAATGTTTGGTGGCAGCATCTGTTTTGATGATGAAATACTGTTTGCCTTGTGTATTACATGCTTCGCTGTGTCATTCTAACGCAAGTATGTAAATTTTCAGATATACCAGAACTGTGGCAGTGGATTAGTACAGAATTCAATTCTCTTTGATTCTTTGATTTGCAATGATATGTTAAAGAATTAGGTTCTCTTAACCTTACTCGTCAGTGTATAACTACATTAGTGATAAAGAAATCTCATAGATTTTAACAGCAAATTAAAAATATGATCTGAGATTCCATAAGTTCAGTTAGATTTATCTTGTTTAATGCAGTAATCACTATGTAATATTGTACACATTGTGCCAAATAATGTACCATAATAGCCATCTTAGACAAGATCTGGTGGGATTAGAATTGATCTTGTAAAAGCTTTAACTAGTTTCAAGTGCAATTGTGCTTTGCAAGAAATGATTAAAATGTCATTCCGCCATCGTCATCATTATATGCCATTTTTACATTTATTTCTAGTATTCCACTTATTTTTAAAATATGTATGTCAGCTGCAGCTAGGACTTAGGCAGAGAATGACATGTTCTCAAATTAGTAAGCCTTCATAATAAACAATAGGTAGGGGTAGTGATATTTAGCATTTTGATTTTTACATATAGCATTTTGTAGCATTTATACATTTGCAATTTAGCATTCTACAGCATTTTAAAGAAAGTTTGAGTTGATTTTGTTAAATGATTAATATTAATACTATTTATAAGAATTGTAAAACACATTTATGGAAGGTTATTAATGACGGTGAGTTAAAAGTGCATAAAGTGTCAATTTATTTCACATTAATATAAGTTAAAGCAATACGTAGAAATATAGAACAATCTGATACAGACTAAAGCATATAGCATAACACTAAAAAGAAAAATCCATACTGATGTAGAACACAATAAATAGAAAATGCACTAAGTTATCCTAGTTGATTCAATAATACTGTTGAATGAAAGCTCTGAACATATTTCAACATTCTGTTCATTCGTTTGAGTCCTCCTGTCACTCACAATCAAATTATATTTACTGAAATATCTGTCAGCATCTAAACTGTTGGTAGCATTCCAAATACATTGCAGAGCTACTCGGGCAAACTCCGGGTATTTGAGCTTAACAGCCAACATGCGTTACTTGCAGTGATACAAAGCAACATAACTTTGAAAAGCAGATAAGCCACACCTATATAATGTACTTATTGTTTCATTCCAATGAACAGATAAGGGATTATGAACTGTTAAAAGAAATAATGCTTAGATGTATAAGCATTTTAATTAGACCTATTAACAACTCAAACAGACAATTCCAACACTTTCACAGCATAATTAAGACCACAAACAGCAGTAATGCTTCTGAGTGTAACCTTTCATTGATTTATTTATGTGACGCACATTCAGTTGTATGTCATAGCCTGAGAGGCTTATACTATGCAGCGAGCACCAATTGCCATCTTAGTACATATATAACTTAAAGTCTTATCACGTTAAAGTAAGCCATTTACCAAAACAGTTGCTGTACCAAGCAAATCATACTTCGCAGTCAGATAATTACATGAAATGTTGACCTGTTGGAAGGTGCACTTTGCATTAAAATTTCTTTTTAAAACTGCTTATTTTCTTTTCTCAGCATTTATTACTGTGCTTATACATTTCATTAAGGCATTTACAAATTCAGGGCTGTAATATTCCTGTGTTTCAAAGACAAAGTTAAGCTTAGGGCAATTTTAAATGCATGATACAGTTTTTATGTACTTAATATCTTCTTAGATTCATTGAATTGTATGTTTCGTTCAAATCATAATCATTTATACTGCATGTGTGAATGCTAATCCAACAAAAGTGATTAGAAGTATATAAAATAGTGTCTTTTATTCAATGTGTGTCTTTGCCTCATGTACTAATTTGTGAGGTTTTACTAATATCATGAATCAATCACAAATTAATATCATGAATCAATCACAAATTTCAGGTTTTTCTTTGAATATTCTTTTGTAAACTTGTGCTGAAAATGATATATGTACTATAAAGCTTTTGAAATTAATAGTAAATATAAGCTATTAACAGAGCTTCTTTATTTTCTACTTAAAGAGATAGTGCTATTTTTTGTATATAGTTGTTTGTATCCTACAATTTACATATACATTTCTTTAATAATGTTTTTCGTTTTTTGTTGTTTTCTCTTTTTGCCACTTTTGTTCCAGGGAATTTTTCAACATTATTCTGTGTACAAAGAAGTTTCATTTCTCAAGACCTTTTGATATCCTTTGCTGTTTTCCAGTACCTGTAGAATGCATTGAGTGTCAGCTTTTATTGTAATTATCACAGTAAAAAGCTTAGGAATTCACACTTCAGGGAAAGGAAGTACAGGTGTTATGTATAACCTCGATAGCATCTTGAGTAATCTCACTGTCAAAGTTGCAATTTCTTCTTAAAGACCTACTTATTCATTTATTACACGAATATAAACGCTATTATGCTTAGTGGCAACAGCAAAAAGATCAAGTTTGGAAGCGGCTTCTGAGACCTTTTTTTCCTAATTTAATTGGTCAACTTCTTTCGAAGTCACATCTCGCACATAAATGAGTAATTTACGCACATTTACTCAGCATATTTAGCGCGTATTATGCTAATATGTGATAAATGAATTGTGCCGTAAATTGTTCGTTGGTGCACGAGATTAGGCTTCGAAAGATGTTGGATTCAATCAGTACCAGAACACGGGAGGCGAATGTACCATAGCTCGGTCGAAATACAAGCCCACTGCATTTCCGACGACATGTTGGTTAGTTCACTTATACCTCGGCCGTTCTATCTGCGGCTCTGACATTTCTCGAGAGGGGGAAGCAGGCTGTTGCCAGTTCTTGAGCGGGAATTTCAAGCAGAGGAACAATGCGTATTTTAAATATTTCATGTATTTGCATATTTCACGAACCAGTAGCCATATTATTATAATAGCGATAATAATAGGACTTACGAACACTAAACATCGGAGTTCACGCACGAAAATTATACCAAAGAAAGTTCACCAGCGCAAGCCGCTATTAGGCCACGTGGCTCAAACAAATTTAAGCTGGCAACACGGTGTTGGGTTCGGGAGCCACGCCTACCAGCGACAACGCTGATTGGCGCTAGCAGACAGTTTTAGCTTCCTGACCACGACACCGGATGTACAGACTCCCAGTATCACCAACAGAAGCAGTTGGTGTGCGTGAAAGGTGTGAACGAAATATTTGAATAGAGTGATGTTGTAAAGAATATCTTGCATGATAATGAAATTACAAGTTGTATTTCAATGTTTTGAAGCTAATAGATTCCTATACTCTCATTATAAAGATAATTCTGACGATATGTTTTCAATTACTCATTACTATATGTTGGTACTAGTAACCTTCCCCCTCCACCTCCTGCAGCCACTAACTGTCAGAGCCGGAGATACAGCGGCCGGACAGTAGCTGGCATCGAAAGGTACAGGAGGAGCGCCGTATGCGTCTTCAGTTTTTAACACGGAGTTGAGAATCTGGTATTAATCTGTGATCCTGGTGCATTATATCGCTGTATAGGCGCCCGCTGCAATAGAGCGCCACTCATTACAAATATAAGGTACCGAACACACCCGGAATATAACCCGCTTCGTATTCGTCATTTGTTGCTTGTTTTTCGATTAGCATTTGTTGAGACCGGTTGAGACAAGTCGGCAAGGAGCTGTTATAGCAAAAGTATTGCGTGTCTACGTAATTGTAACGGAAAGGAACCGTAATCTCTACCTACGAAATAGATATTTTATTAGACCTGACATCTCAGTTCTAAGAGGTAACTGAAAATAAGAAAACCGAAGGGGTTATTATCAAAAAGTAGGCCACGTGGGAGCAGCTGGCCTTATAATTTAACAGCAGTCCAGGTAAGCCAAAAATGTTACACTGTTACAAAATTATGATTATGGCTGAAGTACTGTAATGGCCTGTTGTTCTGAGAAGATGATACCAGTTGCCACATCTGTAAAGTTGGCTATGCTGAATGACCCAAACGCCCTACTCCTACCTACTTCTACCCCCGCCAAGAAAGAGCAGTACGTGAGTCAATTTCTTGAAAGAGAGGGCGTGCAACTTGATCTGAACGCCATCGAACCCAATCCCGGGAGGAGAGAGCTCGCCAAACTGATGCTGAATTCCTTCTGGGGAAAGTACGGGCAGAGAGACAATCTGTCCACTTGCGAGCTCCTTAAGGAATATTCGAGAATGCTGGAACTTTTAAACGACCCGGGAATCGAAGTGCAGACGTACTTACCCGTTACCGACGACCTCATGTACGTGGTGTGGATAAACGGCGGGGAGAGCCCCAGAGAGAACCCCATCTCGAACGTCATGGCCGCCTACACGACGGCGCACGCTCGGCTCGTGTTATACTTCTATCTCAGGAAACTGGGCGACCGGGTGTGCTACTTCGACACGGACTCCGTCATCGCGACCCTCGGACCTGGAGATTGGACGCCGTCCGTGAGGGCGTTCCTGGGGGACATGACCGACGAGCTCGAAAAGTTCGGCAAGGGTGCCTCCGCAATGTGGGAACTATGGAACTTTTACAGTAATGTATATTTCAAAACGCAAAACTATTATTTCGCTCCTCAAGTATTTCACAGCAAAAAATTAACTACGGAAACGGATTATCACTCCTGAACTTTTATAGTGCGCTTATCGTTACCACAACTTCCGTTTGTGAACTCTGTTAAAATCCCAGCGGGTTATCTCGCCACAACATCCGGAGTTGAAATTGTGTGCCTTTCCCCACAGCTTCCGGTCTCGCCACTCTCTCACCAGTTCATCCGGTTTCGATATGGTGTTAAACTCCCGACCGTCTATCATAAGACCACATTTAAAGATTTTCCTGCTAATTAAAGTTCCTTTCTCAGGCGATTTAACACTTCCACGTGACCTTTCCAGAACTTTAATCGCAGCGGCCATATTGTAGCGTAAACGCATTATCAAACCGCACGCCTTCTACACTTTAATTTTCTCTAGCATTTAATTTTCACATATCAAAGCGCAACATCCCTCTCACAGCTCAGCTCCCGTTTGGTCATTCAACATAATCCCACATCTCCCAAAACTAACGCAGCTATCCTCTGCGCCAGCTGTGACGCTTATCAACGCCATCGCTATCAAAATCATATTTGTACATTTCCATCCTCACATTTTAAACACTTTATTGTCCCATATTTCTTTGATTCAGCTTTTTCCAACCAATCAAAAATGCTTTTATTTCTACCAATCAATTCTCTACCTTTGAGCTTTTCAACCAACCAAAAATATTCTTATTTTAACTAACCACAAACTTACAAGTCAATTCCTCCTTCCTTTTTAATTATGTTCTTGGCTCATTTTCATCCTTTTTTGCTCCTTGGCCGTCAAACTGTCCAGCGCTCTATTCCTTCTCTTAAAGTCACGTGACTTTTAATCACAAAACAATCCCTAAAAAATCAAATCCCTATTTTCAACCTTTTCAACCAATCAATAACATTCTTATTTTAACCAAGCACAACCTTACACGTCACTTCCTCCTTCCTTTTAATTATGTTCATGGCTCATCTTCATCCTTTTGCTCCCTGGACGCCAAACTGTTCACCGCTCCATTCCTTCTTCTAAAGTCACGTGACCTTTAATCACAAACCAATCCCAAAATATCACGTGACCTATAATTCATCTCTTTGCCCTAGATTAAACAAGTGGGTTAGTAATACTTCCGCCATGTTTTTTCTTCAAACTTTCGCGCCATAGTTCGCTAATGCGCCTCTGGATTACAAGCGACACTAGCGCTCTAATCCCCCTGGTGGCAGGAGTATCGTTAATCCACTTGCTAAATCTAGGGTTATCACTACTTTTTGATCAGGTATCAACAAAGGCTGAACCAATCTTGCAATCTCACAGGTCTTGTGAATGCCCAAACAGTACTGCCCGATTTCACCAACAAATGTTAACACTTAACACGAGTTTAGCAATAGTTAAAACAAAAATTGCATTTCACCAACAAGTGTTAGCGTAACACTCCTGCTAAATCTCATGTTAAACTAACAAGCAGAATTTCTAATGTTAAGTCCTTAACAATTGTAAATAGTCAAGATGGCGAGCATGAACTCAGCTGTTGATGTCGATTTGCTATATTTAAGACCATCTAAATGGCATTCATAAAAGAGTACGGCCTATGAGGAGAAATAATTTTGAGGAACTCTCCGAAGAAAATTGTTTTACGGAGGTATAGACTGTCGAAACATATTGCTATGAAGTTTTTTGTGGAAGTACAGGAGAGGTTAGAACATGCATCGAAAGGAATATGGCAATCTCGCCTTTGCTTCAAGTATCAATAACCTTGCGATTTTATAATTCACTGAATTATGTGGATAATACAATGTCCACCTCCCGTCTTGAAACGTTCAAGTCACTTGTGCTTCTTCGCACCTGGTTTTAAATTTACGTAATAATGAGTTAGAATATATATCGAAAGGAATATGCCGATCTCGCCTTTGCTTTATTAATAATTTTGCGATTTTATAATTCACTGAATTATGTGGATAATACATTGTTCACCACCCGTCTTGAAACGTTTAAGGCACTGGTCCTTCGCACCTAGTTTTAAATTTACGTAATACTGACAAGTTGTTTGATGCTTGTAGTAGTGGCACATGCATTTGAATTAAATTCGCTTCCAATATTTTCCCCGCGACATCTTTCTCTTTTACATTCACTGCATCCCTCCTCCTATTTTCCACGATATACTTACACTTCGTCACCATTTCAATTAACAATTCTTTCTCCGTCGATGAGAAATTTGTCTCACGGCTTTATTTATGATTTTGTTCATCCACCATTTGTGCAGACGAAAATGAAAACAAAAGCGCATCGGAGTACGTTCAGAAAATCATCCATAGCCTTCTATATCTGTGATATTTACAAGTTTCTTGGCGTTAACACAAGTTTGCTAACATTTTAAGAAAACAGGTTGGTAAAATGCAAGAAATTTAACATTAGTTATAGCGCTGTGACAATTGTTACGTTACATTTGTTAACGCCGATTTTAACATCTGTTGGTGAAATAGGGCATACATAAAATATTTTTACGATAGACCTCCAAGTTCATATTGCAAACGCTCTTTCTTTGCAACTTTCAATCAGGTGTGAACTAGCTCAGCACCCATCTTGCAAAGATGTTTTGAGAGCCCAAAACAGTACTTAATATATTTTTACAGTGGACCTCCCAATTTATAACAGATATAATTTATATCAGGTGTCAACAAACTCGGCCCCAAAATTGCACAGATCCTGTGATAACCCAAAACCGCACTTAAAATATTTTAACGGCAGAGCTCCAAATTTATAACAGAAACGGCCTTCCTTTGCATCTTTTGATCAGGTATTAACAAAGGCTGCACCTATCTTGCACAGGTCCTGTGAATGCCCAATACTGTACTTAAAATATTTTTACGGTAGAGCTCCAAATTTATAAAAGAAACCGTCTCCTTTTGCCTTAGGTGGGAATAAGCACGGCACCCAAACTGCACAGATCTTGTGAAAGTCCAAAAGCGTACTTCAAATAAGTTTACGTTAGAGCTCCTAATTTGTAACAGAAACGGTTTATCTTTGCAACATTTGATCAGGTGTCAACGAGCGCGACACCCATCTTGTACAGATCTTGTGAAAGCCCAAACCAGTACTTAGAAAATGCTTACGTAAGAGTTCCAAATTTATAACACAAACCGTCTTCTTTGCAACTTTTGATCAGGTGTCAACAAGCGCGGCACCCATCTTGCACAGATCTTGTGAAAGCCCAAAACAGTACTTAAAGTACTTTTACGGTAGAGATCCAAGCTTATATTACAAACCAACTTTCTTTGTAACTTTCGATCAGGTGTGAACCAACTCGGCACCCATCATGCACAGATATTGTGAAAGCCCGAAACAGGACTCAAAATATTTTCATGGTAGTGCCCCAAATTTATAAAACCGTCTTCCTTTGCAGCTTTTTATCAGCTGTCAACCAGCGCGGCACACATCTTGCACAGATTTGTGAAAACTCCAAACAGGACTTAAGATATTTTTACTGTAGAACTCCAAATCTATAACAGAAACCGTCTTTGTTTTTAACTTTTTATAAGATAAGATACTTTTATTTATCCTTTGCTTACAATGATTTAAAGGACACGTCAATTAAAAATTTTATATACATATATACATATTTTTATCTTTTTACACCTCTCTATACTTAAATTCTTCCAGACTATAGAATGCGTTTGTTATTAAGAATGTTTTTATTGCCTTCAGTTTATATTCCATTTTATTAATTATTTTAATTTCTTCTGGTAACTTATTATATAGTTCTTTACCCATGCTTTTACTGCAGCGGTTGTTTAGAGTTCCCCTATACACTGATCTAAAATAGTCGTAATTATTTCTTAGAGTATAATTATGTATACCATGATTTTTTGGTTCTTCTTTTCAATGGTGTCAAAAAGCGCTGCACCCATCTTGCACAGATCTTGTGAGAGCTCAAACGAGCACTTAAAATATTTTTACAGTAGAGCACCAAATTTATAAAAGAAATCGTCTCCGTTTGCCACCTTTGATCAGGTGTCAACAACCACGGCACCTAACTTGCACAGTTCTTGTGAAAGCCCAAAACAGTACTTAAAATATGTTTCTGTTACAGCTCCAAATTAATAAAACGAGGCATGTTTTTTAAGTCAGTACCGTTTTGGAATTAAAAAAGACGTGGATAAATATCGCAATAATTTCATTTTTACATGAATGCCTATACCTTAATCTACTTTTCTACATAATTTCCGTGAATATTGAGGCACTTGTTATAACGTGGCACCAGGTTTTGAATACCTTCCTCATAAAATTCTGCCGCCTGAGGTGTTAAGCACTGTATCACAACTGTTTTGACTTCGTTATCGTCTTGAAGACGCTGAGCGCCCAGATGTTTCTTCAAGTGCAGAAACAAATGGTAGTCGCTGGGCGCCAGATCAGGGCTGTATGGAGGATGATCTAGAGTTTCTCATTGAAAAGATTTGATGAGATCTTTGGTCCGATTAGCCACATGTGGACGGGCATTGTTATGCAGCAAAATGATACCCTTACTCAACTTGCCACGTCTTTTGTTCTGGATTACACGGCGCAGATTGTTCAATGTCTCACAATAAGACGCTGCATTGATTGTCTCATTACAAGGCAGAAACTCCACTAGAAATACTCCTTTTCTGTCCCAAAAAAAATGTGCATATGATTTTCCAGGCAGAAATGGTTTACTTAAACTTCACTTTTGTGGGTGGTGATGAATGTCGCCATTCCCTGGATTGTTGTTTCGATTCTGGTGTGACGTAGGCCACCCATGTTTCGTCACCAGTAACAATTTGGTCTAAAAAATCTTCACCTTCATTGTGGTACTGCTCAAGAAAAGTCAATGCACTGCCTAAACGTTGGGTTTTGTGCAAATCCGTCAACATTTTCGGAACCCAACATGAACACCATTTCCGGTACTTCAAGTTCTCGGTCACAATGCGATACAAAACACTACGATACTAGCGAGGGCAAGGTTCATCGTAGAATGCAACTCATTACTGCAAAACAGGTGTAACTGCATGACACAGAGCACTTTGGTAGGAAGGAAGACATTCGAATTCATTACTTGATTTTTATTATTGTCAAATGGGAATTTGATTTTTATTTTTATGTTTACCTTTAAGTAATGTTTGATTTGTTTCACCTTAGTTGTGCTTCAAAGATGAGCAACTAAATTTTCTGTACAACCATTGTATGTTTTCTAGAAGTGTACTTAATCATCTTCTTATTTACTTCATTATTTACATTTCAGTGGGACACTTCAGCAAAAATGGAAAAAAGAGAAGCCAGATAGAGAAACTAAATTAGCTGAAATCATTAACAAATTTGCAACAGATTATGAATCGTTTAAGTCTTGTTTTACGGGACATTGAATGAGCTTTTTATTTGAAAGGCTTCAGAGGTACATTATTGTTTTTAATACTTTGGCCGCAGAGGAGTAAATAAGTAGTAAAAGTCCTGCTTTGTCATTTTGTCTAGTAAGAGTCTTCAGATATTTAAGAAATTAATTTTATTATTTGGATATTATTTTATATTCGATCAGGAAATGTTACAATCCACGTTATTATTGCTTGGGTGTTGCCACAATGTGCCTTTAAATAATGAGATCAGCCAGACACAAACCCATATGTACAATATAAGAACTTGTATGTTGTACATAATGTTCTAAATAGATGTGCATTTACGAATATCTCATGAGTAATGTTTTTACTCTGGGCAACCGATTTCGATGCCTCCCCGCTGTGCGTTTCTTATCTGTGACTTGTGTGGATGCCGGGAGAGGGGCGGTATGAAATTTCTAGCTCTGATCATTGCACACTAGAGTCAAATCAATGGGCAAAGGCTGGTGAAAGTGCACCAAAGAAGGCAAGCACCATTTTGTTAGCTGGTAAGGTGATGACCACTATTTTGGGGGGGGGGGGATTCTGGAGGAATAATCCTCATTGACTACTTGGATAAAGGCAGAACCCTACCTGGAGGCTATTATGTTTTATTGTTGGATCGTTTGCAACACGAGTTGACTGAAAAGTTACAGAGATTAAAAAGAAAAAAAAAATGCTCTTTCACCAGTATAATGCAGCATCGCACACATCAGCAATCATAATGGCGAAAGTTAACGAGCTGGCCTTTGAATTACTTCCTCATCTACCTTATTCTCCAGACTTAACCTCAAGTGACTTCTTCCTGTTCCCAAACTTGAAAATTTAGTTTGGTGGTAAGAAATTTTCATCAAATGAAGAAGTGATAGTCACCGTCAACGAGTATTTTGCAGTCCTTGACGGAATCTATTTCTCCGACGGGAGAGCTGGAACATCGCTGGGCCAAATGCATAGCCATCAATGGAGACTATATTGAGAAATAAGTTGTACACAATAAAAAATTATTATTGCTTTTTTTACCACACTTATCAAACAGCAACTCATATATTGTGATACTAGCCATTTGGGGGTATTTATTTTCTTTTAAAAAGATAAGAAAGTGAGTAAAAAATATATTTTATTATAATAATTTTACAAACATGTATAATAATAATACTTTTATAAAAAAACTTGTATAATAATTATATAAAAAACTTGTATAATAAAAATTATATTAAAAAATTGTATAATAATATTCCGAGGTAAATGACACGTGCCCAGCATTCACTTTAGCGGCTGAGGAAAACCTCGAGAAAACCTCAGCCAGGTACGTCAAAAAATTTACAGATATATGACCATTTTGTCAATAAAGTAATACAAAGTTTAAAGAATTTACTAAAATTCAGAATACATCCATATTTTATAATAAATTTTATAACAATGCTATATCAACGGATGGAATGAAAAAACTTCAATGTAGTGTCCAGGTACTGTCTTGTCCAATGTGCATCCCTCTGTAACAAAACCAATTTATAAAATGTATTAAAATTGAAAATTATTCTTAATAGAGTATTGCATATATTCCTCTAGGAGTAAAATTAACTTAGTTTAAAGAACTTAATGTTAATTCTCTTGTTACAATACAAGGGACGTCCAGAAAGTAAGTTCTGTTTCAATTTATCTCCGCTGCAGCGCTGTGATCGCAGTTCCTCGCATGCGCGGTAGACGCTCTGTATCAAGGAGAAGAAACGTGCACCATTGTGACAGCGCTGTCAGCCACGTACGCTTTGTTGCGCTTGTTTACAATGTCGTTGTTGATTGAAAATCCCGCCGCTTGTGAAATCAGATGTCATTCGTTTTCTCAATGCTTGGATTGCGCCGCGCAATACAGAATAAGTGCCGAGGAATGCTATCAAAAGGTGTTGTATTTTTTCACGACAATGCACGACCACACACTGCAAATGCAACGAAAAACATCCTTCAGGGATTTGGCTGGAACGTGTTTGACCATCCCCCGTACAGCCCTGACCTCGCTCCTGGCGCCTTTCATCTGTTTTTGCATCTCAAATCTTACCTTGGCGGTCAACACTTCAACAATGATGAAGAGCTGAAAGAAAATGTTTCCAAATGGTTGAAGACACAGGCAGCAAACTTCTATGAAGAAGGTATACAACTTGTGCCTCGCTATGATAAATGCCTACAAAATTTCGGCAGTTATGTGGAAAAGTAGTGTAAGAGTTGTAGAATTTTGTTCAATAAATAATATTTCTGTATCTGTACACAATTTAATTTTATTACCAAACAGAACTTACTTTCTGGACGTACATTGTATCTATCCTAAGACGTTTTGGGATTACGTATTTATTACATAAAGTTTTATTTGAACAGCTATTTTAAAAAAATTTATTATGGTGATTTACTCTTCAACAAACTAATTTAAAAACATTATTGTTCTATTAATTTAATGTGAATCAAGATAAGCATCTATAGAAGTGGTTTTATTATATGCTTCCTTGTAAATAGGGGAGGACTTAAGCAATTGTCAGATCTTTTATGGCCTGGTCGCTATATGAGAGCTTTGACATTCCATTCCGCTTGTATGAATAGAGAAAATAGAACTAATAACTTCTATTTCACTAAAATGAAAGTACTAGAAAATTCAAATCAATAACAATGAATACCTCAGAAATTGTTTAGTCTACGTCCAATGTAATTGATAAAACATGTATGTACAGTGATCACCAGGCATTGGAGCCCGTACACCTTTAAGGGATATGAAGTTTCGGAGTCTCGCAGACTGTTGACGTCAGTCTCAGGGACAACACACAAGGATGGTGCGGTTCGTAAAGCATAGCTCTAGTTTCGACTGCTCCCCACGCAGGTAGATCTGTCTTCCAGGGAGTGTAAGGTGTTGGACATTTGTGTTAATAGCATTCCTTTCACAATTATTGGACAATCTCTGTTTTATAAATCAAAATTTTTGGGTATTATCAACAGCCATTAAGCAGATTGAAGAATGTAATTTAGAGCTGTCTGCAAAAATTAACAAAATACAGAATGCACCACCTACCAAACGAACAAAAAATTAATTGTACAGTATTCTACTCAAAAATACTAGATTCTGAGTGCTAATAAAAGAAATAAACTAAGTCTCGGACAAACATATGAAAATGACTTGTACTACTCATATGCACCATTAACTCATGTGATATTGAAAGAACTTCTCCCAATATTCTTATATTGTTTCACCGAGAGGCGCAGAAAATTCACATTCGAAAATTTACGAATGTACATTGTTGTTCACTGTCATTCCTACATCGAAAGTAATGAGGCTGGCATATTTTAACGTAGGTTACATTTTGTATCCGTACCGGAGTGTGCACACACAGCACATCGGTATACTTGTTGACATGGACGTTTGTTGATGTCTCGATTAGCCTTATAAACTACCTGTATGCGTACCTTCATTGCTAAGGTGTATGTGATCCAACGTCTGATCACCCAACATCTATTGTTTAGTTGGAGTCCTATTACAGGTACATGATAGAGAAAGTGAAAATTCTATAAGCAAACTAACAGGGTAGTATTTGGAATATGGAGAGTGAAGTACATGTGAGTATAATACATTAGATTTAGCTGTGAGTTTCCCCAGGTTACTTCTGTACCAATCATATTCAAATGTTACATGAGCACGGACGGATGAACAAGGTGACTCGAACAAGATTTGTGAAGATGCCAAGGAAAGAGTGGAACAAAACAACGAAAGTTTTCCCTTGCATCCAGAATGAGCTGCTCCATATAATAACAGACCAGTTTATGCCTCTGTCTAATTGCCGGTCTTCAACGCTACTGAAGGTCTTGTTCGGCCTAACACTTCCTGTCAGTAAGGTAGCAACGAACCCACCACCTTTCTCTTCAAGTTTTCACTCAAAATCCTGCTGCCTCATAACCTGTCTCGAAATACCCTTATTATCATCGTCTTATGCACAGAAAGTAATTTTATACCTGATTTTCATAACTCCGGCGAAACTACCTCCAAGGAATTCCTTGACAAATTACCACATGTGTAATTAGAGAACTTTCAATTTTATTTCGCTTCCTAAGTACACACATACATACCTGAAATTCTATCAACATTAAAAAAAAAACTAAAAAACTAGACTTATGTTTATATTCGATTTACTTTTGCCAGCCATTCAGCACATTGTTCTCACAAAATTCATCCCTATGTCTTCTCAAACAGATGACGTGTATCTGCTATTTGAAGCTGTCAGAAGCAGAAGTTGCTATGTCACTGTTTCAAAATTGTACAGGAGAGCTGCTCAAAGTTTTCAAAAGTAATTTTAAATACAAAAATAGGAATACAAATGAAAGAATTTTATGTAATGGGTCCATTTGGAGGCACACGGTACTGTGTTGAAGTGTTTCCCATGGTTTGACATACATAGCATGTGTGACAGGATATTTTATTATTAGGACTTGATAACTTTTAATTTAAAATGGATGAAAATCTGTTAAGTCATTTGACTCAACAGCTTCCGATTCTTAAAGTTAGTTTTTCCATTATACAATATTATAATATGCTGGCATGGATAAACTATTACTTTATTTTCACCAATACATCTACTATGGACTAATCCAGTGTGCACGTCATGGCTTGACATACAAAATTGCCATCAAAACATCACTGCATCTCTACTACATCATCTTCTACATCATTTCCATATGCCATTGCGTCATAAAATGTGGTACCTCCTGGCAGAGTGAAATGTTCCAATAGTGAATGAACATCGTAATATTTTGCCTACTTAATCTTCCGAAGCCCAGTTGGTTTGTTATTCGCACTATCACTATCACATGCGGTTATGTGTAACTAAATAATAACATGTGTTTAGAAAATTTCGTTTGTTGACGTCATCTTAGAAATCATCTGAGAAAAGTTATGAATTTATATTACGTGTTTTGCTTTATCAACATATTAAGAAATAGTTGCTTGTTAGATGGTATGAATTTCATTACCCTGTGACAAAGCAAACCCATGAATTTTGATTTTTCAAAAGTGTGCAGTTAAACGCAAACATTGTGCTCTCCACACGTCCCTCTGTCCTTAAAGTGTTGTAAAATAACAAGTAAAAGTTTCAAATTGATGCGTGCAGTGGTTCTTGAGCTAAGCGCACCAGAAGACTCTCATTTTAACATTGTTGAGATTGACCATTCCGGCTCCTCTTAAATAACTCTGCTAAATACAATATCATACTTCTAGTGTCAGAGTGACATTTATTCAGCATAAAAACCTTTTAAGTTACTTGCACACAATTGTACAAGACGTAAAAGTAGAAGCTACTGTCAGGGAAGCAATATAATGATTGGTTGGTATCTAATGTTAAGCAGTTGGCACTCCAGTATTTTGATGTTACGTTGGTATGTTGACTAAAGGTTGTGCAGCAGAGTAGGTGGTTTCCATCCATATATTCTCTAAGTGTACAGAAAGGATTCAGAGGAGATCTCCCTATAACAATCCTGAATAAATGTTTGAGACAGTCATGGCCTGTTACAAGTTTAAAATTTGCTACAGAGGATTTTCGTGGTAGTGTATTGATTTTAGTCGTCCTATTGCATAATTCTTCCCATTGTTTTGCTTTTCTTTTTATATATTAACTTCTTTTATTTTTTATTATATTTTTATCTAATTATTCTGTTTATAGAGTGATAACTTAGTGGCTCTAATGAATTTGATCTAATTTCACTGCCTTTCTTGGCTAGAAAGTCAGCTGTTTCATTACCACGTATTCCTCATTGTGCTGATATCCATTGAAGTGTTTATATTTTATTTAAATTAATTAAGGATACCCATCTGTGAAAATTGGTCAAAAAGTTCAAAAAATGCCAAAAATTGTTTTTTCCTAATTAGAGTAATCCGTGTACTTCAATTTACTATTATTTTTAATGTCATGGGACACTCTAAAATTGTGGTATATGACCATTTAAGTAGGTAATTGCAAGTGAGCACAGTGCTTTATGTCACCTATTTTGGTGATCACTGATTGAGATCATTGATTGATGGTGATCATTGATCAGTGATTGCATCATATGGAATAGTTTAATCAAATAACAATAAAACATTATAAATATATTAATATCACAATAACTAGTTTGGACAAAGGTCTGAGAGTTGGTTTCTGAACTATTGTTAATACTACAATAATTATGTTAAATTTTCAAGTCAATCTAACCAAAATTGCAGATGTTTGTATTTTCACACCTGGGTGTCCGTAACTGCTTCATGATCTTACGGCATTCTGCAAAGATTTATATGACAAAATTTTGAAAACAGTAAAGAAATACATAAAAAAAGTTTAACTGAAAGCTATAAACCTTCTTGGAATTCAAAATGAAAAAAGAAAGAGACCTAGCTAGAATCGCAGCAGCAAAATCTAAAGATCCGAAAGAAGTACGAAATTAAAGAAAATATTGAAATATAATATCACACATTATTAATTCTGCTTTAATTAATAGTGCTAATAAAACTTTTATAGATAAAAGTATTGAAAAAAATTAAATATCAAAAAAGCATAAATGACTTTTCTGCACTTTAAAAAATAAAAGATGATTATAGTTTTAAAAATATACTTACAATCCTTAGGCTAATATAATTTTTAAAACATTTTTAAAGAATTTGGTATAATCTTGTTTCCTCAATATAAATATGAAAAACTTGCTAAATCATTTCTAAAAGTGATATAATTTCAGATAATAAAAAACCTGGCATTTAACTGTTTAGATTTATTGCGAATGGGTATACAAGGGAACGACCAAAATTAATTTGGAAACCAGAATGAAGAAATATTTTAGGAGAATTAAGTATAAACAGCGGTGAATCATCTGATCAGTTTTGATCATTTAATCATGAAATAAATCTAGAAGTTAAATTATTATATCAATTAAATCAGGGGTGCTCAATTGTGCAGCACACGCTTCCTTCCCCTACACATGTTGTTTTCCCCACACCAGTAACCAAGGTAGGGAGAGACAGAGGTAGCAGCAGTCAGTGGCGTTGCTACTAACGTTTAGCATATCTTTATCCTAGGTGAATCCAGATCACAAAAACTGGAATAAATGAAAGCAATTGTTCAGCATGACCCTGATGATGAAAATGTGGTACGACTTTCTTATAAACTGCCGGAACTTATTGCAAAAAATGTGAAACCATTTAGTGAAGGCGATTTTATCGAGTAAAGCTTGCTAGTTGCTGCGAAGGGATTTTGTCCCGATTTAGTCAATTTATTTGCACAGTCAGTCTCTCTCGTGGTACATTAACGAGATACATAGAAGAATTGTGTTGTGATTTGGAAAGGAAATTAAAGGACAAAATAAGATCATTCACATGTTTTTCTCTAGACCTGTACGAATTGATGGACAGATGTGACGAGGCGCGGTTAATTGTGTTTCTGAGGGAAGCTGATAATGAATTAAATATCTTATGGCACAATTGCGACTGTGGGAAGGACAACTGATAGTTTCAGATTTATATTATACCTGTTGCCTGCATTTCGTGTTCACAATAAACGTCATAAAGCAACTATATGACACATTCCCTTCGCAATTTTAAGATATAAAAAATTTTAGACAAATATCCAATTATTTTGCACTCCTTTGAAGTTTCCATGTAGTGAGGTCCCACACGAGCTGCAAATGGAACTACTTTTACTGCAAAATTCCACGACAGTAAAATGTTCTGAGAAGAAAGGATGGGATTATTTAAATCTTTGTCCTGTAGTGATTATCAGATATTATGTTTGCATTTAATTTAATGGCGGTCTTTGGCTCTAGGTCTATCTGCGAACAATCCTTTTTAAAGATGAACTATATTAGAAGTGTATATCGCAGCAAGATCAGAGACGATCATCTTGCTTATCTTTTGAGACTGTGCATTTCGTCTTTTGCACCATATATTGCAGACCTTGTAAAACATAACTTGTGTCACTGAAGTCATCCTAAGAAACATTAGTAAGGAGTAAACTATCAGTGCGAGCGCTTATGATTTCCTATACGCCAGAATGATAGCGATGTTCTGCCACTGGAACTCAGTAACCACACGTAAACGCGCGATTCTATCGCAGTGGGTGGTAGGAGATGACTCCAACCTCCCCTTTCCTGCTTTAATTGAGCACCCCAGAATTAAATGTAAATATGGATTTAACGATTAGAGAGAAAATATTTATATTTAAAAATAGAAATGGAGTGATGAATTTTGGAATACCAGCAATCGATTCTATACATAAATATTCAGTAGACCGCAGCACCACAGCAAACAATCCATCACTTAGCGACAGTAAACCTGGAAAACAAACAGTAAACAAAGCTGAGGATGCAATATATACGGGGGTCGTTTGATAAGTCTGGTAAATTTTCATGAACGGATGGTAAGCTTGATTATTCAAAATATTTTACAGAAAATTTGAATGTGCTACAATATACAATTTATTGTTGACAGCTATCTGAACTGGTCAGTGTAATAGCTACGATTGAAAATAAAAAAAAACCAGTTTCGTGCTGTTAAGTATTTTCATTTGAAGGGCTGGATTGCCACACAAGTCAAAACTAAATTGGATGAAGTTCACGCGGACTCAGCACCAACATTGAAGACCATTTACTTTTGAAGCAATGAATTTTAACGTGGTCGCAGAAGCATCGACGATGAATCACGCTCTGGTCGCCCAATTGAGGTCACCACACAGGACACCATTGAAAAAAATCCATGATCTGTTTATGCTAGCTCGCCGAATCATACTTCGTAGATAACTGAGACTTTGGTTCATCTCAACTGAATGAGTGCGCAATATCCTGCATGAAAAATTGGCAATGAAAAAGCTGTGCGCAAGATGGGTGCCGCGATTGTTCAAAAGCGTATGAGGAAGAACACTTCTAACGAGTGTCTGGTGATGTTTAATGGCAATCCGCAAGACGTTTTGCGCCTTATGACAGTGGATGAAACTTGGATACATCATTATCAGAGCTAGGAAGTTCATACCGATTTCCTTGAGCAGTGTAAGAGCGGCCAGGCATGGCTCTACAACGCAGCGCTACTAGCAAGGGCAAGGTTCATCGTAGAATGCAACTCATTACTGCAAAACAGGTGTAACCGCATGACACAGAGCACTTTGGTAGGAAGGAAGATATTCGAATAACATCTTAGTTGTGCTTCAAAGATGAGCAACTAAATTTTCTGTACAACCATTGTATGTTTTCTAGAAGTGTACTTATTCATGTCCTTATTTACTTCATTATTTACATTTACATTTCAGTGGGACACTTCAGCAAACATGCAAAAAGGAGAAGCCAGATAGAGAAACTAAATTAGCTGGAATCATTAACAAACTTGCAACAGATTATGAATCATTTAAGTCTTGTTTTACGGGACATATAATGAGCTTTTTATTTGAAAGGCTTCAGAGGTACATTATTGTTTTTAATACTATGGCCGCAGATGAGTAAATATGTAGTACAAGTCCTGCTTTGTCATTTTGTCTAGTAAGAGTCTTCAGATATTTAAGAAATTAATTTTATTATTTAGATATTATTTTACATTCCGTCAGGAAATGTTACTACCGCGTTATCATTGCTTGGGTGTTGTCACAATGTGCCTATTTAAATAATGAGATCAGCCAGAGACAAACCCGTATGTACTATATAAGGACTTGTATGTTGTGCATAATGTTCTAAATGGATGTGCATTTAGGAATATCTCATAAGTAATTTTTTTACTTTGGGCAACCGGTTTTGATGCCTCACCGCTGTGCGTTTCTTATCTGTGACTTGTTTGGATGCCGGGAGAGGTCGATCGCAACCTGCATAGGGAACGGCGAGCGGTACGAACTTCCTAGCCCTGATCGTTACAAACCAGAGTCAAATCAATGGGCAAAGGCTGGTGAAAGTACACCAAAGAAGGCAAGCACCATTTTGTTAGCTGGTAAGGTGACGGCCACTATTTCTTGGGGGGGAGGGGTGGAGGGATTCTCAAGGAATAATCCTCATCGACTACTTGGAAAAAGGCAGAACCCTACCTGGAGCCTATTATGTTCTATTGTTGGATCGTTTGCAACACAAGTTGACTGAAAAGTGACAGATTAAAAAGCAAAAAAAAAAAAAAAAAAATGCTCTCTCACCAGTATAATGCAGCATCGCACATCGCACACATCAGCAATCGCAACAATGGCGAAAATGCACGAGTTGCCCTTTGAATTACTTCATCTACCTTATTCACCAGACTTAGCCTCAAATGACTTCTTCCTGTTCCCAAACTTGAAAATTTAGTTTGGTGGTAGAACATTTTCATCAAATGAAGAACTGATAGTCATAGTCAACGAGTATTTTGCAGTCCTTGACGGAATCTATTTCTCCGACGGGATAAAGAGCTGGAACATCGCTGGACCAAATGTACAGCCATCAATGGAGACTATATCGAGAAATAAGGTGTGATGTACACTAAAAAATATTATTGCTTTTTTTACCACACTTATCAAACGACAACTCGTATATTGTGATACTAGCCATTTCGGGGTATTTATAGTTTTTTAAAAAGATAAGAGAAGTTAGTAAAAAATATATTTTATTATAATAATTTTACAAACATGTATAATAATACTTTTATAAAAAATAAACTTGTATAATAATTATATAAAAAACTTGTAAAACAAAAATTATTTAAAATTTGTAAAATAAAAATTATATAAAAAATTTGTATAATAATATGCCGAGGTAAATGACACGTGCCCAGTATTCACTTTAGCGGCTGAGGAAAACCTCAAAAAAACCTCAGCCAGGTACGTCAAAAATTTACAAATATATGTCAATTTTGTCAATAAAGTAATACAAAGTTTAAAGAATTTACTAAAATTCCGAATCCATTCATATTTTATAATAAATTTTATAAAAATCCAATATCAGAGGAGGGAATGGAAAAACTTCAATGCAGTCTCCGGGTGTGTTGTCTTGTAAAATGCGCATCCCTCTGTAACAGAACCAATTTATAAAATGTATTAAAATTGGAAATTCTTCTTATAGAGTATTGCATATATTCATCTACGGAGTAAAATTAACTTAGTTTAAAGAACTTAATGTTAACTCTTGTTAAAATACAAGGGACGTCCAGAAAGTAAGTTCTGTTTCAATTTATCTCCGCTGCAGCGCTGTGATCGCACGTCCTTACATGCGCGGTAGACGCTCTGTATCAAGAAGAAACATGCGCCATTGTGACATCGCTGTCAGCCACGTACACTTTGTTGTGCATGTTTACAATGTCATTGTTGATTGAAAACCCCGCCGCTTGTGAAATCAGATGTCATTCGTTTTCTTAATGCTAGGATTGCGCCGCACAATACAGAGTAAGCGCCGAGGAATGCTGTCAAAAGGTGTTGTATTTTTTCACGACAACGCACGACCACACACTGCAAATGCGACGAAAAACATCCTACAGGGATTTGGCTGGAACGTGTTTGACCATCCCCCGTACAGAGCTGACCTCGCTCCTGGCGGCTTTCATTTGTTTCTGCATCTCAAATCTTTCCTTGGCGGTCAACACTTCAACAATGATGAAGAGCTGAAAGAAAATGTTTCCAACTGGTTGAAGACACAGGTGGCAAACTTCTATGAAGAAGGTATACAAAAACTTGTGCCTCGCTATGATAAATGCCTTCAAAATTTCAGCAGTTATGTGGAAAAGTAGTTTAAGAGTTGTAGAATTTTGTTCAATAAATAATATTTCTGTATCTGTACACAATTTAATTTTATTACCAAACAGAACTTACTTTCTGGACGTACTTCGTATCTATCCTAAGACGTTTTGGGATTACGTATTTATTACATAAAGTTTGATTTGAACAGCTATTTTATAAAAATTTATTATGGTGATTTATTCTTCAACAAACTAATTTAAAAACATTATTGTTCTATTAATGTAATGTGAATCAAGATAAGCATCTATAGAAGTGGTTTTATTATATGCTTCCTTGTAAATAGGGGAGGACTTAAGCAATTGTCAGATCTTTTATGGCCTGGTCGCTATGAGAGCTTTGACATTCCATTCTGCTTGTATGAATAGAGAAAATAGAGCTAATAACTTCTATTTCACTAAAATGAAAGTACTAGAAAATTCAAATCAATAACAATGAATACCTCAGAAATGGTTTAGTCTACGTACAATGTAATTGATAAAACATGTATGTACAGTGATCACCAGGCATCGGAGCTCGTACACCTTTAAGTGATATGAAGTTTAGGAGTCTCGCAGACTGCTGACGTCAGTCCCAGGGACAATACACAAAGATGGTCCGGTTCGTATAGTGTAGCTCTAGTTTCGACTGCTCCCCACGCAGGTATATCTGTCTTCCAGGGAGTGTAAGGTGTTGGACATATTGTGTTAATGGCATTCCTTTCACAATTATTGGACAATCTTCATTTTATAAATCAATTTTTTTGGGTGTTATTAACAGCCATTAAGCAGATTGAAGAATGTAATTTAGAGCTGTCTGCAAAAATTAATAAAATACAGAATGCAGCACCTACCAAACGAACAAAAAATTAATTGTACAGTATTCTACACAAAAATACCAGATTTTGAGTGCCGCGTAATAAAAGAAATAAACTAAGTCTCAGACAAACATATGAAAATGATTTGTACTACTCATATGCACCATTAACGTCATGTGACACTGAAAGAACTTTCTCCCAATATTTTGATATTGTTTCACCGAGAGGCGCAGAAAATTCACATTCGAAAATTTATGAATGTACATTGTTGTTCACTGTCATTCCTACATCGAAAGTAATGAGGAGGCTGGCATATTTTAACGTAGGTTACATTTTGTATCCATACCAGAGTGTACGCACACAGCACATCGGTATACTTGTTGACATGGATGTTTGTTGATGTCTCGATTAGCCTTATAAACTACCTGTATGCGTACCTTCATTGCTAAGGTGTATGCGATCCGATGTCTGGTCACCCAGCATCTATTGTTTTGTTGGAGTCCTATTACAGGTAGGTGATAGAGAAAGTGAAAATTCTATAAGCAAACTAACATGGTAGTATTTGGAATATGGACAGTGAAGTACATGTGAGTATAATACATTAGATTTAGCTGTGAGTTTCCCCATGAAAAGGACAGGTTGCTTCTGTACCAATCATATTCAAATGTTACATGAGCACGGACGGATGAACCAAGTGACTCGAACAAGATTTGTGAAGATGCCAAGGCAAGAGTGGAACAAAACAAAGAAAGTTTGCCCTTGCATCCAGAATGAGCTGCTCCATATAATAACAGACCAGTTCACGCTCCAAGAACCTGTCTAATTGCCAGTCTTCAACGCTACTGAAGGTCTTGTTCGGCCTACCACTTCCTGTCAGTAAGGTAGCATGAAACCCACCACCTTTCTCTTCAAGTTTTCACTTGAAATCCTGCTGCCTCATAACCTGTCTCGAAACACCCTTATTATCATCGTCTTATGCGTAGAAAGTAATTTTATACCTGATTTTCATAACTCCAGCAAAGCCACCTCCAAGGAATTCCTTGACAAATTACCACATGTGTAATTATAGAACTTTCAGTTTTATTTCGCTTCCTAAGTACACACATACATACCTGAAATTCTACCAACATTAAAATGAAACTAAAAAACTACACTTGTGTTTATATTCGATTTACTTTTTCCAGCCATTCAGCAAATTGTTCTCACAAGATTCATCCCTATGTCTTCTCAAACAGATGACGTGTATCTGCTATTTGAAGCGGTCAGAAGCAGAAGTTGCTATGCCACTGTTTCAAAATTGTGCAGGAGAGCTGCTCAAAGTTTTCAAAAGTAATTTTAAATACCAAAATAGTAATACAAATTAAAAAGAATTTTATGTGAAGGGTCCGTTTGGAGGCACACGGTACTGTGTCGAAGTGTTTCCCACGGTTTGACATATATAGCATGTGTGACAGGATATTTTATTATTAGGACTTGATAACTTTTAATTTAAAATGGATGAAAATCTGTTAAGTCATTTGACTCAACAGCTTCTGATTCTTAAAGTTAGTTTTTCCATTATACAATATTATAATATGCTGGCATGGATAAACTATTACTTTATTTTCACCAATACATCTACTATGGACTAATCCAGTGTGCACGTCATGACTTGACATACAAAATTACCATCAAAACATCACTGCATCTCTACTACATCATCTTCTACATCATTTCCATATGCCATTATGTCATAAAATGTGGTACCTCCTGGCAGAGTGAAATGTTCCAATAGTGAATGAACATCGTAATATTTTGACTTCTTAATCTTCCGAAGCCCATCTGGTGTGTTATTCGCACTATCACATGCCTTGTGTAAGCCTTGCAACCTCACTACTCTCCTCAAAAGAGACTGGGGACGATAACGTGAGGAAGACATTGTGTGATGAACTTCTGGTAAACATCCTCTTTGGAAATACACACCCCGGATTAAAGTGAATTCAGGAATACTTCTTACAAGGACACGGTCGAGGGAATCTTTGAAATCAAAAACTTAACTGGAGTGTCATCATGTTCCCCGTTATCAGTCAGTGTACGTTTGTCATGGATAACACAATGGGCTGCTTCTATAGTGAATATTTGATCAGTTTCACCCATGTGGAAGGAACTTAGACTTTACCCATTGATCGTTTCTTCTTCTCACTATTGTCAAAAATTCTGTCAATAGGCATGAAAGAGTGTCCTGGCATTGGGAAGTATAGATAAACTTTCTGAAAGTGCACTTGAGGAATGTCTAATAAATCTCTAATATCTTAATGTATAATCTAAAATATATCAACAGCTGATATCAAAGATCTTGGGTGGCACATTGTAGTTGCCAAACGACTAATGCGGTAACTACATGACTTAACAACATCGAACTCGAAAAGGCTGACTTAACTTTTATTTCGGAAATTGATGGCTATTCAACATTCCAGGGTCATATGTTCCACCTAACATCTTCTGATCTGCAAATCTTTTAGCATTATTACAGAACTGGTATTAAGAGTGCTTATCGTGTGTTTAACAGGATTTATCAAAAAATTTGACTTAACAACTTCTGAATCTGAGTGCTTCAATTAGTTTATTAAGGGTAGATCACTCTAAGGCAGTAACATTTTGGTAATGACAATGCTTTTGTAGGTTCCATTAGGTTAATATCTCATGTAATAATAATCAGATGTTTCATTGTTTAGACTGTTAATATTTCTTTCCTGCTTTCAGTAATATATAAACCGATATCTAGCTCCGATTTGCAAAAAAAAAAAAAAAAAAAAAAAAAAAAAAAAAAAAAAAAAAAAAAATGGTTTTATTACACACTTCCTTGTAGATACAAGGGCAATAGGTCAATGCAGTAGGTTCAAACAGTAGTTCTAAGAACTGCAAGCTATGTGATGGCTCTGAAATTCCATGCTCTTTGCATAGCCATTTGAGAAACCTGTAGGTATTAGGAAATTCAAACTAATAACAACGAAGAGTTCGGAAATGGGTAACTCCAAACAAATAAATGAATGAAATAACATTAATTTGAAATAAATTGTATGCCTTATTGAGATCTACCTTTATGGGTAGTAAAATTTTGTATATCACTTAAGATTTCTCAGTTATACAAAATCATTGAGAAGAAAGAAAATTTTCCTATCTCAAATACCGTTTACATGGGACATTTCTCGAAAGTTTTAATTTTCTAAAAATAGTTCTTACAATGTTTACTAAAGATATATATGCAAACATATATATTATTTACTTATTTATTCTAATCTTCTTTAACAGTCAGTGAACAGTCCTTGCTTTGAAAGACTTTTCTATAATCTGATTAACTGAGAGTTAAGCAATGGAAGAAAATGTATTACACGAAAAATTATAGGTTTCTTTAAAACACCCAATTTAATTTAAATAAAGTTTTTGTGGTACAACCAATTTCCAAGACATCTGTTATTAATGGTTCAAACAGTTCAATACCTTGGTTGTCTTTTCCAAGTCCTGTAGATTTTCAATTGCTTTTCGCAGTTTCATGGAAAGAGTATAGAATTTCAAGTCCAGCATATACTGTTCAATTGTTAAACATATGTATATCCCTATTCCCTTTGTATCTATAACGAAATGAGTGTAACTTTCTGGAAATGCTTATCTCAAAACTTCTGTTGATTTTAAAACATAGCTTAAGTGGAAGATTCATTTTAAACAGGTTTTGATTTTATACCTAAACACAGAGGAAGACAGCTTCGAGAGTTGTGGCGTATTTCAGTCGGGAGTGAGGCCTGCAGTGCGTGTGACGTCAAGAGCCATGATGTACCAAGTTGCCTATGTAAATGGCGCTGTGAGTACAGAATCTGAGGGTTCAGTCAGGTGTAACGCACTCGATGACAACAATTAGCTGCCAAGTACCAAATAGAACTGTTAAATTTACAATGTGACGATTGAAGGGAAAATATACACACAAGAAAGACTTGGCTGATTTTTACAAGAATGTCCCCCAAACCAGATTTCCGACGTTGTATTCACTTGCCGCACGGACATTGTGTATGTTTGGCTCGACATATATGTGCAAAAAAAAAATTTCTGTTATGAAATTAGCTAAGTCCAAACCCCGAAGTACCTTGTCGGATCACAATCTAATATGCAGCCTTCGATTACAAATTTCCTAGACATTTCGTCCTGACATTGATAAACTAGTTAAAGAGAAGCGAAATAGAAAGTGTCGGAAAATGTCCACGTAATTTTGTTCTGAATGGGTCTCTTCCAATTTGCAGAGAAAATTACTTGTTTTGTTTTATTTACTTTACAACATGTCTGACCTTCAGATAAACTACGAGTTGAAGTTTTATATATTTTATCATAGCACAGAGCCAAAATGTAATTATGTAATTAAAGCAGTCAGCATTAATATTACAACACCCAAGAGGTAAGTTCTACATATTACTAATGCCCGATATGTTTCCTGTCTTTCCTACGCTGTCGGAACCCCAACACAACAAACTATTTCCTTCCTCTTGGGCAGCAGAAATCAGTGCGGTGACGTCACACGCTAGCCTGCCTTTCGTTTGGGGCATATTTGGCGGTTAGATCTGACGCAGCTCACGTCACACCGCCACTATCTGTCTTCTCCTACCAGAACACAATAGCTTTCGTCAAAAGTACATTCTTAATAAAACAACTATTTTATATCTAATACGTTTGAAAAGAAACCTAGAATGTATTTTAACCACGTTTGCATTTTCTTAAATTCAAACTAAAGAACCGTAACATCGTCTTTCGAGGTGTCAAAGTTCGTAATTTTTCTTTCTCCTTAAATATCTTCGTTTGATTAAATATTTACAGACAAATATCAATATTAATAATCATTCAATTGTTTATAAGAATAAGAATAAAAAAATTAGTTGTTTTTGAGAAAATAAAATAACGAAGGATCAGTCATGTAAAGGGCAATAAGGGATAGGACGATTTTCTAGAAAAATTGTTGCGTTCTTGTAAAATATGAACAAAAGTACATATGTTTTCTAAAAATTGTTTTTCATTTATATACGCGCACCTCAAAACTTGCATTTCTCTTGATATCAAACCTTTGGGTGGAATCTTTAGAGAACGTTTTTGGTATTACTAATTCTGCTGGAACCACTTCAAGCATTTGAAAGGAATGTTTATTGTCGAACATGTTTTCTATCGATTAAGAGTAGTCCGGAAGCAAATTTTTAACACTTTCGCGGCACGAGCCAAACATATCCCATTAGCAAACAAGTAGCAGTGGCCGGCAGGAAAAAAGTGAACGGTTATTGTCACAGAATGTGTTTGCTGGAACAAAATGAACGGAATCAGGTCAGTTACTTTCCTTCCAAACGTGCCCTTGCGATATGCGTCACGTAGCACGAGATATATACACTTTTGTTTTCCAGTCTCTACGTTCCTAAAATGTGTACGTTATTAAACTGATAGGCAAGGTAGATAAAACACTTTCTCCATGGATAATATTTGATCTTATATATACATAAAAATAGTATCATAAACAATTTCGTCGCTTATTTTAAATTGCCTTAAGAACGCGGTGATATGGCATATAGACTGCTCAGGAGTACAGTGTGTGACGGACTGCTACTTTTCTAGGTCTCATCCCTCTTTCACACTATCTTGCTCCGTCAAGTGACCATAAAATATTATCGAGATTTAACTGTATTGGAACACCACAGTGAAGCGAAAAATTATTAAATTTTAGATGAGTCGTATTTCTTACACATCTGCTTCACTTTCGTACCTATTTTGAGGACATGTTTCGCAAATCTTCGTTTGCATCTACGGCTCTTGTGCAACTCAGTCGCGAAACATGTCCTCAAAATAGGTACGAAAGTGAAGCAGATGTGTAAGAAATACGGCTCATCTAAAATTTCATAAAATATTAATTTAACAGGCCCCTATACTTGGCAAAAACAACTAGGGCTCACAAAAAAAAGATAATTACTCTTTTTATACTACATATACCACACAAATTACAGATTAGACCAATGTCACGGAGCCACGACCTACAACTGCATGAAACCACACGATCCAGAGCGGAGGTTCTTCTAAAATTCAAACAGATGACAGTGGAGAGACAATGAAAATTTCCATTAATATCTGAGGTAAAAATGCAACCTTACGTTATATGTTAACAGACAGAATGAAAATAAGGAACAACCCCATCTTTTATTACTAATAGACTGCTGGCAAATCGCACCAGAAACAATTCAAAGACAGTATGGTGACACTAAACTGTACCTCTCTATCTATACGTGACATGAAGATGGTAACTTCAACACGTCATCAAAAACAGAGAACCTGAAGCAAGTAAATTGTAGCTCTGTGTCTATACGTTACATGAAGATGGTAACTTTAACATGTCATCAAAAACAGAGAACCTAAAGCTAGTAAACTGTAGCTCTGTGTCTATACCTGACATGAAGATGGTAACTTCAACACGTTATCAACAACAAAGAACCTAAAGCTAGTAAACTGTAGCTCTGTGTCTATACGTGACATGAAGATGCTAACTTCAACACGTTATCAACAACAGAGAACCTAAAGCTAGTAAACTGTAGCTCTGTGTCTATACGTGACATGAAGATGGTAACTTCAACACGTTATCAACAGAGAACCTAAAGCTAGTAAACTGTAGCTCTGTGTCTATACGTAACATGAATATGGTAACTTCAACACGTGTCAGCAACAGAGAACCTAAAGCTAGTAAACTGTAGCTCTGTGACTATACCTGACATGAAGATGGTAACTTCAACACGTTATCAACAACAGAAAAGTTAAGGTTAGTAAACTGTACTTCGGTGTCTACACATGTCCCCTACATTAGGAACAACCTTTAGTTAATAAAGTGTATTTCTACGTCTATATGGTACTCAGGTGAATCTACGGGTAAATGTAGACAGATTAATGGGAGATCAAATTTAATATTACATACCTGTTAATGCTCCAGAGGGAAGCAAGTATGATGTAAATATTTCCTCAGGCTGGATGTTCTGCCTTATGTGTGTAGTCTGATCATTACAGTCTGGTAATGATAGTCTAGCTGTATTGCCTCAAAATGATATTTCATATTAGTTTACATATCATTTAAAAAGAAAATTGTTTCTCTATATACTTCCGTGATGCTCCTCCGAAGCGTTGACGCAGTCACACCACCGTCCATTTGGCCTTGCGCTGGAACTTAAAAGCAATGTGAATCGATCAGGCAGTTTTCTCTAATGTACATCTTAGATGCTATTACCTGATCTATCCTGTACAGTAATTCATTTAAACAGTTATTTCACTAGGATTTAATCTAGAAAGCTTTTAGTAGTATATACAGTCTTAATTAAGTTGCTTTGGGAGTTGATGGAACCCTCTAGAAGGCCGGGCTGTGGCGGTATGTTTAGACAGCTTGGTTCACACCAAGATGGCCAGGGTTCGATCCCAGGCGACCACAAAGTGAGATTTGTGGTGGTCAACACGGCGCTGCGGCGGGTTTTCTCCAGAATCTCTGGTTTCCCTCGCCATCTCATTCCACCAGTGCTCCATCTTCATCTCATGTATCATCAGTGTCACCGCCTGCGATGTAGTATGTAGTAAAAGCGGGAATCATCTAGTCAGGAACCATCAAACACTTTTAATTTCTTTTCGTAAGTTAAAACTATTTCATAAAGCTCTGATATACCTGGACATGGGCACGCCTAGGTTATAAAAGAACAATGCTTACGAAGAAGTTCTGACTTCATGTACAGAATACTATGGAGTTGACAAAATTGTTGGTGTTTCTACATAGAATGAAATAGTTGTTGTAAAAAAAACACACACGCGCACCCACACCCACACGCGCACGCGCGCACACGCACACACACACACACACAGACACAGACCCACCCACCCCCACACCCCCCCCCCACCCCCACCCCCACCCCCCCACCCCCCACCCCCCCCCCCCCCACACACACACACACACACACACACACACACACACACACACACACACACACACACACTGTTGCATCTGGCGGCCGACGCACACAAAAAGACAGTGCAGCGTGGAGATAAGGGGCAGATAGAGAATGGCGGAGATAAAGAGCTTGCCAAAACAGATAAAGATAGCGCGGAGAAAAAGGGCTTGCCGAAACAGATAAAGTTAGATGACTGGAAGGTTCGTATTTCGTATCTGTTTCCGCGCTGCACTATCTGTCTGTTTGTGCACGTCGGCCGCGCTTGTCGCAACAATGCGATTGGCAACAATACTTTACAATGCTCTATTAATGCAGGTTTTCAATTCCTCTATCGTCTTCGGTTTTCTAGAAAAGACCACATCTTTAATCAATCCCCAAAATGAAAAATCCATTGGAGTTAGTTCTGATTTGAGTGGCATTTCTATTGTCCCTCGTCGTACAATAACTCAACAGCAAAACACTTCAGCAACGTAGTTTCAATGTCACGTGTTGTAGCTCATTCAGAATTGACTCACAAAATTAAAGTCTACGAACAGGGTCGTCTTCTAGTTTCGGCTGATAGCTCCCGGGCCTCACAAAGAGATGGCACCATTAGGCTATTTTGACGGATAGCATCATATAGTTTAACTCTAGACTAGTTTGTTTCCATAGTTACAAGTTAATAGCCTATGTAGTTTTCCAATGCCAGCATTTTAAACAAGAACAAGTGTACAGGTTTCACGAAAATCGAGGATTTGGAAAAACAAGCAGTGATGAAATACTTTCATTTGAAAGGCTTAATGCCTAAAGAAATCAAGGAGGACATGGGCCGTACATTGTAGAGTTTAAAAGGGGACGTACGAGTACTAGTAATGAACTTCGCTCTGGACGTCCCGTGGAAGTCACAACTCCACAGATCATTGAAAACGTTCATCATTTAGTAGTAGAAGACCGGAGATTAAAGTTGTTTGAGATAGCAGAGGCTATAAACATATCAAAAGAACGTGCAGGTAATATTTTAAGTAATGTTTCGGGCTTTCACAAGGCCTGTGCAAGATGGGTGCCACTTTTGCTGACACCTGCTCTAAATTTGCAAAGAAAAACTACCCGCCTCAGTAGCGTAGATGCTAGCGTGTCTGCTTCACATTCAAAAGGTCCCGAGTTTGAATCTCCGTTAGGGTGAGTTACCTGGATAAGGTATGTTCCGGGGTTTCCCTTATCCTTAGAGACGAATGTCGGGTAGCTCTAATCTTCATGGACCCCAGACTTATTTGAGCATCATTTCACCAATTTCATTCGTCTGCCGATATTACCTAACTTTGGAGGATGTAAATTACAAAAATAAAAAATTGTTTCTGTTAAGAGTTTGGAGTTCTACCTAAAAATCTCAGTGAATTTTTGAGACGGCTTGTTACCATGGATGAAACTTGGATACATCACTACACTCCAGAAAGTAAATCACAAGCAAAACAATGGATTGCGCCAGGTGAACCAACTCCGAAAAAGGCAAAGTTAATTTTATCAGTTAAAAAGGTTATGGCGAATGCTTTCTGGGATGCACAGGGAATTATTTTTATTGATTACTTGGAAAAGGGTAAAGGTATCACTGGTCACTACTACACAAGATTACTGTAGCGTTTGAATAATGAGGTGAACAGAGAAAGACCTCATTTGGCAAAGTCAAAGGTCTTGTTTCTTCAAGACAATGCTCCGGTCCATTGTTAAGTATTTGCAAAGGGGAAAATGTGTGAATTAAAGTTCAAATTGCTTGAATATCTACCTTATTCGGCAGATCTAGCACCAAGTAACTACCAACTGTTCCTGAATCTGAAAAAATTGCATGGAGGAGAATTTCATAGCAACAAGGTCATTGTTGTGGTATACAGCTATTTTGAGGACCGTGATAAATCGCATTACAGAGATGGTTTAATGACATTAGAACATGGATATGACAAATGTATTAGATTTCCTGGAGATTATGTAGAGAACTAAAGATTTTTTTTTTTAAGCCTGGGACTTATCAGCCGACCCTCGTAGAAGACTGTGTATAAGACACGGTATGTAGTGCATTAGGTAAAATTTTTTGGATGCTCGGGAAATATTTTGTTTCACAGAAAGCCTGCGAGTAGACTTTTTGTGACTTCGTACAACTGGTTGTAACACTTTCAGTTTTGAAAGGGTGGAGCCAGACTGAAAAATTCAATGCCATAGCCGGGATTTGAACCACGGATCTTCTGTTTTCCGTCCAGCCGCTCTAACCATTTGAGCTACTACGGCCAACATGCCAACATGACATTAAATTCTCCAACTGACTCGTGTTTTCCCCGGTAAACCACGAGGAGTTCTCATAAACACCTGAGACAACTACCTTAATGGCGACTTACTATGCTGTAAGTACTTTAAGGCCTGGGCTTTATAGTTCAGATCATTATTAGGTACAAGTAATGGAAATTACTTGTTCTTTCACACTAGCTGTGTGTAGAGCGAACTATGAAAGAGTAGAACCAGAATGAAAAATTCAATACTATGGCAGTATTCAGTTTTGTCTACTCACACAGTGATGGCCTACCTGACTTAGGGCAGTCCAGCACTGATCCGTTTGCATTAAAACGTTTCCGTAAATTGTAGACAGTCTTTTGTGTTGGTGGAATAGTATTGTAGTGCTCATTCCATCTTGAATTAAGAGCTCATAACAGCTGCACGCCCGCCTCGGTAGCGTACTGTATGCCCAAGACAAAAAGGCTAGAGGGGCATGAAGGGCAGAGGAGCTTGAACTGTTTACCTGCTCCGGTAACGGATCTGTTTACTAGGAAATGAGTGTATGAGAGTGCATATGAGGCATACATGCTGCCAGATCTACTGTTCGTTACATTAAATGCAGTGATAGGTATTATGTATGAGTGAGTTATGTGACAACACTTGTGTATTTTAAACGAACCTTCCATGCTTGTCATACTGGTAAGGCGAGCATAAATACCGTTGGGAAAGCAAAAGTGATTACGCTACACATTCCTCTAGCCTGCCGTCTTGTCGTGGGTCTACAGTAGATTTTTTCTGTTGTAATTTTATGTCCTCCAACGTTAATTCATATCGGACCATGAATGAAATGAGTTAAATGATGCTCAAATGAATCCGGGGTCCATAGAGCTTAAAGTTACCTGACATTCGTTTTTTAGAATAAGGGAAAACCCCGGATAAAAACCTTATCCAGATAACTCACCCGGACTGAGATTAGAACTTGGGACCTCTTGAACGTGAGGCAGACATACTACCATCTACGCTAACGAGGCGAGCTCTACAGTAGATGGTAGCGTGTCTGCCTCACATTCAAGAGGTCCCGAGTTCGAATCTCGGTGAGGATGACTTACTTGGATAAAGTTTTTTTTGGGGTTTCCCTTATCCTGATGATTAAAAGGAAAATGTTTTGGATTTTAAAATTTGATTTACTCAGTTATAGTTTTTTTTAACATTTTTTGTCATTCAAAATGTTCCACACGGTGCAGTTTTGATTCAATCCCTATAAAATAAAATTTTCAACACATGTTCTTAGAAAGCAAACAAAAGTGTCTATCATATGAATTTTTAATATTCATTATATTTTTAAAGTTATTGATATTTAAAATCAAAGGTTTAATCAAAGGTTTTAAAAAAAGGCCTTTTTTTTTAGTTGCTCCATACCTAACTTTTTTCCCTCGGGAACTAAAGGCAGTATAAGAAATTCATATGATAGATCTTTTCTTCATAACCATCTGGATATCGGGTAACCAATGTCAGGTAACTAAGCTCCATGGACCCCGGACTCATTTGAGCATTTCATCCATTTCATTCATCGTCCGATGTGAAATAACGTTGGAGGACGTAACTTACGAAAAAAAAAAAACTGCTGTACCACTTTTTAAGACAAAGAATTCTTTCTTCTTTTAAAAAGATGGACACTGAAGGTATGCAAACGCAACAAATCTCGAAATAAACATTTGAATGCGGACAAACAAAACAAAAACGGACTGATTACTTAACAGTGTACTCTCGTGTATACATTAATCACTAATAAATTATTGGTGGTGGTGACGGTGGTGATGGTGGCAGCGGCGGCGGTGGTGGTGGTGGTGGTGGAGGTGGTGGTGGCAGTGGCCGTGGCGGTGGCCGTGGCCGTGGCCGTGGCGGTGGCGGTGGCGGTAGCGGTAGCGGTAGCAGTAGCAGTAGCAGTAGTAATGGGTAGTGACTTTCGGGTCATTCTGTATAACAAATTTGTCATTAAACTATTTCTACCAACTTTTATGTAGACGTTGGGGGAACGTTTATCGTGCGAGGGGTCCCGAGTTCGATTCTCGGCAGGGGCTGGGGATTTTTCTTCAACCAAGATGATTTCCCATCTTCCCCAGAGTCTGAAAGTATGGATGAGAGTGTGAATGTATGCGTCATCTAATGATAAAATAATAAGCACCTATCATGCAACATTTACGAGTTAACACCATTGCTAATAGACGATATCAGCATTGCAGTTAAAATAGACAAAAAAAAAAAATTATCTCGACTTGCCTCAAGTAGATAGAAAAGTAGAACTTTTTTTTATAATTGAGGGGAGTTGAAAATGCGTATTTTCTGGTATAGACTAATATAAAAGGTTTGTGTCATTGTATCTTGCATTGGCTGCAGTAGAATTCGTTGCTGCCGCGCTTGCATCCATTAGGAATCGATACATATCAGAATATCTTCCTCATGTTGAGTAAATAGAATCTCGTTTTGCTTTACCGTTGTACACGCTTTAGTTGCGATATCAGTCTAATTATAAAACAGAGTAAGCCTGTCGTAAAGGAAGTAAAAAACAAAAGATGTTAGAGTGTTGTTTAATGTTATTTATTCAGCACTGGAAAATTCCTTAAGTCAATGCATGAATCTGTGTGGAAACAGAACCTACGCCCCAATGTAGGGGCTGCAAGCAGGGTGTGTCAGGGTTCGAACCCCACCTACATTACACTTTCTCTATTCTTGTGAGGATAAGGGAGGGGATTGAAGGTTACGTAAGGGAATTTAAGGATGGTCCCGTTATAATTCCGTAAGGAAATATTAATTTTCTGAGCCGGGCTTTCCTAAATGAGTTAGAATTAATTAACCAAGCGAAATGGCTCTGCAGAGATGTATGATTTCGACATTCTGCAATCGCTGTACCCACTACTCTGGCGTGGATTCATTTTCTGGTTTCCCCGGGTCGGTAGGCAAGGGTTCGAACATCACGAATTTCCTAACCTCTCATTTCGTGTTGCCTTTTCATGTTTCAGATATCTTTATGCTGATTTGTGAATCTTTTCTGAAGCCCTATCAAGTTCTCTCCCAGTCCGCCAGAGGTAAGCCTTGTCTGAGCAGCGCAACGACAATCAGATTCTCAACCTTGGGATTCTAGCACCTATGTGCAGCCCGCTAGCCTAACACAATTCCTTCACTTCATTCATTCCTTCTAAAAGGTGATGAACATGAAAGATCCGCCTTGGGTCGAGATGAGTGAGGTGTCCCAATTCGTTACTTTGCCGTAGTCACGGAACTAATTATTCTTCAATATTAATATAATAAACAGAGAAAATTTGTTGGTGCACATAGGATAGCCTCATTCGGCTATAAATACTTCTAATTGCACTTCATAAATTACTAAAGTATTAAAAATAATGTACAGCAGCTAGTTATACGAGGGTGGTCTGAGAAGTTTCCGACTTCCATATGAAGATGGCAGTACTCGTAAATAAAAGCTAGTAAATTTCGTTGTCCTGTTGACTGTTACTCACCAAAGTTTCAGCCATTTTGGGTGCTCAGTTATGTAACAGTCCTTTAAGTGAGTTGATGTGAGTCTTTTTATGAAAATGGACAAAATCGAGTATTGAGCTGTCATTAAATATTTATTTTTGAAAGGCAATACGCCTATGGAAATCAAAGATGAGGTGGATTCTGTGTATGGGGACTCTGCACCATCATTCACCACATTGAAATGTTGGGCAGCTGAATATAAACGTAGCCGTAAAGGCTTGGGTGACGAACGTTCGGGAAAAACTGCAACTACCGATGAAAACATCGCCAAAGTTCATCAAATGGTGCTAGACGACCGCCGAATCAAAGTGAGAGAGCTAGCAGAGGCTATAAACATGTCAAAAGAACATGTTTGGCACATATTAAGTGAACATTTAAACATAAGAAAACTGTTCGTGCATTGGGTGCCGTGTTTGCTCACGTTAGACCAAAAACGTGTTGGAATGAACATTTCCAACGCTCTCTTGGTACAGTTTAGGCGCAATAAATTCGATTTTTGGCGCCAATTAATCACTGTAGATGAAACTTGGATACACAATTATACGTCCGAAATAAAAATACAGTCCAAACAGTGGACTGCAAAGGATGAACCGGCTCCAAAATAAAGCAAAAACTGTTTTTTCGACTGGGAAAGTGATGGTAACTGTTTTTTGGAATAGTCATGCAGTTGTTTTAATCGATAATCTTCAAAAAGGAAAAATCCTTAACGGAGCATACTACGCATCATTACTTGACAGGTTAAAGGCAGAACTTGCGGAAAAACGGCCACATTTGCAGAAAAAGAAAATCCTGTTTCACCAAGAAAACGCACCGTCTCACACCTCATGGCGAAAATCCACGAATTACGGTTTGAACTGCTTGACCATCTGCCTTACTCACCAGATCTAGCCCCAAGCGACTTCTTTCTGTTCCCTCATCTGAAAATTGCGTTCAGAGGACAGAGATTTTCGTCAAATGAAGAGGCAATCACCTTCGTGAACAATTATTTTGCAGAGAAAAACGCCAAGTAGTATTTGGACGGGTTACAGAGATGGGAGCATCGCGGGAGAAGTGTGTAGCGTTACAAGGTGACTATGTTGAAAAATAAAACTATAAAAATCTTAAAAAATGTCTTGTATCTTTATTAGGTGAGAAACTTTTCAGACCACCTATGTATTACTCGACCGTTTCAACAGAGTATTGCTTTTTTCGGCCAAATGTTACTTATAGGATTTGTAGCATTTCGAGAATTTGGACGAGTGTCAGGAATGTATTAAAGAAGTCAGACAAATGTTCCACAAATATTTCATATCCATTTGGGTGAATATCGAGGGACATTTCATCAATTATTTGGAGTAATCAGGAATTACAATTATATGGGGTGAAGATGAGGATTTAGGATAAGATCCCTCTAGATCAATGAACAATAAATACATAACAAAGGAGAGAAGTAAGTAAATAAGTTAATTCTTTACGTAAGTTTTAAAAGCTAACCATACGACAGATAAACTAGTTAGTGCAAATATTATATATATTAATTCTTACATTTCGTATTCCATATCGAGTTTTGCATTTATTCTAAAAGAAAATAGATTTAGCACCCATATGGGTTCCTATGTTATTGGAAAACTATGCAGTATTTACATAAAATATGAAGCTATTAACAGTGAAGCAACAAATATAATAATTTGTAACTTAAAACTTCATTTATCTTGTAAGTAATGAAAGTTTTCTTATAAATTGGTCAGGATTTCGTGAAAAAATCTCTCACATAATCAGCCACCATCTCTGTTGTCAAGGTCACGTTCACCAAAGATTACCGTGTATCGCCAGTACTACCAAAATCTGACAAACAAATTTAAAAACAGAATCGGCTGCCGGTATTTCAAAATTCACTACGTGATGTTTATTTTTTAAAATAAACAACTTCTGTATTATCGAGATTTAACTGTATTGGAACACCACAGTGAAGTGAAAGTGAAGCAGATGTGTAATAAATACGACTCATCTAAAAATTAATAACTTCTGGATTATTTTCATGATTAAATGGCCAAAAATGATGTGCCACGGCCAATTTATCAGTCTGTTTCTACTTAATGTTACGAAAATATTCTTTCGTTCTGGTTTCCAAATTAAGTTTTATCTTTCCAATATAAACTTTATCACAATCGAAACAGTTTAATTGATAAATACAAGATTTTTATATCATTAGGAATTTTATATTTTTTAGAGAAATGCAATAAATTTTTAATGCTATATTTATTTTGAGGAACTTAAGTTATACCAAACTCTTTAAAAAGTTTATCAAAATGTTTGCTAACCCAAAGATAGTAATTTTTTAAAATTATAGTCGTCTTTTATTTTTAAGGTTAGAAATATCATTAACAATTTTTGTATCTAAATTTTTATATTTTTTATGTATAAAGTCTTTATTAAATTCATTAATTTAATTAATGAAATACATCCAGAAGTTAAATTATTAAAACTATTACATGGTCCAATAGTTAAGATGGTTTGGGAAAGGAGATTTATTTTATAAAATAAACATGGCGTAATGGATTTTTAAATACCTGTAGTCGATTCCGTTTTTAAATTTGTTTCATCTTCAGATTTTGGTAGTACTGGTGAAAACACGGTAATCTTCGGTGAACGTGACCTTGACAACAGAGTTGTTGGCTGATGATGTGAGAGATATTTTCACGAAGTCGCGATACTTATCAATTTATAAGAAAACTTTCATTACTTATAAGATACGTGAAGTTTTAAGTTACAAATTATTATATTTGTATATATGCAATATTCTTCTACAACTTCTATTGGAACTTTTTGTCTTTCTCAAAAAGTTATCGTCATTTCTTTCTATTTTGGGGACTTTTCCATAGTGTTTACAGTCATTGTAGTTTGTACTTCCCAATTTCTAAATATCTGCATCAAAATAGACAGACTGGTCCCCCGGTTTCCATCCGGTTGCTCTAAACCACTGAGCTACCATGGCCAACATGCCTTCATGACATTAAATTCTCCAACTGACTCGTATTTTTCCCGATAAACCACTACGGGTTCTCATATACAATGAGATACGCACTGTTTGTGGCAAATTAATATACTCTAAGTACTTAAGTCCCAGGCTTTATAGTTACCGGGAGATCCATGGTTCAAATCCCGGCCATGGCATTGAATTTTTTAGTCTGACTATCTATTCAAATCTTAACCTACATGCAGCTAATATGGAAGAACGATTAAATTTCCATCTGTATCGCAATATTTACAATCCTAGTATCTTGTGAACTTTGTTTATAATTCTTAAAAATTAGTTTCACAATGGAAGTTTGTAAAGTTGAACAAACAAGCATAAATATTTAAACATGACATTTTAAAGAATTTACAAGTGTTTGTGTCATAGTGAAGCAAACAGCTTATCTAAATAATTTAAGGTTTGTAAATGAACTAATTTTTAAAAATGTGTTAGCCAAAAATAAAATATAAAAAGACGTTCACAATTTTTAATAGATACACAGCAAACTATTGCTGAAAACTACATAAAATTCTATTTACTAACAGAACCAGTGACTCAAATGGTGTCCATACAAGGGAATGTAGAAGAGGCTAACATTTTAGTCTTAAAAATAATAATGACGTAACGTCTGCTTGTGATATATTGAGAGATTTGAAATGAGTCCTTTAGCAATGCAATTGCTATTGGACACCATGCAATAGGCACCAATACAGCACAAAAACTGTGTGAAAGTATGAAAATATAATTTTTAAGTCATTTTCCTTAATTTGTGCTTATTTATCACCTTCTTAGAGCAATCCATGCAATATACAAAGAACATACAGCAAATCACCTATAAAATCACAGGTTATGAGCACAGCCAATATGAGAATTTGTAATAGCGTGTTCTCAATAGTTCATATATTGAAATGCAATCACATAACTTCTTTTATATTGAAGAAACACACTGCGTTTATCAAATGTGCGCCAAGTATGGAGACTTAAACATAGATCTTACAATAAAACATAATTTGTAACAAACTTCAATATATTTTTTTAAGAAAATTAGTAAATTCTACACAGAACTCGGGGCTAAAGTATTCCCTTTAACCTTTAAAACTTGGTAAAGATAAGTAGATGACATTTCTGCTATTGTTCTTGATAAACACAAAAATGTCGGACATGTTCTGAAGATGGGAACACATGTTAACAGAGATTAAAAAATGATGTTAGCGTAACTAGTACCGATTTATCTTAAGCAATGCATATATGACTTAAAACTACTAAATTTATAAGATAAAGCCATAAATTTCACATTAGAGATTCAAAATAGTGGTTGCTTTCCTTTTCTACATCTAAAGATAATAAAACTAACAATAATCTAAACATTAACATGTGTAGTAAATAAACTCATAATGATAGTTACATAACAAATAAATTTTTTAACCCTTTTTCACATAAATTTGCTGTTTTGTATACGCTTGTTCCTGAGGTACTGTTTCCGAGTATTTAAATGATTTTATGCCGTCCAATGATGAGCAAAATGAGTTAAACGATGCTCAAATGAGCCCAGGATCCGTGGAGCTTAGAGTTACCTGACATTCATTTTTCAGGATAAGGGAAAACCTCCAACATTGTTCAAATTAAGTTCAGGGTACATCGAGCTTAATCAGACATTATTTTGCAGGATAAAGGGAAACTTCATCATCGGACGATGAATGAAATGATGTTCAAATTGAGTCCAGGATACACAGAGCTTAGAGTTACCTGACATTTATCTCTCAGAATAAGGGAAAATCTCCAACTTGATATCATATCGGACGATGAATAAAATGTTCAAATTTAGTCTAGGGTACATACAGCTTAGAGTAAGCAGACATTCATCTTGCAGGATAAAGGAAAACCTCCATCGTTGTCACATCAGACAATGAATGAAATGATGTTCAAAGTGAGCCCAGCATCCATAGAGCTTAGAATTACCAGACATTCATCTTTTAGGATAAGGGAAAACCTCCAATGTTAAGTCATACTGATGAATGAAATTAAGTTCAAATGAACACACGTTACATAGAGCTTAGTTACCCGACATTCATCTTTCAAGATAAGAGAAAACCTCCAACTTTAAGTCATATCGAACGAGGAATGAAATGATGTTCTAATTGAGTCGAGGGTTCATAGAGCTTACAGCTACCAGACATTCAACTTTTAGGATAAAGGGAAGATGTATTTATTTTATTTACGATCTCCAACGTTAAGTGGTATCGGACGATGAATGAAATGTGTGAAATGATGCTCAAATGAGTCCGTGGTCCATGAAGCTTAGAGTTACCCGACATTCATCTTTCAACATAAGGGGAAAACCCGGATAAACCCTTATCCAGGTAACTCACCCTGACCGAGATTCGACCTCAGGACCTCTTGAACATGAGGCAGACACTCTACCAAGGCGGGCGGATAAGGGAAAACCTCCAACGTCATATCAGACGATGAATGAAATGATGTTCCAATGAGTCTAGGTTCCATAGAGCTTAGAACTACTCGACATACATCTTAATAACGGAAAACCCTGGAAGAAAACCTTATCCAGGTAACGCACCCTGACCGAGATTAGAACTCGGGACCTCTTGAACGTATAGGCAGACACGCTACCACCTGAGATACAGAGGCGGGCTTACACAGATAGTTACCGTCCGAAAGCGTAACCAAGTAAACCCATCACTTGGGTTTGTGTTACAGAGAAGAGCATTTCACGCCTGCACCTCACACTAAATCACCCAGTAGATTTTTTCTGTTGTAATTTTATGTCCTCCAACGTTAATTCATATCGGACGATGAATGAAATGGGTGAAATGATGCTCAAATGAGTCCGGGGTCCATAGAGCTTAAAGTTACCTGACATTTGTCTTTTAGAACAAGGGAAAACCCCGGAAAAAAACCTTATCTAGAAATTTTCTTATTAGCTGTTCAAATATTTAATGTTTTCAATTACCTATATTTATTTTAATGTTGCCTCCATATTTTGGTTTGTCATGAGTTATTACACTTATCCAATAATTGTAGGTCATGTCATGGTTGCCACTCTAAGTGACCTACCTATTCATTTTGGAATACATTAGAAAACGTATCCTAACCTCAACCCTAAAACCTAGCTCCTTAGATTTGCATCTATGTCTAATAAAGTCTGTGGAGTAATTTACGTTATGACCTCGCAATTTTGTACACAGGAGAAACGTGACCTGGCCTCAACTTCGAAACGTAGCTCCATAGATCTGCAGCTATGTCCTAAAAAGTTGATGGAGTAATTTATGTTATGGCCTGGCCTTTAGGAATACATCAGAAAATGTGACCTAAGCTCAACCTTAAAACCTAGCTCCTTAGATTTGCAACTGTGTTAAGAAAGCCTGTGGAATATTTTATGTAATGACCAGGCTATTTAGAATGCATGAAAAATGCAACCTAACGTCAACATCAAAACCTGGCTTCATAATCTTGTTTTGTGAAACACATTAAAAAGTTTTTAGATATCTAGAAATTGCTGCATTCCTGGCTACATATTTAATTAAAATGCATTTATGAATTCAAAGGCCACGGATTTCATCTTGTCATTTCGTAACGGCGAACCAAGAAGCAGATGCTCTGTTAAATTACCTGAGGTGTAATACGAGGGCTATCCAGAAAGTAGATTACATTTTGGAATAAAAAGTAAACAAAGTATAGGAAACAAATTTTATTATATACAGATGAAAGCCACACTCAAATACTACTTTTCGACATAGTCACCATTCAAATTAAGGCATTTATCGTAGCGATGTACAAGCTTGGAAATTCCTTTGTCGAAAAATTCGGCCGCCTGCACCTTCAACCACTTCGTTACCTCTTCTTGCAGCTGTGCGTCGTCATCAAAACGCTGCATAGCCAGCCACTTCATTGCTGGGAATAGGTGGAAGTCGCTCGGTGCCAGGTCGGGACTGTACGGCGGATGAGGAAACAACTCCCACTTAAAAGATTCAAGAACTTCACGAGTGACATTTGCCGTGTGGGGCCGGGCGTTGTCGTGAATCAACAAGATCTTAGAGCTCAACATTCCTCTGCGCTTGTTTTGAATGGCTCTTCTGAGTTTTTGGAGAGTTTGGCAATACCTCTGAGAGTTTATTGTAGTGCCTCTTTCCAGGAAGTCCACCAAAATCACACCTTTTCTGTCCCAAAAAACAGTCGCCATCATCTTCCTTGCCGACATTGTTTGCATGCATTTCTTGGGTTTTTGGGGAGAACTTGTGTGCCCCCACTGCATTGATTGCAATTTCGTTTCACAGTTCACGTGTTTCACCCATGTTTCGTCACCAGTAACGATGCGATCGAGTAAAGAGTCACCATCCTTATGGTAAACGTCCAAAAAGTTCAACGCTGCAGCCATTCGCTGATTTTTGTGGTCCTCTGTCAAGATTTTTGGAATCCATCTTGCACAAAACTTGTGGTAACCAAGCTTTTCGCTGATGATTTCGTGCAACAAACTTCGCGAAATTTGTGGAAAACTCAAAGAAAGTTCCGTTATTGTGAACCTTCGATTTTCACGGACTTTAGCATCGACTTTTTCGACAAGTTCGGCAGTCACTATGCTGGGTCTCCCACTTCGATCTTCGTCGTGAACATTGGTTCGGCCATTTTTAAATCTGATGACCCACTGACGCACTCCACCTTCAGTGATAATGCTGTCCCCATACACTTCACAAAGCTGCCGATAGATTTCTATCGGTTTACAGTTTTTTGCAGTCAGAAACCTTATTACTGCACGCACCTCGCAGCTCGCGGGATTTTCAATTAACGCAGACATTTCAAACCGTCACAGTATCTGAACGGAGCACAGCACGAACCTCTCACTAGCACGGCTAGATGCCGACTGAGCTGCGCAACGCTCTGACCCCAAGATGGCCGCGCTAGCCCCGCCCCTAGCGGAAACAGACGAAAACGTAATCTACTTTCTGGATAGCCCTCGTATATCCTATGTAATTTATCTGTGATATACTTTTACACATTGGCCTACTGGTTTTAATTGTAAATAATAATTTGGATAAGCAAATTGGAATCTTCACCATGTAAATAAGTTATAAATTGTAAATATTGTTTAATACTCTTTGCAATTCTTACAATTGAATTCAATTGATACGTACCTCAATAGAGAAGAATGTATTTTTAATTTCCACATCAGGAGATTCATTGCATTGGGCAAAATCCAATCATTCTGAATTACGGCAGGAACGAAACAACTAAGATTCCCACCATAATGTAATGAAGTCCAGTAAAATACTTAGTATTCATATACTCTTAATTATAGCTGCAGGGTTTCACGAGAGATAATGAGCACAAAGAAACAGAACTTGAACAGCAAGATCCAGCTACAGATTTTAAAGTCCTTTATGGTTTAAAAAGACAGCCTAGCAAAAGTAAAGTAACAAATGCCTCACAAAATAAAATTATTTGTAACAAAACTCCGTCCAACTTTTAAGGAAACTGATGACAATTTCCTTAAAGGATAAGAGAGGTTTTGTTACAAATAACTATATTTTATGTATTTGAAAGTTTTGTTGACCATTTAACTTTAAATATAGAATGTTCTTAGCTGTTCAAATATTTAATGTTTTCAATTACCTATACTTATTTTAATGTTGCCTCCATATTTTGGTTTGTTATGGGTTATTACACTTATCCAATAATTTTAGGTCATCTCATGGTTGCCGCTCTAATAGCAATTCAAAGTTCTCAACATCATTTTGGAATTTTTAGCATCTGCAGATATTTTCTATTATGCCATGTGGAATAAGGTACTGATTACGCAGTTGACGCAGGTTCTGCACAAAAGATATTTGCTCACCCAGTTCCCGAAAAATCTGACGAAAATGTGGGGATTCATAATTTTGGCCTTGTACATTACGTCACATCTTAACAAAAAATGTATTAATATCATCCAAAAATACTGCGAGTTGGGATTCGGACATCTTCATTTGTGTTAATACATTCTTTCACATAGTCTCTGCAGAGTCGTTAGTTTACATTTTGAAGTCACAAGAAAGGTCCATAGTCTTAGGAACGCGGTGTCATATACCATTTACATTAACTGAGGTTTGACAGCCTTAATCTCTAGTTAGTAAGTTGACTGAAGGTGTACTGTGATGCAATCTTTATACTGAATGCTCAGTAAAATTCCAGCATATGTAACACGTAGCCTAACCTCACCTTCAAAACCTAGCTCTACAGATTTCCATCTGTGTTTAATAAATTCTGTTCAGTAACTTATGTTATGCTCTCGCAATTCTGAATACATGAAAAACGTGTCCTAGCCCCAAATTCAAATCTAACTCCATAGATTTGCATCTGTGTTTAGTAAAGTCAGTGGAATAACTTATCACAAGGAAATTTTGAATCGATTCATGGCAATCGTGACCCAATCTCTACATCGATAGCTAGCTCCATCGATTTCTATCTGTGTTTAAAAAAGTGAGCTTCTATTATGCCCTGGCAATTTTGAATACATAGAAAACGTGACACAACCTCAAATTAAAAACCTTGATCCATATATTTGAATCGGTGTTTAACCCTTTATTTGGTACATTTATTGCAATTTCAGAATTGCCCTGGAGCAACATAACTTTGTATTCAATTTAAAAGTTATTTTGGTCCTTTTTTTATTATATTGTACAATGGTGACCTAATCTAAACTTCAAAATAAAGCCCCATAGATTTGCATCTGTTTAGCAAGGTCTGTCGAGTAATTTATGTTATGACCTGGCACTTTTGAATACATGAGAAACGTGACCTACCCTCAAAATCAAAACCTAGCGCCATATATTTGCATGTTTGTTTAAATAAGTCTGGCTAGAAATTTATGTTATGGCCTGCATTTTGGAATACATTAATGAACGTCACCTAACCTCAACCACAAAAACTTGCTTCTAAATTTGCACCTGTGTTTAAAAAATTTAATGGAGTAATTTAAGTTATGGCCTGGAAATTTTGAATACATGAGAAACTTGACCTGATCTCAACTTCAAAACCTTGTTCCATAGATTTGCATCTATTTCTAATAAAGTCTGTGGAGTTATTTATGTTATCACTTTGCAATTTTGAACTTAGGAGAAGTGCGACCTGACCTCAACTTCAAAACCTAGCTCCATAGATGTGCATCTATGTTTTAAAAATTTGGTGGAGTAATTTATGTTATGGCCTGGCATTTTGCAATACATTAGAAAACGTGAATTAACCTCAAACTTAAAACCTAGCTCTTTTTATTTGAAACTGTGTCTAATAAAGCCTGTGGAGTATAGTATATAATGACCAGACTATTTAGAATGCTTGAAAATCGCTACCTTGCATCAACATCAAAACCTGGCTCCATAGACTTGTTTTGTGAAACATCTTAAATTTTTTTTAGATATCTAGAAAGAGCTGCAAGCCTGGTTAAATATTTAATTATAACACATTTATGAATTCAAATTACACAGTTTTCCATCTTTTCATTTCCTAATGGCGGACCAAGAAGCAGATGTACTGTTCAATTACCTGAGGTGCAATATAGCCTATGTAACTTAGCTGTGATATAATTTTACACATTGGCCTAATGATTTTAAGTGTAAATAAAAATTTGGATAAGTAACATGGAATCTTCACCATGTAAATAAGTTATAAGCTAGAATTATTGTTTAATATTATTTGCAATTCTTACAACTGAATTCAATTGATACGTACCTCACAGAGATGACTGGGTTACACACTCCATATCAGGAGTTTTTCTAATCACTTCGGACACATTCCCATCAATTTTACTTATTGCAGGAGAAAAACCGATACAATTCCCGCATTAAGTGACAAGTCCAGTAAAATAGTTAGTATTCATGTCCAATATAATAGTAGAATCTGGAAAAATAAAGGGATCAGATCTTAATCATAGTTGCAGAGTTTCACGAGAGATAATGAGCACAAAGTAACACAACTTGAAGAGCAAGATCCAGCTACCGATTTTAAAGTTCTTTGTGGTTTCAAAAGAGAGCCAAGCAAAAGCAAAGTAACAAATGCCTCATAAAATAGAATTATTTGTAACTAAACTTCGCCCAACTTTTAAGAAAATTGATGAAAGTTTCCTTAAAGGATAAGAAAAGCTTTGCCACAAACAACTATATATTATGTATTCAAATCTTTTTTTCTTTTTTTTTACCATTTAACTAAAAATATAGAAAAATTCCTATTAGCTGTTCAAATATTTAATGTTTTCCACTACCTATATTTATTTTCACGTTGCCTCCATATTTTGGTTTGTTATGAGTTATTACACTTATCCAATAATTTCAGGTCATCTCGTGGTTGCCGCTCTAATAGCAATTCAAAGTTCTCAACATGATTTTGTTATCTTTAGTGTCCTAAGATATTTGTCTAGTACACTGTACAGAATAAGGTGCTCATCATGCACTTAACGCAGGTTCTGCACAAATCATATATTTGCTCAATCAGTTCCCGAAAAATCTGCCGAAAATGAGGGGAATCATGAATTTTGGCCTTGTACATTACGTCAAATCTTGACAAAAAATTTATTAATACCATCCAAAAATACTGCGAATTAGAATTCGGACATCTTTATTTCGGTTAATACATTTTTTCGGATAGTGTCTGCGGAGTCGTTAAGATTACATTTTGAAGCCACAAGAAAAGTCCACAGTCTTAGGAACGCGGGGTCATGTGGCATTTACATTAAGTGAGGTTTGATAGTCTTAATCCATTTAATAAGTTGATTGAATGTGTACTGTGATGGAATCTTTCTTCTATATTCTCAGTAATATTACTAGCACATGTAAAATGTAACCTAACCTCCCCTTCAAAACCTAGCTCCATAGATTTCCATCTGTGTTTAATAAAGTCTGTGGAGTAACTTATGTTATGACCTACTAATTTTGAACACATGAAAAACGTGCCCTAACCTGAAATTCAAACCTACCTCCAAAGGTCTCCATCTGTGTTTAATAAAGTCAAAGGAGTGTCTTATGAGCTGGAAATTTTGAATCGATACATGGAAATCGTGACCTAATCTTAACTTCAAAATATAGCTCCATCGATGTGTATATTTGTTTAGAAAAGTGAGTGGAGTAATTTATGTTTTGCCCTGGAAATTCTGAATGCATTGAAAACGATCCCTAACGTCAACTTAAAAACCCAGCCCCATAGATTTGAATCGCTACAAGCCTTTATTTGGCGGTGTTACCCTGGAGAAACATGACACTGTATTCAATTTAAAAGTACTTTAGTGCGGTTCTTTGGTAATTATAATATTGTACTATCGTGAACTACTCTAAAATTCAAAACCTAACTCCATCGATTTGAATCTGTGTTACATAAAGTCTGTGGAGCGATTTTGGTTATGACCTGGCAATTTATAATACAAGAAGAACGTGACATAACCTCAACTTCAAAACGTAGTTCCATAGATTTTCATCTGTGTCAGTGGAGTCTTAGTGGAGTAATAAATGTTATGACCTGGTCATTTTTAATAAATGTAAAATGTGAATGAAATCAACTTCAAAACCTAGATAAATAGAATTGCATCTGCGTTTAAAAAGGTCTGTAGGGTAACATGTTGTGATCTGGCAATTTTAAATGCATGAGAAGCGGAACATTAGTCACGTTTAAAACCTAGTGCTACAGATTTGCATTTGCGTTTAATAGTCATTGGAGTAACTTATGACCTGGAAATTTTGAAACGATACACGGAAATTGTGACCTAATCACAACTTCGAAACACAGCCCCATAGATTTGAATTGGTGTTTAACCTTTACCTAACGGTGATGCCCTGGGGCAACAAGACACTGTATTCAACTTAAACTTACTTTAGAGCGGTTCATTTGTAATTATAATATTGTCTTATCGTCACCTAACCTCAAGTTCAAAACCTAGTTCTGTCGATTTGCATCTATGTTTAATAAAGTCTGTGGAGTGATTTATGTTATGACCTGACAATTTTGAATAGATACATGTAAAACGTGACCTAACCTCAAATTTAAAACCTAGTTCTGTCGATTTGCATCTATGTTTAATAAATTCTGTGGAGTGATTTATCTTATGACCTGACAATTTTGAATAGATACATGTAAAACATGACCTAACCCCAAATTCTAAACCTAGTTCTGTCGATTTGCATCTGTGTTTAATAAAGTCTGTGGAGTAGCTTAGGTCATGACCTGACAATTTTGAATACATGTAAAATGTGATCTAACCTCAAGTTCAAAACCTAGTCCTATTGATTTGCATCTGTGTTTAATAAAGTCTGTGGGGTAGCTTATGTCATGACCTGACAATTTTGAATACATGTAAAACATGACCTAACGTCAAATTCAAAACCTAGTTCTGACGATTTGCATCTGAGTTTATAAAGCCTGTGGGGTAGCTTAAGTCATGACCTGACAATTTTGAATACATGTAAAACGTGACCTAACCTCAAATTCAAAACCTAGTTCGATCGACTTACATGTGTGTTTCATGTTATGTTATGTTTATGTTATGTCTTGGCAATTTTGAATACCTGAAAAATGAGACCTAGCCTCAACTTTAAAACCCAACTCCATAGATTTGTTTTGTGAAGCACCGTAAGTAAATGTTGGAAATCTAGAAAGTGCTGAATGAATAGCCTAATCTTTAATTATAACGCAATTATGAAATCAAATGCCACGGTTTCCATATTTTCGTTCCCTAATGGGGAAAAAAAAACAGACATTCTGGTAAAATCCCTGAAGTGTAATATTCCTAGATAACATAGATGTAATGTGATTGTGCACATTACCATAATGGTTTAAGTGTAAATAATAGTTTGGCTGAGGATATTGGAATCTTCACGTAAATAAGTTATAGATTGTAAATACTGTCTAATACTTTTTCTATTTTTTCAACTGTATTTAATTGATACGTACCTCAGAGGAGATGAATCACTCCGCATCAGGAGCTTCTCGTATTGCTCAGGACACTTTATCATCATTTTGACTTAATGCAACAAAAATTCCTGTAAAAATCCCGCATTAAGTGACAAGTCCAGTAAAATAGTTAGTATTCATGTCCAATATAATAGTAGCATCTGGAACAATAAAGGGATCAGATCTTAATCATAGTTGCAGGGTTTCACGAGAGAAAATAAGCACAAAGTAACAAAACTTGAATACCAAGATCCAGCTACAGATTTTAAAGTCCTTTATGGTTTAAAAAGAGAGCCTAGCAAAAGTAAAGTAACAAATGCCTCATAAAATAGAATTATTTGTAACTAAATTTCACCCATCTTTTAAGGAGTGAGTGAGTGATGATGAGTATAAGGGCGCTCAACTACAGAGGTCATCAGCGCCCTTTTTAAATGAAACTGGTCATGGCAAAAGCCAGATATAAATTATTCTAAAAACAGTATATGTTAAAAAAGACAAAAAATACATACGCCTTGAAAAAAAAAATAAATAAATAAATAAAATAAAAATGTCATCCAAAAACCATAAATTCTATTTGCTAAATCCTAAAATCTAATCTCGAAAAGAATCTAAAAACCTTCTCCACTACTGCGTGATCGTCCGCTAGCATTTCTGCAAAGCTGACCGGCAGCTGCAGAGACGTCCTAAGGTCTGCTAGGTGAAAACACTCTAGCAGCACGTGTCGTACAGACAACGCTTCATTGCAAAAAGGACATAGTGGAGAAGGCTCCTTTTTAAAAAGAAAACTATGAGTAAAAAAGCAGTGCCCAATTCGTAACCGAGCCAAACTCACCTCCTCGCGACGAGATGACCGACAGGAGGTAACCCAGGGAATCGGAAGTTCTTTGACAGATCTAAGTTTGTTATTGCGGAGAGCAGACCACTCTTCCTGCCAGCAGGTTTGCACAGCTCTCCGCAACTCGCCCCTAAAGTCTTCCCATGTCACAGATGGTATTCGAACCCTGGACTTCATGATAGCCGTCTTGGCTGCTGAATCCGCCATTTCATTCCCCCGCAAGCCTACGTGACCAGGGATCCATGCACACACCACGTTAACGCCAGAAGCGTGTAAAACGTGGAGGGCATCCTGTATACGCTGCACAATAGGGTGGTAGTTGTACAGCTGCCGTAGGCTTTGAAGTGCACTGAGGGAATCACTCAGGATTAAGCAGTCCCCCAACTTTCGTCGGCGTACGTGTAAAATGGCCCGGTATATTGCATAAAGCTCTGCAGTAAAAATGGAAGTGCTAGTGTGAAAGCCGAATGTATAGGGTTCGGTTCCACACACGTAAGCACAACCAACGCCATTTGAGTTCTTGGAGCCATCAGTATAAATTACAAAATGGTCCTCATATCGCGATAAAAATTCTAAAAAACATGTGCGGATACTAGACATAGACATGGTAGATTTATCATATTTAGTCATGCCCAGATCAACCGGGGACGCTCTGCACAACCAAGGAGGGTATGTCCTCTCCCCCCTAGGATACATCTTGGGCATGTCAGTATCAAGATGTCTAAGGAGCTCCCGGAAACGAAAACCAGGTGGCTTTGGTTTCATAGTAGTGTTCCTATAACGCACATCCATGAAGGTGTTAAAGAACGGCGTAAACGATGGATGTGTGGGCATGCAATTAAGTCCACAGCCATAATTGGCTAATAACATGTTGCGCCTGTACTGCAGAGGAGGTTCTGCAGACTCAGCATACAGGCTTATAACTCGGCTCGTTGGAAATGCCCCAACAGCTATACGTATGCCACAGTTATGGACTGTGTCTAATCTCTTCAGCACAGATGGTCGTGCTGAGCCATAAACGATATTGCCATAGTCTAATTTGGAACGGATGAGTGCCCGATAAAGTCGCAATAACACTGCACGATCCGCTCCCCACGATTTTCCACTTAGTACCCGCAAGATATTCAAAGATCGGTCACATCGTGCTTTCAGTTGTGCTATATGCGACGACCAACTAAGTTTTCTATCAAATATCAATCCAAGGAACCTCGCCTCATCTGCAAAAGGTAGTAGATCAGCGCCTAGCCGGAGCCTTGGAGGTAGTCGACTCTGCTGACGCCAGAAGTTTACACAGATGGTTTTCTCAGCGGAAAATCGGAAGCCGTTTTTTAAACTCCAACTCTTAAGGTTGTCCAAGGTGGTCTGAAGACGGCGCTCTAAAAACGGAGTGCGCTGAGATGTACAGTACACGGCAAAGTCGTCTACAAATAGGCATGACGAGACACCTGGAGGTACACATTTCGAGATAGAATTAATCGCAATAGCAAACAACGTAACACTTAGTACCGATCCCTGTGGTACACCGTTCTCTTGAACAAAAAGGTTCGAAAACACCGAGCCAACCCTTACTCGGAATACGCGGTCTTTCAGGAATTCCTGAAGGAAGAGTGGTAGGCGTCCACGTATATTCCAGGTGTGCAGAGTACGTAGCAACCCTGCCCGCCAACACGTATCATAAGCCTTTTCGAGGTCAAAAAATATTCCGACTGTTTGATAGTTCTTAAGAAATCCGTTCATAATTTGTGTCGACATGGACACAAGATGATCCACTGTTGAGCGGCGTCGTCGGAAACCGCACTGGATGTTATTCAGTAGGTTGTGCGTTTCCAGCCACCATACCAACCGCCCATTTATCATGCGTTCCATCACCTTGCATACGCAACTGGTGAGGGAAATAGGGCGGTAGCTAGAAGGGAGGTGACGGTCCTTGCCAGCTTTCAAGATAGGTATAATGGTAGCTTCTCGCCACTTTTCAGGAAACGTCGCATCAACCCAAACACGGTTGTAGACCTCGAGCAGGAATGCCTTACCTTCAGGTGAGAGATGTTGTAACATTTGAACGTGGATTCCGTCCGGTCCTGGTGCTGTCAGTCGCGATGACGAAAGAGCGTGTTCTAGCTCTGCCAAGATGAAGAGGCGGTTATAGTCTTCAAGGTTTCTGGAACTAAACACAAAACCTTGAGATTCTACTTGAGTCTTAATTGAGATAAACTCAGGAGCATAATTGCATGAGCTAGACACCTGAGCGAAAGCACAGCCGAAGGTGTTAGCCACAACAAACGGATCAACAACAACTCCTGCAGTTGTTTTCAGACCAGCGATTGGCAGGTGGGTTGATTTTCTGGCCACGCGCCTTAATTTATCCCATACAACAGATGAGGGTGTACATCTGTTAAAAGATGATACAAATTTGTTCCATGAGGTCTTTTTGCTATCCTTAATTATTTGCCTAGATTTTGCACGCGCTTTCTTATACTCAATTAGATTACTTAGCGTAGGGTGTCGTTGGAATACCCTTAGAGCACGTCTACGAGCACGAATAGCATTCCGGCAGTCGTTGGTCCACCATGGGACAGGAAATCGACCGGGTTGGGTAGCCGAACGTGGAATAGACTGTTCTGCAGCGGAAAGAATTTTCTCTGTGAGATGATCGACTAAATCATTCACAGAATCGTGCTCGTTGTATTCAAAGACAGCCAACTGGGTGTAAAGATTCCAGTTGGCACGATCAAAGCGCCATCTAGGGATACGTGAGGGAGACACATCTTGTGCTAAGAGACTAAGAAGACATGGAAAGTGGTCGCTGGAATGTAAATCAGAGATGACATTCCACTGTAATGAAACAGCTAACTGGGATGAACACACTGCCAAATCGATGTGCGAATAGGTGTTAAACGCGTCTGAGAGGAATGTGGGCTCTCCGGTGTTCAGGAGAACCAAGTTATTGCTCTCCAGGAATTTTGCAATGAGGTTGCCTCTCGAACATGCCCGATTTGAGCCCCAAAGGGGGTGATGGGCATTAAAGTCTCCAACTATTAGAAATGGTGTTGAAAGTTGGGAAACCAGATCTTCAAGGTCAACTAACGAGAGGTCATCTGATGGCGGGAGATATACAGTGCAAATGCAAAATTCTATTGATGGCAGCTTAATCCTTACAGCTACAGATTGTAAATCAGACTGTAGCTGTAACGGATCTACAAATATGTCATCCCTGAGGAGCATCATAGTACCCCCGTGTGCAGGAATGCCCTCTTCTGTTTCAACATCACACCTCAGTGGTGTGTAGCGTTTGATTTTAAAGTTGTCTTGTGGTCGTAGCTTAGTCTCTTGTAAGCATATCACTAAGGGGTGATGCTTACTGAGCAAAAGTTCCAATTCTGGTCGATGCGCTCTTAATCCTCGTATGTTCCATTGTAGGATAGCCATTGGAACTATGGGATATAAGATGTAAAGGTAGTCTACATTAAGACGACTTCATGGGTGGCCGAATCAATTTGCCCTTTTTCTTTGGTGTAGGGCTAGTTTCGGCAGGTTTATCCTGCCTCTTCTTTGCTGCAGATGTAGCAGCGTGGTCAGCTGTTTCCTGCTCCATATCCTCTATGGAAGAGGACGGCTTTCCTTCTACAACTTTCGATTCGAGGGGCTCGAAGCGATTGGAAATTCCGACCGACGTAGATGACGGTTGCCGGTCGTGGTCCTCCCCAGAAGATGACTCCGAAGATGATCTCGGAGACGCTCTAGGGCTACGTTTCTTGGACTTTTCTGGAGCAGACTTTGTGCTTTCTTTCAGGAAGGCAGTTCTATCATACTGCGTCTTGAACTTGATCTCTGGTGCTTGGTATACAATGGGCAATTTCGTCCTGTTGTTAGAAGTGGATGCTTTCTCAGGCGACTTCACTGACTTGATATTTTCAGTAGTCTGTGTTCTCGGAGTTTTAGATGTTGTTACTGATGCTCTTGGTTGCGATCTAGGCACTAGAACTTTCTCGGATATTGTTGCCCCGTTTATATCAGATGTTTGGGTACCAGCCTCCCGTTTCGGTGACGGAGTAGCCGCCACAGAGCTATAGGTACGGGAGGTGGTTGAAGAGGGCTTGAGAATACATAGAAGTTTCCGGGCTTCCGAAAAGGATACCTTTTCTTTAACCCGGATCTCCTGAATAGCTCGCTCTTCAATATAACGGGGGCATTCTCGTGAACTTGATGGATGTTCACCGCTACAATTTACGCATTCCGGAGGTGATGTACATGCATTTTCATGCATGCCGGCTCCACAGCTGACACATGTAGGTGCGCCTTTACAGAATGCACTAGTGTGACCGAACCGCTGACATTGGTAGCATCTCAGAGGGTTAGGTATGTATGGTCTAACCTCAATCACTTCATATCCTGCCCTGATCCTTTGAGGGAGATCTACCCGATCAAAGGTCAGGAACAGGGTACGAGTAGGAACCATATCCCCTCGTTCTCTCCTTTGGACACGATAAACTGAAGTTACGCCTTGTTCCTGGAGGTTCTCCTGAATATCCTCGTTGGACATTCCATCCAACGCGCTAGTGTTTACAACACCGCGCGAGGAATTCAGGGTCCTATGCATCTCCACTTTGACTGGATAACTGCCCAGCATGTTGGCTTTCAGTATCTTTGCTGCCTGGGATGCTGTAGTTGCTTCCACCAGCAGCGTGCCATTTCTAGATTTTGTACATGATTTAACAGCACCAGCTATTTTGTCAAGACCTTTCTGTATAATAAACGGATTAACCGTAGAAAAAGTTCTACCTTCCTCCGTTCGTTTAATAACTAAGTAGCGAGGACCACACTCAACTACTTGCTTAACACTGTTTTCAACTAAATCCTTTCCACGTTTATTGTTTTTTGGGGGGTGTATGTTAACCATAAATGTTGGTCTAAATTTCATCCCCCAGTGCTCCCCACCCACCACGGAGTCCAACAAGGGGTCACCCCACTGGGATGACAGGGCTACACAGGGGATATAGCGAGCTCGCCGTCCCACTCACCCTGGAGGTCGGTACAATACCTAGTCCTGGCCGATTGATTAGGGGTGGGTTAGTCCCTAACCTCCCGTTTAGGCGAAGCAGAAGCCAAAGTAGTGTATTAGAAATGCGCACCCTCCCCGAATTCAGAAAAAACTGTTACGAGCTCAGATACGCATCCCTCAACCACCAGGACAAACCTTTCCACCGACACGGGTCTCCACGCACGGCCTACACGTGGGTGGGCCTGTTGACCATCTCCCTCAACCACGAAGAGGAGCCCACTCGAGGGAGACTGTTGGCTCGGGACCCCGGGTTCGCCAAACCCGTACCTACCGAAGTAGGCCCCTGGGGGGATCTTTTAAGGAAATCGATGAAAATTTCCTTAAAGGACAAGAGAAGTTTTGTTACAAATAACTATATATTATGTATTCGAAAGTTTTTTGTTTTTTTTTAACATTTAAATAAAAATCTAGAAAAATTATTAGCTGTTCAAATATTTAATGTTTTCAACTACCTATATTTATTTTCACATTGCCTCCATATTTTGGTTTGTTATGAGTTATTACACTTATCCAATCATTTCAGGTCATCTCATGGTTGCCGCTCTTATAGTAATTCAAAGTTCTCAACATGATTTTGGTATTTTCAGTGTCCTGAGATATTTGTCTATTATACCGTGTAGAATAAGGTACTGATTACGCAATTAACGCAGGTTCTGCACAAAACATATATTTGCTCATCCAGTTCCCGAAAAATCTGATGAAAAAGTAGGTACTAATGAATTTTGGCCTTGTACATTACATCACATCTTGACAAAAATTTATTAATATCATCAAAAAATACTGCGAATTAGGATTCCGACATCTTTATTTCGGTTAATACATTTTTTGGATAGTCTCTGCGGAGTTGTTAGTTTACATTTTGAAGTCACAAGAAAAGTCCACAGTCTTAGGAACGCGGTGTCATATAGCATTTCCATTAACTGAGATTTGATGGTCTAAATCCATTCAATAAGTTGACTGAATGTGTACTGTGATGGTATATTTATTCTGTGTGCTCAGTAATATTACTGGCACATGTAAAACGTAACCTCACCTTCAAAACCTAGTACTGTCGATTTGCATCTGTGTTTAATAAAGTCTGTGGGGTACCTTATGTCATGACCTGACAATTTTGAATACATGTAAATCGTGACCTAACCTCAAATTCAAAACCTAGTTCTGTTGATTTCCATCTGCGTTTAATAAAGACTGTGGGTGGCTTATGTCATGATCTGACAATGTTGAATACATGTAATACGTGACCTAACCTCAAATTCAAAACCTAGTTCTGTCGATTTGCATCTGTGTTTAATAAAGTCTGTGGGGTAGCTTATGTCATGACCTGACAATTTTGAATACATGTAAATTGTGACCTAACCTCAAATTCAAAACCTAGATCTGTCGATTTGCATCTGTTTTAATAAAGTCTGTGGGGTAGCTTATGTCATGACCTGACAATTTTGAATACATGTAAAATGTGACCTAACCTCAAATTCAAAACCTAGTTCTGTCGATTTGCATCTGTGTTGAATAATGTCTGTGGGGTAGCTTAAGTCATGACCTGACAATTTTGAAGACATGTGAAACGTGACCTAACCTCAAATTCAAAACCTAGTTCGATCGACTTACATGTGTGTTTCATAAAGTCAATGGAGTTATTTATGTTATGTTTTGGCAATTTTGAATACCTGAAAAATGAGACCTAACCTCAATTTTAAAACCCAGCTCCATATACTTGTTTTGTGAAGCACCGTAAAGAAATGTTGGATATCTAGAAAGTGTTGAATGAATAGCCTATTCCTCAATTATAATGCATTTATGAAATCAAATGCCACGGTTTCCATATTTTCATTCCCTAATGGGGAGACAAAAAGCAGACTTTCTGGTAAAATCCCTGAAGTGTAATATTCCTAGGTAACACAGATGTAATGTGATTGTGCACATTACCATAATTGTTTAAGTGTAAATAATAGTTTGGTCGAGGATATTGGAATCTTCACGTTATAAATAAGTTATAGATTGTAAATACTGTGTAATACTTTTTCAATTTTTTCAACTGTATTTAATTGATACGTACCTCAGAGGAGATGAATCACTCCGCATCAGGAGCTTCTCGTATTATTCAGGACACTTTATCATCATTTTGACTTAATGCAACAAAAATTCCTGAAAAATCCCGCATTAAGTGACAAGTCCAGTAAAATAGTATTCATGTCCAATATAATAGTAGCATCTGGAACAATAAAGGGATCAGATCTTAATCATAGTTGCAGGGTTTCACGAGAGAAAATAAGCACAAAGTAACAAAACTTGAATACCAAGATCCAGCTACAGATTTTAAAGTCCTTTATGGTTTAAAAAGAGAGCCTAGCAAAAGTAAAGTAACAAATGCCTCATAAAATAGAATTATTTGTAACTAAATTTCACCCATCTTTTAAGGAAATCGATGAAAATTTCCTTAAAGGACAAAAGAAGTTTTGTTACAAATAACTATATATTATGTATTCGAAAGTTTTTTTTTTTAACATTTAAATAAAAATCTAGAAAAGTTATTATTAGCTGTTCAAATATTTAATGTTTTCCACTACCTATATTTATTTTCACGTTGCCTTCATATTTTGGTTTGTTATGAGTGATTACACTAATCCCATATTATCAGGTCATATCATGGTTGCCGCTCTAATAGTAATTCAAAGTTCTCAACATCATTTTGGTATTTTCAGTGTCCTGAGATATTTGTCTATTATGCCGTGTAGAATAAGGTACTGATTACGCACTAACGCAGGATCTGCACAAAACATATATTTGCTCATCCAGTTCCCAAAAAAGCTGACGGAAATGTGCAGACTCATGAACTTTGGCCTTGTACATTACGTCACATCTTGACAAAAATGTATTAATATCATCCAAAAATACTGCGAATTAGGATTCGGACATCTTTATTTCGGTTAATATATTTTTTTCGGATAGTCTCTACAAATTCGTTAGTTTACATTTTGAAGACACAAGAAAAGTCCACAGTCTTAGGAACGTTGTGTCATAAGGCATTTACATTAACTGAGGTTTGATAGTCTAAATCCATTTAATAAGTTGACTGAATGTGTACTGTGATGGAATCTTTATTCTGTGTGCTCAGTAATATTACTGGCACATGTGAAACATAATCTAACCTCATCTTCAAAACCTAGCACCATAGATTTCCAACTGTGTTTATTAAACACTGTGGAGTAACTTATGTTATGACCTGACAATTTTGAATGCATGGAAAACATTACCTAACATCAACTTAAAAGCCCAGCCCCATAGATTTGAATAGGTGTTTAAGCCTTTATTTGGCGGTGTTACCCTGGAGAAACATGACACTGTATTCAATTTAAAAGTACTTTAGTGCGGTTCTTTGATAATTATAATATTGTACTATCGTGAACTAATCTAAAATTCAAAACCTAGTTCCATCAACTTGCCTCTGTGTTTCATAATTTCAATGGAGTGATTCCAGTTATGACCTAGCAATTTATAATACAAGAAGAACGTGACCTAACCTAAACTTCAAAACATTGTTCCATAGATTTCATCTGTGCCTAATATAGTCAGTGGAGTAATTTATGTTATGACCTGGTCATTTTGAATACATGAAATATGTGACCGAAATCAACTTCAAAACCTAGCTAAATAGAATTGCATCTGCGTTTGAAAAGGTCTGTGCAGTAACTTATGTTGTGACCTGGCAGTTTTAAGTACATGAGAAACAGAACTTTAGTCAAGTACAAAACCTAGCTCTAGAGATTTGCATCTGCATTTAATAAAGTCAGTGTAGTAACTTATGACCTGGAAATTTTGAATCGATAAATGGAAATTGTGACCAAATTTCAACTTCGAAACACAGCCCCATAGATTTGAATTGGTGTTTATCTTTTACTTAAGGGTGACGCCCTGGGGCAACAAGACACTGTGTTCAACTTAAAATTATTTTAGAGCGGTTCATTTGTAATTATAATATTGGCTTATCGTGACCTTATCTCGAATTCAAAACCTAGATCCATAGATTTGCATCTGAGTTTAATAGTCTCTGGACTAATGTATGTTATGACCTGACAATTTTGAATACATGTAAAATGTTCAAAACCTAGTTCTATCGATTTGCATCTGTGTTTAATAAAGTCTGGAGTAATGTATATCATGACCTGACAATTTTAAATACATGTAAAACGTGACCTAACCTTAAGTTCAAAACCTAGTTCTGTAAATTTGCATCTGTGTTTAATAATGTCTGTGGGTTAGCTAATGTCATGATCTGAAAATTTTGAATACATGTAAAACGTGACCTAACCTCAAGTTCTAAACCTAGTTCTGTCGATTTGCATCTGTGTTTAATAAAGTCTGTGGAGTAATGTATGTCATGACCTGACTATTTTCAATAGATACATGTAAAACGTGATCTAACCTCAAATTCAAAACCTATTTCGATCGACTTACATGTGTGTCTCATAAAGTCAATGGAGCTATTTATGTTATGTCTCGGCAATTTTGAATACCTGAAAAATGAGACCTAACCTCAACTTTAAAACCCAGCTCCAAAGACTTGTTTTGCGAAACACCATAAATAAATGTTAGATATCTAGAATCTTAAAAGATTTAAATAAAAAGATCAGATCTTGAATTGTAATCCCAGAGTTTCACGAGAGAAAATGAGGACAGATTAACAGAACTTGAAGCGCAAGATACAGCTGCAGATTTTAAAGCTTTTTTTTATGCGTTTAAAATAGAAGCTGGCAACAGTAAAGCTAGAAATACTTCATCAAATAGAAGTATAACAACACTTTTGAATACATGAAAGCATGACCTAACCCCAACTTCAAAACCTAGCTTCATCGATTTTTCATCTCTGTTTAATAAAGTCTGAGGAGTAACTTACGTTATGAGCTGGCAATTCCGAACACATGAACAACGTGACCTAACCTCAACTTCAAAATCTAGATCCATATATTTGCATCTGTGTTCTAAGTCTGTTGAGTAATTTATGTTATGAACTGGTAATTTTGAATAATATTTAAAACGTAACCTAACTTCAACTTCAAAACCTAGCTCCATAGATTTGCATCTGTGTTTACTAAAGTCTATGGAGTAATTTATATTATGTCCTGGCAATTTTGAATATCTGAAAAAGATGTAACCTCAACTTCAAAACCCAGCTCCAGACTTGTTTTGTCAAACACATTAAAGAAATTTTAGATGTCTAGACAGTGCTGAATGCCTGGCCACATAATTATAAGGCATTTATGAAATCAAATGACACAGTTTTCATGTGTTCATTCCGTAATGGCGAAACAAGAAGCAGATGTTCTGTTAAAATATCTGAAGTGTAATACATCCTATGTAACTTAGATGTGATATGATTTAAGTGTAAGTTATACATTATAAATATTGTCCAATATTCTTTTCAAGTTTTTCAACTGAATTCAATTGATACGTGTCTCAGAAGAAAAGACATGCAGCACTTTTCCTATTACTTGTTACACACTGTCATCTTGAATTATAGCGGGAAAAACCCCAAAAAATTACCGCAATAAAGTTCAAAGTCTAGTGAAATTATAAACTTCACGTCAAATATAGTAGCAGTATCTGTAAGAATAAAGTGATCAGATCTTAATCATAGTTGCAGGGCATTACAAGAGAAAATGTGCACAAATTAACAGAACTTAAACAGCAAGACGCAGTTACACACTTAGAAGCATTTTATGCGTTTAAAATAGAAGCTGGCAAACAGTAAAGCAACAAATCCCTCGTAAAATAGAATTATTTGTAACAAAACTTCACTTCCCTTTTAAGGAAATGGATGAAAATTTCCTTAAAGAATGAGTGAAGTTATGTTACAAATCATTATATCTTACGTAGTTCAGAGTCTTTGTTGATCATTTAACTAAAAGTCTGGAAATGTTTGAATTAGCTGTTCAAATATCTGATGTTTTCAATTAACTATATTTATTTTCACGTCGCCTCCACATTTTGGTTTGTTATGAGTTATTACATTTATCCAATAATTTTAGGTCATGTCATGGTTGCCACTCTAATAGTAACTCAAAGTTCCCAACATGATTTTGGTATTTTCGGCGTGTTCAGATATTTGTCCATCATGCCATTCTGATTATGGTAATGATTACGCACTTCACGCAGGTTCGGCAGCAAACGTTCATATATTTTCTCATCCAGTTCCCACAAAATTAGACTAAAATGTGGGGACTCATAACTTTTTTTTTTTTTTTTTTTTTTTTTTTTTTGTAATTTACATCCTCCAACGTTAAGTCACATAGGACGGTGAATGGAATAGGTGAAAGGATGCTCAAATGAGCCCAGAGTCCATTGAACTCAGATCTGCTCGACATTCGTCTTTCAGGATAAGGGAAAACCCCGGAAAAACCTCATCCAGGTAACTCACCCTTACCGAGATTCGAACTCGGGACCTCTTGAACGTGAGGCAGACCGGATACCATCCACGCTACCGAGGCAGGCTCAAATTTTGGAACTGAATATTACGTCACCTCCTGACAAAAATATTCATTAATATCATCCAGATATACGAGATTTAGGATTCGGACATCTTTATTTCTGATAATACAATATTTTGGATAGTCTCCGCGGAGTCGTTAGTTTACATTTTGAAGTCCCAAGAAGAATCCACAGTCTTAGGAATGTGGTATATAGCATTTCAATTAGCTCAGGTTTGATAGTCTTAATCCATTTTATAAGTTGACTAAAGGTGTGCTGTGATGGAATTTTTATTCTGAAGGCTCAGTAACATTAAGTCGATTTCTAGCACTTTCAAAGGAAATGTATTCAACACTATGTCCTCACCTTCTAAACATTATTTCCTCAGCATTTGCCTTTAACATTTCTTCTTCCTTTTTTAAATCCATACTGTCGCAGACCGCATTGTTGCGACTGGCGGTCGGCGCACACAAAGGGACAGACAGCGCAGCGCGGAGATAAAAAACTTGCCGAAACAGTTAAAGATAAATAACTGGAATGTTCTAGTGCCGTCTTGTTTGTTACATAAAATACCGGTAATTTCTCGAACAGTGAGCGGAGCTATAAAAGAAGCCGCAAATCGCCAGTGAGGGAGAGTCATGGTCGGAACTTAATTCGTGTGCGTACAACTGTGTTTTGAATGTGACCTCTTTTGTTTGTGATCAACAGCCTTGAGGACTGTATTTGTGTATGCTACATAATTGTGCTACAGTAAGGGTTGACCAAAGTGTGTTTCTACGGAAATAAAAAGCATATTGGAATGTCTGCAAACTGGACTTTAAATTTCATGAACCCACAAAGTCACAAAACTGTAATTTTAAAATGTAAAATGGTCTTATCAACCGAATGCTTTTAATTCCTAAAAGTTGTTGATGTCCGTAGTTTCTGTGTAGCCTTGTTAACAAGTGTAACTTGTTTAGCGACATTTTTACTTTATAAAGAAGGCTATGGGAATTCTGGAAGAATAGGAAATGACATTAAAACACAAAACATCAAACTATTCGCTAAACTGCGCTAAGCTAGCTTGATTGTAACCATGAGGACCAGTTCGATCCCAGACAATTGTTTGTGGAATTTGTGTTGCAGTGGCTGGTTTTCTCCGGCTTGAGTATACTAGGAGTGGAGCATGCCACAAAATAAATTAAATCAAAATGGCTCTAAAATTACTCATGCCTCCCTTAACTGTTCTATTTCTACTATCGAACAAATGATTAGTTCAACATTACTACCCAAAATAGGTAAAATAGTCCCCCGTTCGGATCTCCGGGTGGGGACATCTGCAGGACGTCAATTACAGATCACCCTCAAGATTCTCCAATGGAATGCAGAAGGACTTTCACAGAGTAAAAAAATGGAACTTAAAACGTTATAGAAGAAAAAGAAATAGACGTATTCATCATCCAAGAAGCCAATGTAACAAATGATCTACTAAAATATTTTGAAATTTCTGGATTTAATATATATGTTCTCCCCAAATCACACCAAATAGCTAGTGTCAAAACAGGTGTCAAAACAAACATCTTATCAAAGTTTAAAATTATAAAAGAAATGAAGCAAAAAGATAAAATAGAAATTATCCAAATTGAAATCTAGAGCTAATGGCTTCATTGCCAAAGCCTAGCATTTGAAAACCACAACAACACATTACTACCCATCTTTTACATTCATATAAAATAAATATATTGACCCATTCTCCCACAGATTATTAGTACAAAAAACGTTACCCTACTGTGTGCTTCAAGACAATTGAGTGAGATATTTGCAGTAATGACAGATTTATTACACACACCCACCCACACCCCCACCCACACCCACACCCACACCCACACCCACACCCACCCACCCACACACACACACACACAAACAAAGCTACCTGACATTTATCTTTTAAGAATAGGGCAAAACTCCAATTTAAGTCATATCGAACGATGAATGCAGTCATACTAAAATGAGTACAGGGAACATAGAGCTTAGTGTTACCAGACATTCATCTTTCCGTATAAGGGAAAACCTCCAACATTAAGTAATATGGGACAATGAATAAAATGAGGTTCAAATGAGTACAGAGTACATAGAGCTTAGAGTTAACACACATTCATATTTCAGGATAAGGGAAAACCTCCAACATTTAGTCAGACAGTGAATAAAATGTTCAAATGTGCCCAGGGTACACAGAGCTTAGAGTTATCCGACTTTCATCTTTCAGTATAAGCGAAAACCTACAACCTTAAGTCACATCGGATGATGAAATGATGCTCAAATGAGTCCAGGGAACATAGAGGTTAGGGTTAAAAGACATTCATCTTTCAAGATAAACCTCCAACTTAACTCATATCGAATGATGAATACAATAATGCTCAAATGAGTCAACATTACAAAGAGCTTAGAGTTACCACTCATCTTTCAAGGTAAGGGAGAAACCTCCAACGTTGTCATATTGGACAATGAATGAAATGATGTTCAAATGAGTTCAGAGTACATTGAGCTTAGAGTTGCCAGACATTCATCTTTCAGGATAAGGGAAAACCAAAAACGGCGTCATATCGGACGATGAATGAAATGATGTTCAAATGAGTCCAAAGTACATAGAGCTTACAGTTATCCGACATATATTGTTCAGGAAAAGAGACAACTTCCAACATTAGGTAATATCGAAAGATGAATGAAGTGATGTTCAAATGAGTCCAGAGTACATTGAGGTTACAGTTATCTGACATTCATAGAGGTAAAAACCTACATCGTTAAGTCATATCAGACAATGAATGAAATGATGTTCAAATGATTCCACAGCACATAGAGCTTAGAGTTACCAGACATTTGCCTTTTAGGAAAAGGGAAAACCTATGTACAATGTTAAGTCATATTGGAAGATGAGGAATTACCATTCATATCTAAGGTTAAGGTTAAACCTGCAACGTTAAGTCGTATCCGACAACGAATGAAATGATGCCCAAATGAGTCCAGAATACACAGAGCTCAGAGTTATCAGACATTCATCTTTCAGGATAACGGCAAATCTCCAACATTAAGTCATATCGTAGAATGAATGAAATAATGCTCGAATGAACCCAGGGAACACAGGGCTTAGAGTTAGAAGACATTTATCTTTCATCATAAGGAAGAGCCTCCAACGGTATGTCATATCGGATGATGAATGCAATTATTTTCAAATGAGAACAGGGTTGTTCAAATGAGTTCAGAGTACATAGAGCTTGGAGTTACGAGACATCCATCTTCAGAATAAGGTAAAACCTCCAAATTTATGTCATATCGGACGATGAACGAAATGATGTTCAAATGAGTCCATGGTACATAGAGATTAGAGTTGCCTAACATTTATACAAATATAACTGGTAATAAATGAATAATAAGGTAAATAGTTTTAAATTACAATCGTCTTTTATTTTTTAAGGGTAGAAATATCAGTAACAGTTTTTTTATACTTAAATTTTTCAATCTTCTTTTGTATAAAGTATTTATTAAAACCATTAATTAAAGCCGTATTAATAATATGTTTATATTGCTTGTTGAATTCCTCTTTATTCAGGGGTATATTTATTAATCAATAAATGAAAGTATTAAAAACAGCAAATTTATGTGGAAACGGGTTCAAACGTTTATTTTTATGTAATTATCGATATGAGTAGATTTTCTATAAACACCAAAATCCAATTTATTATTATTTCTTATATCTTCAAATCCAAAAAAGGAAGAAATCCATTAATTTCAGTTTCTAATGTGAATGTTATAGCTTTATATTTGAGTTTGATTTATGAGTCACTATGTTTACACTCAAACTTCACTTACTTGTTGTATAATTGAAACGTTTTCAAGATCATTCGATCTCATCCTCAGCGGTTTGGTGACTAAATGAACCTTCCTCTTCTTCCACTACTACGGAGCTCCGATCACTCTGCCATCTGGCGTAGATTTTGGAAATACAGGAAGCCCACACACATAGATAATTACATAAAGAAAAATGAATACAACCCAGTTTCATATCAACTAGCTGCCTTTAGAAGTCTAATTCACCGGCTATACAACATCCCACTGAGTAAGGATGGATTTTTGAAAGAACAACAACACATAAAAGACATAGCGGTATTAAATGGATTCAACCCAGCCATCATAAGGCACATGATGAAGAGAAAAGAAAAACTGAAGATAATATCAAAAAATACCACTCTCACACCACTTAAAAACACAAATTGGCAATATAGAAAATTCACCTACCATCCATGGGCTTTTAGAAAATTTGAACGAATCTTCAAAAGACTAAACTTAAAACTAGCACCCCAAAACAAATTCAGTCTGAGGAACCTGCTAAATAAACCACTGAAAAATACAATCCTCAACAATTTGAAATCAGGAATTTATCAGATTAGTTGCGAAACCTGTGAAAAAAGCTACATAGGAAAAACTAAGAGAAACTTGTTAACCAGGCAAAAAGAACACCAGAGGAACATTAAGTTGAAACAGAAAAATCTGCTGTTTCACACCATTTTTGGACAGAAAACCACAACATTGGCCACAACATTAAACAGTTAAAATCTTTAAGTACACCCATAGAATTGGATATTTGGGAAAAAATATTCATAAACAAAAACCGTGATAAAGTTATAAATTTTGAAATCCCGGCATTAAATGAAGTATTAAAACTTAGTGCCCCTAACACCAGATGGCAGAGTGATCGGAGCTTCATAGTAGTGGAAGAAGAGGAAGGTTCATTTAGTCACCAAACAGCTGAGGATGAGATCGAATGATCTTGAAAACGTTTGAATTATACAACAAGTAAGTGAAGTTTGAGTGTAAACATAGTGACTCATAAATCAAACTCAAATATGAAGAATACTTCACTGTTAATAATGCTTCTGCTTTTAATATCTATAGTTATAGCTTTATCTTGTAAATTTAGTAATTTTAAAGCATCGTTAATTTTTTATCAGGAACAATAGAAAAAATATCATCAACATATCTATACCATGTTTTAAAAATCAAAAGAAATGCTTTAGTGACTTGCATTTCGAAAAAAAAAGAACTCATAAAGAGATCAGCAAGAAAAGGTCAAAGAGGATTACCCATTGCTAAGCCAGAAGTTTGTTAAAAAAATCCTCATTAAAAGTAAATAAATCTTGACCCAAACAAAAATTAGTAAGTTCAACAAAATCAACTATTAAGTCCTCATGTAAATTTATTGAATTCAACCACTTTTTTAAGTAAATCAAAAGTTTTTCTCTAGCAATACTAGGAAATAAGGCAGTTATATCAAAAGAAATACAATATACAATATTGTTTTATATACAACACTGTCAATCTTATTTACTAGTTTAAGAGAATTTTTAATACTTAAACCCTCAAATTTATAAATATACATTTATAAATATTTAAAATTATAAATAAAGTCTGTGGAGTAACTTATGACGTATCCTGACAATTTTGAATCAATACATTCAAATCGCAACCTAACCTCAATTTCAAATACTATCTCCATATATCTGCATCTACCATTAAAAAGGTCTTAGACAGGCACGTATTTAGAAGTCAGTTTCCGGGTGAGGGGGTGTCCAGAAAATCTACATTGAATTATTTGCTTTTAATAAATAATCAGGGATGTGTTTTTATCCTGATAGTAAAAAATAAAAATATGTGTAATATATTATATTCACATGACTTTCTCCACCCAAGCATTTACAAATTGTTCTTAGAAAAGTTTGTTTCGTCTTGTTTCTTTGGATAAAGTCTGGAGAAAGGCCTTGCACATTGCACATTTGTTGTTCTTATATCTGGGATAAAGTGACAAAAGCAGTAATCAGATAATTAAAAACCGAACCTCATTTGAAGTATTAGATATCTTTGAATGAAAAAGGGAATACGAACTTGGAAGTTAAAAATTACATACCTTTAAGTAAGTATCTGGGAATTCTAATCAACAAATTATAATATATCGGAATTGGTTAAATTTGTAATACAATATTGTAATTGACATTATTTGTGTATTTTAACGAGTTCTACAACTGCTGTGCAGTAACTCTTCGTTTATCTCTTAAATAACTTCATTTCTGCCAGACAGTGAATGGAGACGTTAAGATGAGAAGCTTGAATAAACCTTTTTCGATTTTTTTAAACTAAGTCTTATTTTAACTATTTATTAAAAAATTGAAATGATTATTCATTTGCGGAGTCCGGACTCCCTGGAACCTACCCTAAATACGTCTCTATCTGTATAGTAATTTGTGTTATGTCCTAGCAATTCTGAATACATGAAAAAGTGACCTAACCTCAACTTCAACAGCTGGGTCCACGTATTTGCATCTGTGTTTAATAAAGTAAGTGGAGTAATTTATGTTACGACCTGGTTATTTTGAATGCTTGAGAAACTTAACCTAACCACAACTCAAAATCCTAGCTCCATAGACTTTTTTTGTGAAACACCGGAAATAAATGTTAGATATCTAGAAAGTGGTGCATGCCTGGCTAAACATTTAATCATAACGTATCCATGAAATCAAATGCCACGGTTTCTATATTTTCATTCCGTAATGGCAAAACAAGTAGCAGATATTCTCTTAAAACTCCTGAAGTGTAATATATTGTAACGGGACCGCTGGAACACCCTGTGAAACCAGCTGCGAACGGAAGGCAGGGGGGAGGACCGCGTTAGCCACACCTCCTCCTCGTTTGTCTTGTAGTGGTGACAGGCTGTGGTCAGGGGAAAAATGACTGTGTCGCCTGTTTTTCTCTACACCTGTTTCTCGATCTTTCGTTTACTGGAACATTCTCCTGGTCACTAGAAAGCGGGATATTCCGATATAAAGAGGGTTACAGACAGACGGAGTTAGTTAGTCAGTCAGTTGTTGGTTTGAGTTGGTCAATCAGTTGGTTAGTGTGTGAATGAGGACAGTTCTTGGTGTAAGAAGGCAGTGTTAGTCAGTGACGTGTTAATGAACGAAAGGATTGTGCAACGGAAGACTGTACGTAACTGGTATGTGCAACGGAGTTTATGTAATCGCGAGTACAAGTGAAGTTGTAACGGACGAACTGGTGAATTGTATTGTGTGCAGCAAGTAATTCTGTGTGATTGGCAAGTGTTAAACTGTAAGTCGGTGGAAATAAAGAACATTGTTGAGTGGTGTAATTGGACTTTTTATTTCACGAACCCACGAAGTCACACTGGTGTCAGGAAGCGGGAAAACAACATCACCGAACATTACAACGATGGAGGCAGCATTAGAAAAGATTTTAGCGGAACTAACAGAGATACTGGAGACTAGAAATAACCTGGCCGCGGAACTGAAACTAATCAGGACGGCTAGGGACAACATCGCCGAGAAGATGGAACAAATGAAGGCCGAGTTAACCACGGAAATGAGAGCAGCGAATGACGGTCTGGCTACCGAAATGAAGGTGGCGAACGAGGCTCTCGCCGCCAAGTTTGAGGAACGGTTGGCCGGCGTGAGGGATGACGTCGCGAACCTGGGCAAGCGGAAGAATCAAGTAGACGACCGCCTTAATGACTTAGAGGAAAAGGCCGACAACATCGCAAAACCCCTCACCCGCCTGACGGAGGAAAACCGGCCTTATGTGTGGACGGAGGACGCCGAAGACGCTTTCCAGCACCCGAAGGGGACCCTGTGCAGTGCTTCAATTTTGGGTTTCCCACAACCGGGTGGCGCCTTCATTGTGGACACCGACGCTAGTGACCATTGCATTGGAGGTGTCCTATCGCAGATCCAGGACGGCCATGAGCACACAAGAGTGGAAGAGAAGGAGCGTGCCGCAGCAGTCCGAGTAGTTGTGGCAGTGCCTGCTGAAGGCTGGGATAGCGCAGGCCTGAGGAGGGAGCAGCTGGCGGACGCAGACTTGGGGCCACTCTTGAGGGAAGTGGACGCAGGGACGAGACCAGCCTGGGAGGACATCGCACCGAGGAGCGCCACCTACAAGTCGCACTGGGCCCAATGGGACTCGTTGAAGACCAGAGAGGGCGTGCTGTTCCGGGTATGGGAGTCACCCGATGGGAAGGCGCAGAGAGAACAGTTGGTACTTCCCCGGAGCAAGGTCCCGGAAGTCTTGGAGGAAGTGCACGCCGGTACTTCAGGAGGACACCTGGGAGCGAACCGAATGATTCACAAACTACGGCAGCGCTACTTCTGGCTGAGACTCCGAGCAGATGCTGGTGGTACACCTGGACCGCCTCGCACGCTACGTTGGGGTTGTTCGGGGGCGAACAGCTTTGAGGAGGGAGCAGTGTAACGGGACCGCTGGAACACCCTGTGAAACCAGCTGCGAACGGAAGGCAGGGGGGAGGACCGCGTTAGCCACACCTCCTCCTCGTTTGTCTTGTAGTGGTGACAGGCTGTGGTCAGGGGAAAAATGACTGTGTCGCCTGTTTTTCTCTACACCTGTTTCTCGATCTTTCGTTTACTGGAACATTCTCCTGGTCACTAGAAAGCGGGATATTCCGATATAAAGAGGGTTACAGACAGACGGAGTTAGTTAGTCAGTCAGTTGTTGGTTTGAGTTGGTCAATCAGTTGGTTAGTGTGTGAATGAGGACAGTTCTTGGTGTAAGAAGGCAGTGTTAGTCAGTGACGTGTTAATGAACGAAAGGATTGTGCAACGGAAGACTGTACGTAACTGGTATGTGCAACGGAGTTTATGTAATCGCGAGTACAAGTGAAGTTGTAACGGACGAACTGGTGAATTGTATTGTGTGCAGCAAGTAATTCTGTGTAATTGGCAAGTGTTAAACTGTAAGTCGGTGGAAATAAAGAACATTGTTGAGTGGTGTAATTGGACTTTTTATTTCACGAACCCACGAAGTCACAATATTTTATGTAACATGACTTATATGACTGTGCACATTGCCCTAATGCTTTTAAACATAAACAATAATTCGGATAAGTAAATTGGAGTCTCCACACTCTAAATAAGTTATAGATTTTAAATACTGTATAATACTTTTTTCAACTACGTACCTCAAAAGAGATGAAAGGACTTCCACATTTGAAGTTTTTCCATTATTTTGAATTTAATCAATACCGAAATTATGAAAGGCATCCAAAAATTTTTGAAGATCCATTTCAAATATTATAATCATATCTGTAACAATAAAGAGACCATATCTTGCATAATAGTTGCAGGGTATTACGAGAAAAATAAGCACAAATTAGCATAACTTGAAGAGCAAGATGCAGTTACAGATTATGTCTTTAATGTGTTTAACATAGAAGCTAGAAACAGTAAAGCAATAAATACTTCATAAAATTGAATTATTTGTAACTAAATCTCAGCAACCTTTTAAGAAAATTGATGAAATTTACTTAAAGGATAAGTAAAGCTTTGTTAAATAATTATATTTCATTTATTTCAGAGTCTTTTTGAATCATTTAGCTGAAAATCAAGAAAAGTTCTAATTAGCTGTTGAAATATGTGATGTTTTCAATTAACTGCATATATTTTCACGTTGCCTTCACATTTTGGTTAATTATGAGTTATCACACTTGTCCAATAATTTTAGGTGATGTCATGGTTGCCGCTCTAATAGTAACATTATAGATCTCAACATGATTTTGGTATTTTCAGCGTCTTCAGATATTTGTCCATCATTCAATGCCGAATTGGTAATGATCACGCACTTCACATAAATTCTGCAGCAAATTTTGTCATTGGACATTACGTTACCTCCTAACAAAGATATTTATTAATATTATCCAAAAATACTGCAATTTGGGATTCAGTTATCTTTACTTCTGTTAATACACTTTTGTATAGTCTCCGTGGAGTCGTTAGTTTAAAATCTTGAAGTCTCAAGAAATTCCAAATATTACGTATAAAATGAAGATAGCTACAGTAAAACAATATATATTAAACAAATATAACTACTTGTCATCAACGCTTCACTTTTCTAAAGAAAATTATGTTAATTTTTCTTATTAATTGGTCTTATTCAATTACTAAGAAAAATTGACATTATTTTCTTAAGGTAAGTGAAGTTTTTGCTACAAATAGTTATATTTGTGTAATATCCAAAGAGTTAAGAACGCGGTGTCATATAGATTTCCACTAACTGAGGTTTCACAGTCTTAATCGATTTAATGAGTTGGCTATTTGAAGGTTTGCTGTGATGGAACCTTTCATTCTGTAAGCTAAGTATTATTTAGTCTATTTCAAACACTTTCACAGGAAAATTATGCAATATTAATTACTCACCGTATTGGTCAGTTACCTCGGAATGGGTCTGTGGTGTTTTTGGTATCTTTTTTGCCATTTTGCAACTATAAATTTTGATAAACCTAACAGCTTAGCTATAAATCATAAAACTTGTTGAAATTCCTGTTATCCGTGTAGCCTTGGTAGCAACAGTCACTTGTTTAGCAAAATGTTTATTTTATAACGAAGGCTATGGGGATTCAGGAAGTCAACGAAAGCATCAAACAGAGCATCAAACTATTCGCTAAAATACGGTTACACTGCTTGACTGTTACCAGGAGGCCTGGGTTTGATCCCATACAATAGCTTGTGGAATTTCTGATGCAGTGGCTGGTTTTCTCCGGTTTTAGTACTCTAGGAGTGGAGCATGCCAGCAAACAAATTAAATGAAAATGGTACTAAACTTAGCCATGCCACATTTATATATACTATTGCTACTATCAAACCAATTAGTAATTCAGTTCTCAAATTACATTACTGCTGAACTTTCACATTCATATAAATATATTTAGACATTCTCCCATAGATTAAGAGTACAAAAAAGAGTTATTCTACTGCCTGCTTCAAGTTGATCGAGAGATGTTTGCAGCAATGATTGTTTTATTACACGCTGTTCAAATACACACACACACACACACACACACACACACACACACACACACACACACACACACACACACACACACACACACACACACACACACAAACACGAGTTACCCGGCATTTATCTCTAAAAAATAAGGGTAAACCTCCAATTTAAGTCATATGGAACGATCAATGCAATGATGCTCAAATGAGCCCAGAGTACATAGAGCTTAGAGTTACCCGAAATGCATATTTCTGGATAAAGCAAAACCTACAATATTAGGTAACATCAGACGATGAATGAAATGATGTTCAAATGAGCAAAGGATACATAGAGCTTATCCACTACGTACCACGACCTATTCTTCCCACAGTGTCATGATTGGCGTGCACTCATTCAAAATATATAACTAACATAACCTAATCTGCTCTGAATCACAAACATCAATACTTCTCAACGTTCTAGGACGTTAGTTATAATAATAATAATAATAATAATAATAATAATAATAATAATAATAATAATAATAATAATAATAATAATAATAATAATAATAATAATAATAATAATAATAATAATAATAATAATTAATAATAATTAATAATTAATAATAATTAATAATAATAATTAATAATAATAATAATAATTAATAATAATAATAATAATTAATAATAATAATAATAATTAATAATAATAATAATAATAATAATAATAATAATTAATAATTAATAATAATAATAATTAATAATTAATAATAATAATAATTAATAATTAATAATAATAATTAATAATTAATAATAATAATAATTAATAATTAATAATAATAATAATTAATAATAATAATAATTAATAATTAATAATAATAATAATTAATAATTAATAATAATAATAATAATAATTAATAATTAATAATAATAATAATTAATAATTAATAATAATAATAATAAATAATAATAATAATAATAATAATAATAATAATAATAATAATAATAATAATAATAATAATAATAATAATAATAATAATAATAATAATAATAATAATAATAATAATAATAATAATAATAATAATAATAATAATAATAATAATAATAATAATAATAATAATAATAATAATAATAATAATAATAATAATAATAATAATAATAATAATAATAATAATAATAATAATAATAATAATAATAATAATAATAATAATAATAATAATAATAATAATAATAATAATAATAATAATAATAAAAAAATCGCTCCACTCGCGTGCCTTGATATTGTCGCGAACCCGTTATTGTCGGGAACCCGATTCCCGAAACTTCAACAGCCGTGTCAAGGACCGTACCGGGTGGTAAAGAGGATCAACGATGTGGTCTACCGCATCCAGAAGGTGCCCCGAGGGAAGATGTTGGTGGTACACCTGGATCGTCTGGCTCGCTAGGATGGTACTGTTCGGGACGGCCAGCCTTGAGGAGGGAGCGGTGTCGCGAACCCGTTATCTACGATCGCGCGACTTGTTTACACAAAGGAACTGATAAGCGGGCAGTGTGGGAACAAAGAGCCGGCAGATAATGATAGTACGTAGATAAAGTTCTGCCAAAACAAACAAACAGAGATAAATGGAAATTTCTAGTGACTTCTTGACTGATAGATACTGTTCGGGTTCTGATTTATTTTAGAATAATCTAGAATTTATCAGTGAAGTATTTAAAGAGGCGACGACTCGCCAAGAGTAGTAGTAGAAAACAGCTGTGAAGTGTTGTAACGAGAGCTGATGTTGTAAAGTGATCAGAACGCTGTTTGTTATTGTCATCGACCTTGGAAGATTGTGCTGTATATGTGATGTAATGTTGCTACGTGAGAATTGAACCGTGTATTTCTACAGAAATGAAGAACATTTAGAATTTCGGAAAATTTGACTTTTAATTCTACTAACCCACATAGTCACAATTGGCGTCAGGAAGTGGAACATTTTGACCATGGACGCGGTATTGGAAAAGATTTTACACAAAATGGAAGAAATGAAGGCCGAGTTAACAACGAAGACGGAAACGGCAAAAAACCACCTGGCAGCGGAACTGAAAGACATGAAGACGGCGAATGACACCTTCGCTGCAAAGACGGAAGCGGCAAACAAAATCTTGGCCGAGACGATGGCTACAACAAAGGCCGAATTAACCACAGAAATAAAAGCGGCGAACGACAGCCTCGCCACAGAAGCGAAGACTGCGAAATAGGCCCTTGCCGCCAAATTTGAGAAACAGCTGGCCGGCGTGAAAGATAACGTCACAGAGTTTGGCGAGCACGTCGAAGACCTGGAGAGTCGCGTTAACGAGCTGGAGGAAAAGGCCGACAGCAACGCAGAGTCCCTGAACGCCATGGTGGAGGACGTCGTCGGCAGGAGGTTAAAGCATTTAAAGGTCGAGGCGTCGGGACGTGACACAACATTTGCGCGCGTCAAACATCCTAAATACGACTGCGCGACAACTTTCGAAGTCTTCTGCCGTCAGTTCGACACGGTGGCCAAACACAACAAATGGTCACCAGAGGAAGAGGCCAAACAGCTAATAGCCAGTCTCCAGGGACGGGAAGCAGAAGTCCTGAATGCGGTCCAGACAGCGGTGGCACCCAAGGACATATGGGAGGCCCTGGAGATTCGCTTTGGAAACCACCGCTTAGCCGCAGCGTACCACAGCCAGCTGAAGGCAAGGTCACGGCGGCCAGGGGAGACGCTGCAGGAGTTCGCCCTTGCAATTGAGCAGCTGGCTAGCAAAGATTTAGTTCACCTCCCAACAGAGTTCATATCCCGGGAAGCCACCTACACATTCGTTGACGGGGTACGAGGCACGGAGATTCAACAGCCCCTAATGCTCGGCGACTACAACTACATCCACGAAGTGCTAACGGCAGCATTAAGGATGGAGGCGTCCAAGCTGACAGCTACCCTGATTTCCAGAACAAGGAATATCCGTTAAAATGGAGACCGAAGCCCAGTCGAGGGACGCCGGCGAAGACCTAGCGGCCTGTGTTGGGCGTGTGGATAGCCGGGACACTTGGGAAAAGACTGCCCACACCAGGAAGAGCAGCCGGAAAACGAGTACTGGCCGTCGTGGCGAGGACGTAGGCACCATCACCACCATCCCCTCGAGTGACACCGCGCGCCGTCAGCCGGCGTATGGATGACAGCCTCATCGTGGACGATTGGGTGAGAGGGAAATCGTGCCGCGTGCTGGTGGACACCGGGGCAGCCGTAACCATTATCAGAACTGACGTGGCCAAGGGTTTTCCGACGAGGAAGCCGAGCCGATAATATCAGCTTGTGACGGTATCGGCTGACACCTTGCCTGAGGAGAAGGAGGCCCTACTGAAGTTGACCTTGGGACGGACTGCCGTGCGTCTGTGTGTGTTCGTCGCGAAGGTGGCTGAGGACGTGATACTGGAATTGGATGCCCTCGGGAGCCACGAGACGACGGTCGACGTCAGCAGGAATGTCCTGCGGCTTAATGGAGAAGAGGTCATACTCCGGCAACCCAAAGACCGCCTTGGAATCTGCAGGGTCATCTTGAAGGAAGACGTGGTGGTCCCCGCGAGAAGCGAGGTGCTTGTGACGGCGCGACTGGAAGGTCATCGGGCGAATAACATGCTAGATCAGAAGACGCCTGTGCACGGACTGTGTGTAGCCAGAACATTGTTGCAGTGCAGAGAGGAGGTACCAGTGAGGCAGCTCAACCTGACAGACACCGACGACATCCAGGCCGGGACAGAGTTGGGGACGTGCGAGCTCGTGGCCAGCGTGACAGCAATCGACAAGACACAAGAGCCGGTACCGACGCAACATCTGGGGCCCCGGCTGGAAGGCTTATTGGAGAGGGCGATCGACCACCTGACCACGGAACAGCTGGAGAAAGTTCGACAACTGCTGAGGCGATACCAGCGCCTCTTCAGCCAAGGTAACAGTGACTACGGCCGCACGGACAAAGTGCTTCACCGCATCGACACCGGAGACGCCTGGCCAATTCGGCAACCACCTAGACGCGTTCCGCTGGCGAAACAAAGGGTGGTACGAGACATGCTGGAGGAAATGAGATACAGGGGAGTAATCGAAGAGTCTGGCAGCCCTTGGTGTTCCCCTGTAGCTCTTGTGGCAAAGAAGAAATACTGCGTCACCCGACGAGAGTTACTGGCGGTAGTAAAGACCTTGGAGCATTTCCAAAAATACCTGTATGATCAGCCAATCCACCTGAAGACTAATCACTCCGCCCTAACCTGGCTACTGAGCTCTAGAAACCTGGAAGGCCAGACAGCACGCTGGGTACAGAGGCTAAAGGAGTACGTCTTCACCTCTGAGCATCGTAGAGGGAAGAGCCACGGTAACGCAGACGCCATTTCCCGAAGACCCTACCCAGATGAGTTTAGCCCGGAGGTTCTACTCCCATTAGTCCTGATTTCGTAGGAACTGGACCCGGGGCTCCTTCAACCAGGGAGTATCCGAGCTGTCCCAAAGGGTGCTCGGCTCCTCCGAGGTGCTTTCCATAGGGCAAGACCTAGAGACTAACAAGCCCCCCCATCTGGTCGTATGGACTCAAGACGGGATGGAAGTGGATACGCCACTTACGCGCGTCGATACTCAAGGTGAAGACTACCGAAAAACCTCGGTGGGGCGCCTGGTGATCTAGCACACCTTCTACTAGCTTTGCAGGCTAGTACCCGGGTCACTTAATGGCTTCCCTCAACCCCGTCCGAAGACGTACCCGATTCCCACGGGTTTCGGGAACACACTGCCCCCTCGAGTCCATCCCAATCCGAACAACTCCCGAAGGAGGGGCTCGGCTGTTCGGCCCGAGGTTCCTCTAGTAACGTCAGAAGTACCACGAATGCTAGTGGTCCGCAGCGCCCGCACTTTGGCAGCTGAAAGGGACGGATCCCTTCCCCTAGGGGACCCAGAGGAGTGCTGCCAATGCACAAGAGTGGAAGAGAAGAAGCGCCACCTACAGGTCGTTCTTGGCCCAATGGGACTCACTGAAGACAAGAGATGGCGTGCTGTTCCGAGTATGGGAATCACCTCATGGGAAGACGCAAAGAGAAGAGTTGGTACTTCCCTAAAAGTAAGGACCCGGAAGTATTGGAGGAAGTGCGCGCCGGTACCTCAGGAGGACACCTGGGAGCAGAACGGACGATCGACAAATTTCGGCAGTGTTACTACTGGCTGAAGCTCCGAGCAGACGGTGAGAGATTGTGCCGTCAATGTCACGTGGGTGCGGCAAGTCACGGTCCCCAGACTAGGAGCCGGGGTCGTATGCAGCAGCTCAACGTCGGAGCGCCATTCGACTGGATCGCCGTCGACATAGCTGCACCATTCCCAGTGTCCGACCGAGGCAACAAGTACCTGATGGTGGTCGTGGACTACTTCACCAAGAGGCCAGAGGTGTATGCCATCCCGAATCAGGAGGCAAAGACTGCCTCGTGGAGCAAGTGTTTTGCTGATTTGGGTACCGTTAGAGCTCCACAGCGACCAGGGTATCAATTTTGAATCCAATCTAATGAAGGAGGTACTAGAAAGACTTGGGGTTAACAAGACCCGCACAACACCTCTACATTCCCAGTCGGATGGCATGGTCGAAATGTACATCGAGACCTTAGACGAACACCTGAGGAAGGTCGTGGTCGGCCATCAGTGATATTGGGACATCAAGGTGCCACTGTTCTTGCTGGCCTACCGCTCGTCAACACACGACACCACTGGGATGACGCCAGCCAGCTTAGTGTTCGGCCGAGAGTTACGCCTCCTCTGTGATATGACTCTTGGAAGCCCCCCGGATGCAAAACACCAAGCTACCGAGTATGTGGAGAATATGGTGGACCATCTCTACCACATGTATGAGATGGCTCGTCAGAACATCCAGAAGGCGAGCGACCGCATGAAGACCAAATACGACAGGCAAACCAACAGCCAAGGGTTCCAGCAGGGTGACCTTGTCTGGTTTTACCGCCCTACCCGGCCTAAGGGACGATACCCGAAACTTCAACAGCCGCGGCAAGGACCATACCGGGTGGTAAAGGGGATCAACGATGTGGTCTACCGCATCCAGAAGGTGCCCCGGGTGAAGATGTTGGTGGTACACCTGGATCGTCTGGTCCGCTAGGATGGTACGGTTCGGGACGGCCAGCCTTGATGAGGAGCAGTGTCACGAACTCAGTATCTACGATCGCGCGACTTTTTTACAAAAAGGAACTGATAGGCGGGCATTGTGGAAACAAAGAGCCGGCAGATAATGATAGCACGCAGATAAAGGTCTGCCGAAACAAACAAACTGAGATAAATGGAAATTTCTGGTGACTTCTTGACTGATAGAGATTATTCGGTTTCTGGTTTAGTTTAGAATAATCTAGAAATTATCAGTGAGGTATTTAAAGAGGCGACGACTCGCCAAGAGTACAATCAGCTGTGAAGTGTTGTAACGAGAGCTGATGTTGTGAAGTGATCATATCGTTGTTTGTCATTGGCATCGACCTTGGAAATTTTGTTGTATATGTGATGTAATGTTGTTACGTGAGAATTGAAGTGTATTTCTACGGAAATAAAGAACATTTAGAATTTTGGCAAATTGCAATTTTAATTCTACAAACTCACAAAGTCCAAAATAAACACGCGTTCCTAAATATCTTAAGCATCCTATGCTTTGGTATGACATTTGTCAGTCATTGGCTGTATTCTTTATTCTTATACTGGCAACACTTATTTTGTTTAAAACGATTGGACATAGGAAATGGCATCTGCCAGGAAATTGGGAAATAGTTCTCGAGCCGTTGGATGGTACAGAATGTCGGAACTCTGCCTTCCAGCTTGTGAATATCTATTCCTCAGGGAAAAGCATTTTATTACATAAATATAGTGATTTATCTTGTCAGGTGAGTTAAACAGCAACGGATAGCAGTGTCAGTAGTTATTTCAGAGCAAATCGCTTTACATCAAACAAAGGTACTTGATCAGAATATAATAACTGAGCCCTTAATTATGGACATCCCTTAACTTCTGTGGTTCTCAGGGTTCGCACATACATGTTGACATAAACCGCTGTCTTCTGGAATTTATATGCCGTGATATTCGCATAAAACTTTGTACCAAGAAACTCTAAGTTGTACGTACAAAGATATATACTTCTCTTTCAAACCTGTTAATGAATATATTTAGAGGAGCTAAAGCTGCATTGGTGTTTAATAAATTATGTGGAGTAATTTATGTTATGATCTGAAATTTTGAATACATGAAAAACGTTACCTAACCTCAACTTAAAAAGTCAGCTCCATAGATTTGCATCTGTGTATAATAAAGTCTGTGACGTAAATTATGATGTGACCTGGCAATTTTGAATCGATACATGGAGATCTCGACCTAGTCTCAACCTCAAAACCTACCTCCATAGATTTGCATCTATGTTTAGTAAAGTCAGTGGAGTAATTTATGTTATGACCTGGCAATTTCGAATACATGTAAAGCGTGACCTAATCTCAACCTTAAAACCTACTTCCATAGAACTGCATCTGTGTTCAATAAAGTCTGTGGAGTAACTTATGATGTGATCTGGCAATTTTGAATCGATAAATGGAAATCTCGACCTAAGCTCAACCTCAAAACCTACCTCCATAGATTTGCATCTATGTTTAGTAAAGTCAGGGGAGTAATTTATGTTATGACCTGGCAATTTCGAATCCATGAAAAACGTGACCTAACTTCAACGTTACAACCTAGCTCCAAAGACTTGTTTTGTGAAGCAGCTTAAGGATACCGATGTCTGAAAATTTGAACTTCTGAACTAATAACGCTAGCTTTTTAAGATTTATACCACAGATGTAACTTAGTGCAAATATGCTACAGCCCAAATTTTCTCAATTTCATTTTGATAGTTTGGGTCAAATTTATTTATTGTTGTTTACGTTACCTAAAATGTCCCTTGTCACAAAATAACTTAAATTTTGATCAAATATTTTAAAAACAGTTTCCCAATATATCCATTTCTTTAATTTTCCCTAGGTTTTTCTGTGTCTCGACATCTTTAGACTCCAGGAATTTTTAAAGGTATGAATATGGCCTTTTGGCCCAATATTTGAAACTGTTCTGCTTTGAAGTAAAGAAAGTGTGCTTAAAATGCATCTCAACATAAAACACAGATCAATTTACATTCAATGTATCTCTATGAACGTGTGTAGCAAGTTTCATTAGTCTAACACCAAAACTGCGAAGAAAGGAGCATTTTATATGATAAAAAGTGCTGAACTTTTCAATAACTAGAAAACAAGGATGAAGAATTAGAAATCATATCATTCATGTAACTTTAACACTAGATTAGAGCATTTAAAATAGTTTTTTTTTAATTTACGTCCCCCAACGTTAAGCCATATCGGACGATGAATTGACACGGCGAAACGGTGCTCAAATGAGCCCAGGGTCCTTAGAGCTTAGAGTTACCCGAGAGTCCTATTTAAGGATAAGGGAAAACCCCGGAAAAACCTTATCCGGGTAACTCTCCCTGACCGAGATTTGAACTCGGGACCTCTTGAGCGTGCGGCAGACACACTAGCATCTACGCTACCGAAGTGGGCATTAAAATAGCTTGCGGATGCTATGTAAGCGTTATTTGGATTTTATAGACTAAAAAAAGAAAAAGTTATTTTTTGAAATTATTCATGAAATTTCAATCATATATGTAACCTTAAATAAATTTTAGATATCTAGAAAATGGTGCATGCCCGGCTATATATTGTTGCGTGTATAGGCTGAGCAAGATTTGGAAATTTCTGTAATCATTATTCTGTAACATGTATTTTCGATGCCTTGAGTCTGGGCACAGCTGTGTGTAAAAGTTGTATGATTAAGCATAAATTCTGCAGACTGGCAAAACATGCGCTTTGGACTGGTGAATCATACATCCTGCTGGCCTAGGGAAATAATTCACAGGTGGCCTGCAACAGCTCTCAACTTGTTCTCTATGTTTTAAACAATGAATCACACATCCTGCTGATCAAGGGAAATAATGATTAGTCGGTCAGTAACAGGTTTAAACATGTTCTCAATGATGTAAAACAATGATTCCGCAATATGGTGCAGTTAGCGTGGGAATCGCTGAGTTGAGTTTTTGGTAGGACCCCTATTTAAGATTGGTTGAGTTAGCCCCCAGAGGAGAGACTTCACAGAGATTTCAGAGGGGACTTGCTGCTGGTCTCTGTAAGAATCAACAAGAGTTTATTTCAAAGTGCTACCACGAGTAAGATAGCCAGCAGGGCGTACCAGATTGTACACCTTTTGACAGTCACACAAGGTTCACGCCATACAAACAACACATCGCCAAAGGCAAAGTTGCATTATGTTATTATGTATTTAAATGTTACCAAAGCGCCCCTGATCTCATCCAGATCCAGGGAGTGCCCTGTAGAAATTCTAGGCATCTTTGAAATATAGTTATTCAGTTCAGTTTGACTTAGATGTTTCTTTCGCTCTAACCTTTCAGTAGTTAAAACCCCGGTTGCAGATTAGGTTTGTAAGTCTTTCAACCCCCCCCCCCCCCCGTTACAATTCTGGTCCACAACAATATTTAATTATAATTTATCCATGAAATGAAATGCCACGATTTCCATCTCTTCATTCCCTAATGGCGAAACAAGAAGCAGATGTTCTGTTAAAATACCTGAAGTGTAATATTTCTATGTAACATAGTTATGCTGTGATATGGTTTTACGCATTGCCCTACTGCATTTAAATATAAATAATTTGGATATGTAAATTCGAATCTTCACATTGTAACTAAGTTATGGATTGTAAATATTGTCTAATACCCTTTTAAATTTTTTCAACTGAATCCAGTACGTACCTCAGAAGAGAAGAAAAGACCTCCGCATCTGAAGTTTTTCCTATTCAGCACGATACAATTTCATAATTTTGGGTTTAAGTAGGAATCAACCCATTAAGATTGCTGAAATGTGGTAAAAGATCCAGTGAAATTGTAGCCTTTATGTCCAATTTAATATCAATATATGTAACAATAAAAACACCAGTTCTTGAATCATAGTTGCAGAGTATTATGAGAAAAATGGACCTAAATTAACAGAACTTCAAGAGCAAGATTCAGTTACAAATGTGTTTAAAATAGAAGCTAGCAACAGTAAAGCAACAAATACTTCATAAAATAAAATTATTGGTTAGTGAACCTGAGTTACCTTTTATGGAAATTGATGAAAATTTCCTTAAAGGATAAGAAAAGCCTTGTTACAAAATCTTATGTAGTTAGTTCAGAGTCTTTGTTGGTCATTTAACTGAAAATCTAGAAAACTTCTAATTAGGTGTTCAAATATGCGATGTTTTCAATTACCTGCATTTATATTGACGTTGCCTCCACATTTGGCTTTGTCGTGAGTTGTTAGACTTATCCAATAATTTTAATTAATCTTGACTTCTAACTGTCTTCAGGTATTTAGCTACCGTTCCATGGAGATGATGATAAACACTGCAAATTTCACGAAGGTTCAGCAACAGACACTTATATATTTGTTCGTTTATTTCTTCCAATTTCTGCCGAAAATCTGGGGAGGCATTATGTACGGCATTGCACAATAATTTAGTTCTTGCGAAAAAACAATCGTTAAATACGTCCAAATTTTGTACAATGTGGTTTTCGGACTTCTTCATTTTATCTATTACACTACTCCGGGTAGCGTCTGCTAGTTCCTTATTTTCCACGCGGGAAGTCACAAGAAGTAGCCATACACTTAAAATTGATGTATTGTATAGCATTTCAACTACTAGTCGTTTTATAATCTTCACCCAGTTTAGTAGTTCTTCGTTTGTACGTATGCCGTTACACTCTCTTTCGGTTTTAAATTTTATTATTATTACATTGAGTTCTAAAACTTTTAAGGGAAATTTGTTCAATATTAACTCCTCGCCCTGATAATTTACGTCCTCAGCTTGTGCCGAACACATATTGAAATATTACACTGCAAATTTTACACTTAAATATTACACTGGAAATTTTGCTGAACCTTACTCTAAGTTCCAAAAGTTATTGATTTTCCTGGTTTCTGTGTAGCCTTAGTAACACCTGTCACTTGTTTAGTAGAATATTTGTTTTATAAAAAAAACTATGGGAATTCTATGAGACAACGGAATTACTCTAAACCACAGAGCATCAAACTATTCTCTAAACTACGGTTAGACAACTTGACTGTCACCAAAAGCACCGGGTTCGATCCAAGACGATCGCTTGTGGAATTTGTGGTGCAGTGACTGGTTTTCTCCGGGATCTCCGGTTTCCATTACATAATTGCTCCATTATCGTCTTTCCTATAACCAGCCTTTCCTATCATCAGCGGCATATAGTATTCTTGAGGAATGGAGCATGTTAGCAAATAAATTAAAACAAAATTACACTAAACTTAGCCATGCTCACTTAAAAATTATATGGCTATCGAACAAATGAGTAATTCAATTCACAAATAACATTACTACCGATCTTTTACATTCATATAAATATATTCATCCATTCTCCCATACATTAATAGTACAAAAACATTATTCTACTGTCTGCTTCAACGTAACCGAGTAAGATATTCGCAGCAATGACTGTTTTATTACACACTGTTCAAATACACCCACACATACACACACAAGCTACCTGACTTTATCTTTCAAGATAAGGGTAAACCTTCAATTTAAGTCGTATCGAACGACGCATGCAATGATGCTAAAATGAGCCCATGGACTATAGAGCTTGGAGTTACCACACAGTCATCTTTCAGGATAAGGTAAAACCTCCGACATTGAGTCATATCATGATGTTCAAATAAGTACAGAGTACATAGAGCTTAGAGGTAGCACACATTCATCTTTCAGTATAAGGGAAAACTTTCAACGTTAATTCATATCAGATAAAATGATGTTCAAATGAGCCCAGTGTACCTGGAGCTTAGAGTTACCCGACATTCATCTTTCGGAATAAGACAAAATGTACAGCGTTAAGTAATATCGGACGATGAATGAAATTATGCGTGAATGAGCCCAGGGAACATAGAGCTTAGAGTTAGAAGACATTGATCTTTCAGAATAAGGGAAAATCTCCAACGTTGCCATATCGGACGATGAATGAAATGATGCTCAAGTGAATCCAGGAAACACAGAGCTTGAAATTACCAGACATTCATCTTTCAAGATAAGGGAAAACGTCCAATTTATATCATATCGGACGATGAATGCAGTAATGCTTAAGTGATTCCAGGGAACATAGAGATTAGGGTTACCAAACATTTATCTTGCAGGATAAGGGAAAACCCCGGAAAAAGAAAACCTTTCCGTATAACTCATTCTTTGACAGAGGTTTAAACTCTGGACGTCTGGAATGTAAGGCAAGCACGCTACCTATAGGGGGGCTCGTTTTTCATTTTGCCGTAACTCTGTAAAGGAAATAGAATTTCAACATCTTCAAATGGCGACCATCTTTAAAAGATCCGATTATCCCTTAAAGCCTTTTGCATTCCCATATTCCCCTGTCACCTACAAAATAATTTCTGCACACGTTTATCTCGATTAACATTAAATACGTAGTGAAATAAACACATATTTTTTGAAAAAGGTCCATATGTTTGTATGAACATCATAGCTCCGAAACAAAATGTGAGTAAAATATCAAACTTGATATCTTAAGTTAACATTTTCCAAGCAATGAACACAAGCATTTGCACTACCCTTTTCATGGTTCATTTTTAGAAGTTTTAAAACCTTTTCTAAAGATTGCTCTATACATTCTGATTAAAATGCTACGTGTTTAAGGTATTTTAGTATACAGTGAATCGTATGTCTTTAATTTTCTGGGAATGTCCCTAAAAGTCTTCCTATTCTGAATGACTGTTGAGTGACTAGTAAACAGCAAGAGATAATTAAAAACTTACTACAGAGAACTTATATGAGCCCACCTCGGTAGAGTAGATGCTAGGATGTCTACTTCACGTTCAAGAGGTCCCGAGTTCTAATCTCGGTCAGCGTGAGTTACCTGCACAAGGTTTTTCCGGGGTTTTCCCTTATCCTGAAAGACGAATGTCAGGTAGCTCTAAGCTCCATGGATCTAGGACGCATTTGAGCATCATTTCACCCATTTCATTCATCCTCCGATATGACAAAGTTGGAAGACGTAAATTACAAAAAAAAAAAAAAAAAAAAAAAAAAAAAAAAAAAAAAAAAAAAACAGAATGGCTAGCTGCCCGAGATGCCCTATTTGCTCAGCAGCAGATTCACTTCCGCATCGAGTGATTGTATGTTCCGGAAAAGCTGGGATATGGAAGTGGGTGATATATAAATGTAATAGTTGGATATCTGCTGGATGAGATGCTTCACATGAAGATATATTACACTTGAATCTTCCTAAGGTGAGCCCTTCATTACAAAGTGCACTGCTCTGGCTGTTAATGGGTACATTTGCATGGTCAGACACACTGGACACACCGGTTGATTGTACGATATCACGGCTCAGAGAACTCTTACGCGATGAGAGATGGACAATGATACAGCTTAAGAAAATAGCACCCTTCAAACCGTGGATACTGCAAGTATAAGAGATAAAGGCAATATGATACCCCTTTCCGACGTCATTCCCCTCCATGTAAGACAGTGAGGTAAAATAAAATAAAATAGATAGAAATAGGTTCCCTCCCTTCCTCCCTCCCTCTCTCAAAAAAGAGAGAAAAATGGTGAAGTAATACACCTTACCTGTTAGCAAGTACGCAAAAAATATCACATTAGGCAGAAAGTTATTCTTTATTGATGTGTAGAGTTCCTGATATTGTAATATGCAATTTTTTCTAAACATTTAACTTTTGTAATACCTCATTCAACAAAAATGTCAATTATACATTAAGATGTGAATAACTGGCAGGTCAGTCAACAGCCAACTCAGTTTCAAACGAACTCTCTTCGCGGGAACTAGCTGCATCGTAAAAAGTGGTGTCATATTTCCAAAACTTTCGTGCTTAAAAGTTTAACTTTTTCTATTTAACTGTGTACTTTTTCAATAAAATGAAACCTTTTAAAGTTAAGTACGAAGATCTAAATGGTACACAAAAGAGAAAGAATAAGAGTGAATTAGAAAAAGAAACAAACAAATTAATGAAAATAAGTGATTTTTCCTCCTAGTAATAATACTGGCTCAACAGTCACAGAAGTTTGCAGCGTCACAAGTGAGTGCATTTCTGAAGTGAATACCGATAATAATTGTGAAAGTGAAAACGAAATAGCAAGCGCCATAAATATAATTAGGCCAATCACAGACTATTCAAATGATCATGCAGATTGTCAATTAGATGCAGATAATGAAACTAAACAGTTCCTTGATAGACAAAATCTTTGTCAGCCAGCGGGCCCATTCCCCAAAGATGCTAAGCAGGAAAACAGGTCATTCTCCACTAAATATTACGAAAAGTTCACATTGGCAGGACAAAGAATTTGGAAAAAATGGTTGTGTTATTTATCTAAAAGTGACTCTGTGACCGTGTTGGCTGCTTGGAGGGCAGAAATCGCCGTCAGCTTGCAGGGAAGGAGTTCGAGATTGGAGGTGCCTAACCAAAAGTGCATTGCGACACGAAGCTAGCTATGCGCATTTGAACGCTTGCGTCGTTTTCAATTCGTGGCATAAGGAAAACACAGTTGACGCGGGTATGAATTCAGAACTAAATAAAAGTGAGAACATATGGAAACAGGTCCTTGAGTGTATTGTGAATGTGACTTTAACTCCGGCATCCAATAATACAGCTGTAATTGAGGTTATGTCAGTTACTGATCGGCTATACATCATATTGTAGGGGGGCCGGATTTTAATTTTTGCAGATATGGCGTACGTTGCGCCTCTGAACATTGGGTGGGTTCCAGATTCTCAAACAAATCCCAACTAGTTTTCTTTTATAACTTACGTGCATCTTCACTCTCTAAATCTATTTCTTCCGCAATAGCCTTAGAAAGTGTTGTCAGACTTTTCCGTCCGTCCGTTCATAATACTTGCTGGCTGGCTGTAGAAGGCCAGAAGATTTTTTCTGCGTACCCGCCCGTTAAGGTTCTTACCATAGGCTGGGGTTTCTTTTTGGTATATTGTAGGATAGTTTTTTGCTCTTAGGTTGAGTTTTGTTGTGAGGTAACATATTTTATGTTCTTCGGAGTGTAGGAAAGGATGCCAAACCTTGTTCACCCTGGTATTTTAATTCATAAATTTTAATTAAGTTGAAATTTTAGATGCCAAACAACTTAGAAGAATTATGTACAGCTCACCTTTACTTACTGTAAAGATTAGCTCATAGGTTATCCCGGTTGCCCGCAAGCCACGCGGGGTACTCGAAACAGCTTAAATCGGCGCATAATGCGGTCATAATCTCCCAGTGATCTAACTCGGACGCTTTTATGAGATGCTAAATTAGCGTAGAATTTTGATGCTCGACGTCTAATTTCGTCCTCCACGGAGGCTTCATAAAGCATCCTGGTGGGAAAAGAGCGACCCACAAAATAGGTGCAAATGTAACGCCAAAACATCCGACCACTACGTTCCCCCATATCTTCTTCCCAAATGTGTCATGATTGGCGTGCACTCGTTCAATGTATACATATACTCCAAAAAGTATTCATCTAATTATAGCACATAGAATATAACAAGCACGGTTAGAAAAATATGGATAAGAAACGAAAAATTACTGTTTCCTTACGTCGGCTAATATCTAGATTTAAAAATAAAACACAATTTGGATTCATATATTGCTTAATTAGTGAACAGCTCTACATTATTGAAAATCATGTCCCATTTGATTTCAAACAAGTATTCGTCTAGTAAACAAGATCACAGGTATTGTGTCTCTCTGACACACCTCTTCCCTTTTCTTATACAGTTGTTTCATCCACTGTCATTGACAGTTCCATCTCTGTTTTACAAAGTCGTTGACTGCTATTTAAGTAACATGGGTCGAAAACGTCGTGAAACTACAAAACAAGAGAGAGAAGTTTGCATCAGGTTATTTAAAAAAAGGAAAATCTTTTCAAGAAATTGGAGAAAGCATTGGAAGACCTACAGTACAGTACAGACTATTATATACAGGTTTGATCAGATCAAAACTTACGAAAATCAGTCAAGAAGGGGTCGTCTTGCAGTTCTATCCGAGATGTAGAAATGACAGTTACTTAGAAAAGTCAAGAACAATCCTAAACTAAGTGCTTCAAAAGTTGGAATTGCAGTTAAAACACACGCAGGAAAGTCCGTTTTAGCACAAACTATAAGAAACGTGCTTTATGAAATTGAGTATGGAGGCCGAACAGATCACAGAAAACCATACATCAGTAAAATCAACGGAAAGAAGCAAGTTGTTTTTGCAAAGGAACTTAAATATGATGGATTTGATTTTTGAAAGACGGCTGTATTACTGACGAGACTCAATTTGAGCTCTTTAAGTCAAAAGGGCGAGTAATAGTGTGTAGAAATAAGAATTGTGAGCTTGAGGAGAAAAATATAACTTCGGTTAAATTTGGAAGCGGTTCTGCACTTGTCTGGGGTGCATGAGTGCAAGTGGTGTGGGGGATTTGTGTTTTATTGATGGAATTATGAACCATAAGATTTATATAAACATTCTAAAAACACATTTGTTCAGAAGTGTGAATAATATTGGTCTTTCTGAGGATTATATTTTCACACAAGATAATAATCCAGAACACACTGTTCTAATTGCAAGGCTATGGTTATTGTGTAATACTCCACAATGGATGCCGACACCACCGCAATCCCAAAACATGAATCCAATAGAGAATTTGTGAAGTATACAGGATAAAAATATTAGTAATCATCACACATTTAATATAAAGCTCTAAAGAACGCTATACTAGAGGAATGGCTTGAAATTACAGTGGAAACAACACACTCCTTGGTGAAATCCATACCAAGGAGAATGCAAAAGGGTATACAGAGAAATGCAGGGCATACAAGGTACTAATCGTTACATTCTACACCATTTTCAGTATGCAGACGAATACTTATTTTGCATCTTATATTGCATCTGTTCTTTTGAATGTTTAGCTATGTTTATGTGAATAGATACTATATGTGTTTCTTTATTTTATTATCCTTTTCACTAATCAATAAATAAGATAGTGTCCCTGCTGTACTATATTCTCATGATTTTCCACTACACATACATCCTTAAACATAAACTCACGCATTATACGAATACTTTTTGGAGGAACTGTATACAACATACCCAAACTTCCTTAACTTCCTGTGAATCACAAACAACAATATGACTTAACGTTATTATTATTATTATTATTATCATCATCATCATCATTTTATTGTAACCGCTCCGCCCGCGTGCTCTGATGTAGCCACATGTTCCTAATTACCTTAAGCATCCATGCTTTGGTATGACATTTATTATTCGTTGGCTGTACTCTCTTTTCCTATATTGGCAACCCATATTTTGTTTAAAACGACTGTAGGCAGGAAATGGCATTTGTATGGTTCTCGAGTCGTCGGGTGGTACATAATATCGGCTCCATGATTTCTAGCTTGTGAATATCAATTCCTCAGGAAGAAACATTTTTATTACATAAAGACAGTAATTTATCTTGTCAGGCGATTTAAACAAGAAAGGATAGTAGTCTCAGAACATTTCTGAGCTAATCGCTGTATATCAAAGTAATTGGTCAGAAAATAATAACTCAGCTTTTATTCATGAACAGTCCTTAACTCTGTGTATCTTAGGCTTTATGTTGACATAAACTGACATAAACCGTTGTCCTCTGGAATTTATAGGCCGTCATATTCGTAGCCAACATTATATCAAGAAACTCTAAGTTGTACTTAGCAACACACATACTTCTCTTTCAAACTTGTTAATGAATAAATTTAGATGAGCTAAGTTTCATATGTGTTTAATAAAGTCTGTGGAGTAATTTATGTTATGACCTGGCAATTTTGAATAGATACGTGGAAAACGTGACCTACACTCAACTTCAAAACCTACGTCCATATATTTGCATAAGTGGCTACTAAAGTCTGTGGAGTAATTTAGACTAAGACCTGGCAATTTTGAATACAGGAGAAATGTGACCTAACCTCAACTTCAAAACCTAACTTCATAGTTTTGCATCTGTTTCTAATAAAGTCTGTGGAGTAACTTATGTTATGACTTGGCAATTTTGAATACATGGAAAACGTGACCTAACCACAACTTTAAAATCTAGCTTCAAATCTTTGTATCTGTTAGATAAAGTCAACATGAAAAATTCAATGCCATGCCAGGGATTTGAACCACGGATCCCCATGGCACTGAATATTCCATGTTGACTCTATCAGAGACCTTAGCCAAATAATAATTTGGTTAAGTAAATTGGAATCTTCACATTATAAATAAGTTGTAGATTGTAAATATTGTCTAATACTCTTTTAAACTTTTTCAACTGAATTCAATACGTACCTCATAAGAGAAGAATGGGCTATAGCCTCCGCATCTGAAGTTTTTCCTATTCATCCCGATGCAATTTCACAATTTTGAATTACAGTAGGGATCAGCCAGAGGTTACGGTTAGTTACCAACTGGCTTCCTAAAATAAAGTAAAAAGTCTAGTAAATGTATAAATTTCACGTGCAATTTAGTAGAATAACATAGAATATCTCTGAAATAGTTCAGTCCATAAAAAAAATTATTTTACCTAAATTGTGTTTTAACAAGACCCACAGTTTTCTATATAAGATTTTGCCTATCTCTTACAGTTTACCAATTATGCAAAAGTCTCCATGAATGAAGAAGACTTTGGAAGACATTCCCAGAATATTCAATATATATATTTCATTTATCATGAACATATCTTAAGCATTAGGTATTTCTTTTTTTTTTTTCCTTTCAATATTACGTCCTCCAACATTAAGTCATATTGGACGATGAATGGAATGGTTGAAATGATGCTCAAATGGGCCCGGGGTCCATAGAGCTTACAGTTACCCAACATTCGTCTTTCAGGATAAGGGAAAACCCCGGAAGAAACCTTATCCGGGTAAATCACCCTGACCAAGATTCAAACTTGGGACCTCTTGGAACATGAGGCAGTCACACTGTCATCTACGCTACCGAGGCAGGCAAGCATTAGGTATTTTAACCAAAATTGTTATGAGATATTTTTAAGAAAATCAAAATGTTCGAAAAAGTTTCCAGTAAGAGCTGATCAGATGCTGGGGGATTTTCTTGAAAATCTTTGTGTCGCATCCTTGAAAGATGCTTAACTTAAATACAAAGTTTGATAGTTAACTGGCATTTAATTTTAAAGTTATGCCACACACACATTTACAGCTTTTTGCAAAACTGCTTTTGATTCAGGGAGTCTCAAAATATATTCCCAGTGAAATATTAATATCAATATTTCGGGTAGGGTACAACCCAGTGTTAGATTGACTTGTTTCCACAAAGGAGTATATTACGAATGGAGCCCGGATTTCTAAGCAAAATGTTTATAAATGCATTTTTGCTGAACTACAGAGTTTGCATACTTATTTTATGCTTTTTAATTAAAATAGCTTATTTTATCCAAATTATGTAAATTTGAAACTAAACTTTTACTCCTACCCATCATTTTTATCATTCAGATGGTTTACGTCTCACTGAAACAGGAGCCGACAAACACGTGGATCTTCTTGTCTCTAGCATAAAGAAAGTATTTGTTAAGTCAGCAATTAGAGTTCAAAACTTTCATGAAGTCCTTCCAAATTTGTCTTTACCTCCTCAGCCAGTTTTAACTTAACGGGGTTGTTGGTTAAAGGCTGTGACATACTATACAGAACATTTCAATGAAGTAAAAAGTGTTGTACTCCTTAGATGCAAAAGATGCAAGCAGCACTGCTACAGCACAGGAATATTTTACTAATATTGGCATTCAGGATAAGAGAGTACATCCATAACCATTTCTCCAAAGTATCTGCGATGGTAACACAGTTGGAAACTCAAAATAATATACTTCAGGACATTCACTTTCTTTGATAAATGAAATTTCAGTAACCATGTCTTCAGAGACTCGCGGTATTGCTAAAAGTGCCTTTGAGAAACTCAGTAAGGTATTAATAAAAAACCCTGGTTACAAAACACTGTAAACTCTAATTTCTGATACAGAAACGTATATCCAAGGGGAACTCACTCAAGAAGAACTGGTGAAATAAGACCTGAAGCTTTCCTGGCGATGAATATGCTCAAGTTGTTCTCAGGAAGCAAGCCAGGTGAAAAGACGATTAGAAATCGACGTGTTGGGAGTGTGCACACTCCCGAAACGTCGATTTCTAATCGTCTTTTGACCTGGCTTGCTTCCCGAAAACGACCTGAGCAAGAACTGTGGTGATTTTCACATGTTCCAGTAATGTTATGCGATGTTGAGAGATCTTTTTCACTGTATAAAAAAATTATTCACTGTTAAATGCAGGAGGTTCACACAAGAAAATCTCGAGATAACCTCTCTCGTGAACTGTAACAGGCTTACGTAAGGTAAGAAATCTAAAAAACAATATGTTTACGATTAAATTTTTATATTTTTATTTGCTTGATTCATTTTTCATTCCTATATGCTTATTTCACCATTTGATTGTGCTTACAAATCTGGGCTCTATTAATGAATGTCAGAATATTCAATTCCTTTCCAAAATACTTAAAATTACTATCTTCAGGGAAAATAGAGAAGTATAAGTCTGCTCTTAAAAAGTATCTATGCAGTAGGGCCTATTACTCGGTGCAAGAATTTATGGATTGTTAAAGTGTCCTGTGCAATAAAGAGAATGCAATGTATCATTGTATTGCTTTAATATATTGTATCTCTATGAATAAAATAAAATCTCTATAAACAATTTTGTTATCTTTATAAACAAATGGTTGTCACATTTTCTTGTATTATGTGGTGGTGATAAAAAAAAAAAATGTATTTAAAAATTAAAAAAGAAAAGCCTATTTTGATGTATGGTGGTGGTAGTTAAAATTATTTATGTTGTTATGGGGAGGTTTTCTGTATGATGTGTTCAATGTCCTACAATGCTGCTCAGTGATGGGACCAAATGAACAAAACAAAACAAAACAGAAACACTATAAATTTGTTCATCTCTAATTAAAGATCCAGAGTGATCTAAATTGGTTCAAATCAAAATTTTTAATGTCCAAGCTTTCTGTTCAAGCACCAAAGACAAACTACAATGACCCAATGTCTTTATGATTTGTTGAGAATAATCATTGTTGCAATAAAGGTAAAATGACTGAGATTATAGGAAATAGCTTGTAAATCTATTAAAGATTTTTCTCTTTTACCAAGAGGACTTATGATATTAGAATGCAATTCTAATGGCACAAGTTCTGGACTGCGGCAAATGAGATGCTTTGCATGCTCAATGTTGCCATCTTGTTACCCCTACTCTTCTCATATTTCCCTCTCTGTCGCACACTATCCTAGAGCATGCAAGTCTCCTTGATGCTAGTCATAAGAGAACCCAACAGTGGCACTGGTGAGATTTTTCGTGGTGGGACCAGATGTGAAAATGCTTCTAATGAAAGTAAAAGTGGAGTTATACCATTTAAAACAGGTCACCTTTAGTTGCATTGCCAAAAGCAATGTGTCAAAGTGCTATACATATTTAACCATAAAATAAACTCATCAAGTGACAGTGCTACCTGTACAAGAACTGAGCACATCTGTTCTTCTAGGCGCAAACATTTCAATTGCTCCATTACTGAAATTAAGGATTTCACCAATTTCCTCTTTGTGAATGGAACAAACAGCCAAGGAATTAAGCCCATCTTGGTCCATGGTGTTCTAAGGAATGATTTAATTCTTTTCAGTGTACTGAAACTTCTCTCTACCTCGGCTGTTGAAACTCGAGTTGTTTGTGCAATTTGCAGCAAATACTTTCAGAAAATACTTCCTCAAAGGAGTGCTGTATCAAAAACTGAACAGTTCATTGACTGAAGATATATCTTTGAATCCATCATTATGATAAATTACCAACAGTTCATGTTTTAACGTTTTGTAGGAGATAAAGGGATTTTAATATTATACACATTTTTTTACAGCACGCAAATTTTCTCTGAATATAATAAATTTCTTTGGGTAAATAATTCCGAAAGTACTGAATATAAGAGACGGTTGGAATTATCCTTTCATTTGGTTGCCCACTCTATTACACACTTCTTTTGTATCTGAAATTAGGTTTGCTGCAGAATCGTAATTTGGTCGCTTTCTGGAGGGGGAAGCAATATCATCAACCTGATATCTTCAAATATTCTCATGAATTTCACATACAGCTGATTCTAAACACTGCAAAGCATTAGATACTGTAACACTATCAGAAATGTGCACCTGACTGTGTTGCATAGAATGATATTGTAGAAAAAATTTAGAAGGAACAAAAATTCTAGACTATTCAGTAAATTCTTCAAACCAAGAGCTTCCCATATTATTACATCATCCCACCCATTTTCCTGTTCAATCTTTTCAAAACACTGCAATACATCAATTTGGTTGAATTGAGGTGAGGGTGCTCAACTGCAAAGTCATTAGTGCCACTGCAATACACAAAGCTCTGTTAACAACCTAATCTAATTATAGTAGCAGCTGGAATATGTTTATTGCAAAATGAACACAACAGATCACTGCATTTTGGTGAAGATGAAAAATGTTATGAATCTACCAATGTTGGCGAAAGAGAACAACTGAGTGTTTTTAGCCATAATTTCTTACTATAACAACTGTTACATAAAGTCCTCTGTTTTTTGTCCTCTTGTTGTGTAAATGTAAAATTGTTCAGCTGATGTGCACCTAATCATTTAATTTCAAATTTTTCTTCTACCTTTAATGAATGAAAGGAACTTTCCATCAATAATCCACCCTACTCATTTTAAAACTGCACTATTTTGTCTACCAAACAATTAAGATTCCAACAACAATCTCACGAATGCTAACCTTCATGTAATAGACTGCAACTAGGTGGTTCAAGCATTGCTGTGTGTGATCTAGGAAGATGAGAGTACAGGAGCAAGGAAGGTATAGACACGTGACTGGTAATGTGAATAGGGAGGTTAGGAGTGACCGCAGGCCCATGTAATCTGGCCCAAAGTTCTGCTTCGCAAAGGAGACTTGGTGCAGTTGTGTACAACACTGCAGGTTGCAAGTTTCGATAACAATTAGGAATTATGACAAAATAAATTACTCTGTGTATGATTATTACAATTCAATAAACTATATTTTCTACTTCTAATTAAAAAATGCCTATAAGTTGTCGTATTATTGGTGGGGTCTGCCCCTGATCTGTGCAGTCATTGATGTTTTGAAAGCTTAGAATAAAACTGCCTTTTTCTATGGTTTTAATAATAAGACAAGTAAAAGTTTAACTTAATTATTTTTATGTGCATGGCTTTTGTTACATTACATGAACAATAATAATGAAAAACAATGTTAACTTGCTAAACTTTGTTTATTGAATTTTTTTAAATGAAAAAACCTTTAAGAAACTTTACTTATAGTTTATTAACCCCTTACTATTATGGATGGAATGGTTCTATGCAAATGCACAGACACCAAGCACTGGCATGTGCACGAGACAAAATGTGCAGAAAAGTCTTCTAATTGAGCTAGTACGGCAACACACTTGTTTTCTTGGCTTAAAATGTGCAAATTACATAATTCATAGCAGGGAGAAAGTTTAGGGTAAAATATTGGAACTAATGACAAAACCACGTAATAAATTGAACATATTTAATAAATTACCTTTTGTTTGAAAATGGTTCACATTGCATGTTATTTGTGTTAATACAAAACAGGTTTGATTAGTGAACATGAGTTTAATGTAATTCCACTGCCTAAGGAGGTATATATTAATAGCTGTACAGTACACACATCACCATAAAATGCTCTTTTGCTTCTTTTGCACTAAATGTAATTTCATCTTACTTGGGTTCATTAAATGCATCAGGTTGTGGTTTGGTACAATTAAAAGAATTTCCTCTTCAGTGAGCCACTGCTAGCAACGCCAAGATTTTATTTGGGATCTTCACCAAGCAATGTTAGCTGAATGTAACACAACTATTTTTCCATCAACAGGTGATTTAAATATTCACCTATTCCTGTTATTACATGGCAAATCGTGTAAGCATATCAGAAGGAATGTGTAACGGAGATGTTTTTGCAAGCCTATTGCACATATACAGTAAATCAGTGTATGTAAACTCTGTTCAAATGCAATCACAGCAACATGTCACAGGACAAAAACAGAATCAAAATCCCTTTACGTCAAGGAATAAATGGGTGGCTGCAATTTACATTTAATTGGCTAACTTTCATATCAGACACTCAGCTCCAAAGTGCTCAATTAGTGTTTCATCACTTACTGCATGCCAGGTTACTAATATTTGTCTTGTCTATAAACATAACAAATGAATACATCATTTGTCACTGAAGATAAATATGCCTTAATGCTCTGTTATTTGGCAAGTATAATCTCATTTTAAAGAACAGAGGTACAGCATTTTAAATAATGAAATGTTATTAAAGTTTTGACAAATGAAATAGAAATTGAGGCTGTTAACTTTCAACAGATAATGGCCATACCCTTTCTAAATTAATCCCTGATTTCGTTAATTTGATAGTATAAAAGCCTGTCACTTATCAGTTGATATATTGAAAGTAAATTATTTAATCTCAATATGATCTTCACTAGATGATAGAGCATTGTGACATATTGACCTCACCAACCAGTGCTGCATTCATTTGTCTTGTTTACTAGCAGAGAGAAATATTGGTAACTTGGCTTACAGTAAGGGACGAAACACAAATGCAGCACTTTAAGCTTCGTGTCTGATATTAAAGGTTAGCCAAATATTATACGTAATACAGGTGCATAGTACTAAAAAATAGCCTTACTGATTAAAAATGCATGAAATATGTATCTACGTAATTATTTATTCTAATATTTTTCAAAGAACAAAAATGAGGCTAAACAGCCCTATCTTCTGCAATTTCCATATACGGAGGGGGAAGGGGGAAGAAAGAGAAAACTAACTAAATTAGTCACTATATTTGTTATTAAATGACTACTGGACCTATAGAAAGTGCACGGTAATCTAAGGAATTTTCTAATGTTATCAATCTGCACTTTGAGAATTTCTAAAAAAAGGTGATTTACTCAACTGGCAAAGGCTAAATATCAACTATATCATCAGCAATGTTCCGTCACTGAAAGATGTTTCACTGTTATTGCATACAGCTCATCAACCTCAAGTTTCAATTCTTTTAATCTTCTAGTTAAAAAGAACTGCCCCCTGCCTTTAATGGAAAGCTTTTCTTAATAAATAATTTCTATAATTTTAGGAAGTATATGGTAATACAACTAATTAAGTGTGATCAATCTGTACAATTAAGCCATTGCCATAATATAAATCAATGACTTAATTGCAGCAGAATGCTGGTTGGATGGTATCTAATGTTGAGCACTTGATAATAAAATCATTTGCTCTCTTGCACTCCAATATTTAGCGGGAAGGTTGGTCTCTTCTATAAAAGCTGGACAGTGGATGAGGTGATTTTTATCCATATCCTCATTTAGATTGCAGAAAGGGCATTTAGGTGAATCTGTGTAGGTGTTTATTTAGGCAGTCATGTCCTGTTAGTAATCTGTATATTGCCACTGCAGATTTTCTTTGTAATGAAGTAATGTTATATGTTTGTAGATTTTCCCATTCGTTTCCAGGTGTTTTTATGGTGTATTCTTCCTTAAGTTCTTTGATATATTTATTTGAAATAATTCTTTTGATAGAGTGAAAGGGTACTGGAATAGTAGTTGGGTTCAAAACAATTTTGCTAACCTTTTTTGGCCAGAAAATCAGCTGTTTTATTTCCTATCACTCCACAATGGGCCGGAATCCACTGGAGTACAACTTTTTTATGTAAATGTGATAACTGTTTTATGATTTTGTGGCATTCAATAATTTTGATACTTTTAGGTGTTGTATCTCGTGTTATAGCAAGAATGGCTGCTTTGGAGTCAGACAGTATTACAACCTTTGTAAATTTTTGGATGTGATATAAAAGATTTTGTAAACTTAGTAGGATTGTTAAAATTTCGCCATCAAAGTTGGTTGAATTTTTGTTTAGTTTACGATAAAAGAAGAAAAGTGGGCATATCACACCAGCACCACTGCCACCCTCATTTGGTAGGCTGGAACCGTCTGTAAAAATATGCGTCCATTCAGGAGCAGGATATCTTAAGTTTATTGTTTCCAGTGACAGTTGTTTTAAGGTAGAGGTGGGGATTTCAGATTTTGTGATAGTTTCTGTCAAATGGAGATTATATTCAATTTCTAAAAATTCTAGAGGGTTGTTTCTCATCTGTATAGTTTCTTTTGTGTGTGGAAGTTGTAATCTCTGGCTGATTTCTTGTACTATGCTTAAAAAGCTTTGCTGAGATTTTAAACATACTTGTGGTTTTCTTTGGACCCAGTTATTATAGGGTAGTCATAAAAGTTTTTCATATTGTGTGATTGTTGCTTTCTCAATTTCAAAAGTTATGTTTGGATTATTTGTTAAAATTTGCATGGCAATAATTGGTGTTGTTTTAACGGCTCCTGTTATGAGGCGGAGGATTTGGTTCTGTAATTTATTAAGTTTTTCTACATTCGTAGTTATTAGAATTTCTTCACAATAATGAAGTATAGGTTTTATGTACATTTGATAGAAGGTGTTTAGAGTCTGCATGTTGCAACCCCACTTTTTCCCTGCTAATCGTTTTAATAACGATAACCTTGTTTCATCTTTGTACATATATTCTCTATATGTTTCTTCCATGTTAATTTTGTATCCAGGGTTATTCCTAAATATTTTGCTTCGTGTGTTTGAGTTAATAATTCACCTTCTAATTTCAGAGTAATGGGTAACGGTTTCTTTCTTAATGTAAATAGTTGGTAATTTGTCTTTTGTATATTTATTTTCAGTAAATTTTGAGATGCCCAATTTTCTAATTGCAATAGTGACTGTTGAGCTATAGTAATTAATTGTTGGCTTTGATTTTTCGGTTTGGAGGCCCATATTACAATGTCATCAGCAAAGAGTAGGGTTTTTGTTTGTTTTTCTACAGTCCTAGGTATATCATTAATATAGATATTGAAGAGGGTGGTACTGAGTATAGAACCTTGTGGTAAACCTTGATGTGTTTGTTGGTACTTAGAGAGGTGATTATTGTACTTTGTAACGATGAACCGTTGGATAATAAAATTGCTGATCCAATGTAGCATATTCCCTTGAATGCCTAAAGTCTGCATTTTTTCTAATACTTTATATCTCCAGATAGAGTCATCACAATGTTAACTATATAAAATTATGTGCACCTATACAATTTTAAATACTACTATTGTAATTACTAATGAAACACAATCTCAGGTTAGTTTAAGAATTACAAATCTGAATGAAAATATAAATAAAAATGACATTCCGTTTTGGTTTACATCACATATATAAAGTAAATCTCTCCCCAACCCAAGTAGCTACTGAATGATACGCAGTATGCAAAACATGCCATGGAAATGAAAGATAAACAACAGTTCTAATGACTTGGATTAATCAACATACCTGAAGAATTAAAATGCTATTGTACAATCCCAGACAATTCATCAGCAGTATGTATTGAGGAATAACAAAGAAGGGATTTTGATTCCCTCTTCTTTCTCATATATATGATTGCATAAACAGAAATTATCACTTGATAGTGTTATGTTATTGTTCCTTGCATGAGCATCAGTGGCGGTACTCTAGCTTTTAAGCATTTGTTTGTTACAAGTGCCAAGCTGTTCGTAAATGAAATCTTATGGTCTATAGTATGTTCATCAGTTGGAATATAATAGAAAAATGGGAGAAACCTTCTTTTGTGTGACACAAGAATATTTTCTAAGTCCCAAGGTACAGGTATACGTCCCTGCATTGTAGCCAACATGAAAAAGATGTGTAACAGTTGTAGCCAAGCTCTGCAAAAGTGCCCCAGACATCTGTGTAACACTGGTGCAGAAAGATATGTGGATGCATTTAGCGCAGGCCAGCTTTGGAAAATACTGACCATGTCTCAAGTTTTATTGCTTTACAAAAGTAGGCTTGTTGTCCAGCAGAAGTACCTATTGTACTGTTAGAAGTGAGGGCTGTTCATTCTGTGCATTCTTCGAATATTTAAGATTTGTTCAGTAGATTGTTGAAAATTGGGAAATGGCTTGACCAGGCAGTAAAATGGACATATAATTTAATTTTAATGAGGCCTACCTTCAATTATTATTTGACGAAGGTTTGCGGAGGACACGAATGTTGTGTTTCGAATGCAATGCTACCCTGCATCCCATCAAGAGACGGGACCACAAGTACTTCAAATTTTGCTGCAGGTACGTAAATGGTGATACAAGGAACTACTGTTGCTACCATTGATACTAATAGAAACCTGTATTTTTTTAGTTAGTTTGCTAGATAATGTAATTTAAGGACAAATAAGACTGTTGGTAGCACTGCATTCAGTGGAGAAACAGAGATAGTTTGGCTGCAATGAATTCTTCAGTATAGCTACATATGCAGTAAGTATATTCATGAATAAGTTAGGGCTTCAGTAACGTTAAAAGAATGCCCTCCAGCACGAAATTGCACTAAAAAGTTAAGAAATCACATTAAACATCATAGTTGTATGAAAGTGTGAAGGACTTGGAAAAAAATCGCCAGCATCACATATGAGAAAGAAGAGCCTGTTCTTGCACATCTAAGACATACCGTCAATGTAGCATCATTGAACAAACCCACCTAGTGTAGCAAAGTTTGATGGCAAACAGTACATTATATGCTTCTCATCCTGTCTTCTTTCTTTAGATTCTTCAGACAACTGTTTCAGAATGTCGCACCTCAGGTTAGGGGTGACGACTGGGGGTGCGTAGCTGGGGATCAGATGGAAGGGCAAGGATGTAGTAGTTGAGAGGAGAGTAGAAGAGACACTTAGTTTCCTCACATGATAAAACACAGGGCTTTAATTACAAATGTTAAAGTACAGCGAAAGCCTTGAAGAGGTGTTGAGATGAAATATTATACCTATGACATAATTATTTGGTGAAGCTTACCTCAGGGAATGTGTCGGTGCGTGGTGAACTGAAAATTTGGCGTGGCCTCCGGCAGCAAAGATTCACCTCAGACTACCCACGTGCCGCCGAAAACCACGGCTATAAGTATTAACTAAAAACCCAAAGGGAGGGGGTCAACACACATTGAACCTAGGCACCTTCTACATTAGATCAGCAGAAAAGCATGTACAGCTCTTGGCCCGAAAATTGGCAAGCTCAAGATGAAGACTTTTGGAAAGAAATAGCACGTGACAGGATTTTGGAACATATCACCATAAATTTGCAATACTCAGACGATGAAGACAATGGCAATGACAAATTATGTCTTAATGTAACATTCAAGGATTTCCTGTCCTTTGTCCTAATATGAGGTTCCACATCTTTATGCCCAGAAATAATAATTCAATTTTATAAAGAAACCTCATGCTATCAAAATTCCAAATAAAACCTTAAAATAAATTAAGTTTCTTCATCTCACCAAAGCATATGCAACATTTCCCTGACAGTCAGAGATCGCCGTCCCTGGCGATAAACACAAAGCATACACTAGAATACAAATTTTCAAAGTGCTGGGGCATGCAGGCCACCAGGCAGAGTCATCCAAGTACAAAGGAAACTGTTCATGTACTAGAGTTTGTAACAACTCAAAAAGATAAAAAAAAAAGAGTAATACCTGTAAAAAAAAAAAGTAAAGTTGATACATAAGGTAAGGGAATAGGGAAAAAGGAAACAAAAAAAAAAAAAAAATTACAAGAGAAAGTAACATCCAATGATCCACATGTGATCCTTCGCTGAGCAAAGTTCAAGTTCCATGTGAACACACCATAACACCATAATGCCAAATATTTTACAATGTGGGACACTCAGGGAAACACTGGACCAACACAGACTGAATTATATGTTTTTGCTGCACGGATCCGTTGAAGATAAACGCTGCTTTCTTAATGTAAGGTGGGTAAACTCTGCTTCGTGCATCACGTTGATATGTCCAAGGAATACAGTCTTTGCAGGGAAGCTGACGACAATATGAAGGAGTTGCTCGCATCCTTTATTCCACCTACTCCCAACGTCCTCTATACCACCCGGGGAGATGTAATTATCTTTCCCGGAAACAGTGGCGGCGATAAAGGCGTGCCTCATGGAAATGTCCCAATGAAGTTCTGATGACAGGCTGGTGTGTTCTGGACTCCATATGCAGACCGTGGAGGGTGGACAAACAAATAATTCATATCAGGTATGGGGAGTCAAAGACAAATATGATACGGATGGAAAAGGACAAGGACAAGGACATTTCTTAACATACAGGGGTCACAAACTATACTTTAGGAATACAAGATAGAAATATAAGATTGATACATACATCATAAGAAATTGAGATGGTAGTGGAACAATTAGGTGACTAAATCGGACAATAAAATAGAACTAAACAGAGAATTATTATTTCAATGGTACCTGCTGCATTGGGCAGTAAAATTTATCATTGAGATGACCTAACGAAACTGTCCTTGTCAGATGACAAAGTCACCTCGGCAAAGTTTTGGAATAGGATACCTAGATGCTCCACTTTAATAACAAACCATCGCATAAAATTGAATTGTAATTTCTAAATTAAGAGGATGTCACAATTAAGATATGGAGTTAACGTGACACTTCTGATAACAATTTTAGTATTTTGACTTGCAAGAGTAAAAAAAAATTAACCTAATTAATTATTAAAACAATAGTTGGGACCTATGTACCCGATGGAAACAAAACAAACATCATATAAATACATAGCATTACCATAGATGGACCTCTTAAAATAACCTGCCAATTTTAGAGTAATTTTTTTAAATATTTTTTTTAATATTCAGAAACAGATTTCTATTTGCGATACCACTACATCTTGTATGAGTATAAACGTGCAATATTCCAAGAGGGATTCACTAAAAGAGAAATATTGAACGTCAGGTTATCGTGAGATCCATCGCTGGTATTTACAAAAAGTGTTCCAGCAGTGGAGATAAATTAGTGTTATAGCGCCTGGATCATTATGCACACAAATTTCATGTGCTGTAAACTTTTACATAGTAATATATAGCGAAAAAAAGGGGATTGTAGGTCTGATTACATATACGCAAGAACTTAATGTGTTATGAAGTCTTCAGATGAAGTCACATGTGACAAGGGCAAGGCCCATGGACCCTGGGCCCATTTGAGCATCATTTCACGCATTCCATTCATCGTCCGATATGACTTAAAAAGTTAAAGGACGTGTTAAAAAAAATAGTAGGTTACTATAAGGGATGGGACATAATCTGTCGGTGTGGGTCGACCGAAAAAGGCATACGACTCTTGTAACATTATTATTACCGAACAAAACACTAATGAAAGTCACAAAGATTTCCAGCATAGTTATGAGGACGTCATTTAAGAATGGAGCCTTCCTTTAAATAAGAGATACACCTGCACTAACAAATGAACAAAGAAAAAGATTAGAGCATAAATTTGTATATTAAATTATCCTAAGATCCCGACCAGTCCTCAATTACAATACATACAGCTGCATAACACTGTCAACCTACCTTAGGATTTGTTAGTATTCAGTATACTACATGTCACTATATTTACGGGGGAGGCCAACAATACAAAAACTCATTACTTCAACTCATTAACATATGCACTCGTCCCGGGAGAACTTCAACATCGTAACATTTATAATTGTAAGGCAATTGTCACAATCAGCATGAAAACTTACAACTTAACACAAAACAACAAATTTGAATATATCAGAGCTAGATATCAGTCCATAGGACCCTTGCAGAATCCCTACAGGACCAAATATTGCTAATCAAAATCTACAACGTGAGTACATTCACATAAAACTCGTTCTAATAATCCTGCGATAAACTCAGAACTTTATCTCATATTTACTAAATTTAACCCAACTCCTAAGAGTGCTTCGCAACGTTCCCTAGAAGTTAAGTCACTACAAACTTGAACATGAACTGACAATTCTTAAGTATTTCCCAAAAATAATTACTACAATATAAAATAACTTTGTGCTAAATGATAATGGCTGAGCAAGATCCTGACTGGTTTAAAATTATAATGGTGTACCTCTTTAAAAGAACATGAAGCAATAAGATAGACTTTTCGACTAAACATTGCTTTTCTTTTTTTAGCTATGCTGATGGCATAGATAGAATACAGGTTATCTTCTATCCCATAGAAAGAGAGAAACGAGAGAGAAAGAAAGAAAAAGACATGAACGTTTCACCCACAAAGTCCTCAGTTAGGCCGGCACTGCTGCTGTGGTAGATTCTATGGTTTCTGGTCCCACTGGTTTAGATGCTGGGCTTAACGTCGCCTCTCGGGGGATGTTGCCGGTTGGCTGATGCCCTTGCATGCCTGTCACCTTGTTTTAGAAAAGCTCGGTGTAAACAAATCATCTATCAACACAATTTATGAAAACTATAAGCTCCAGCGAAAGTAAAAATCAACATAGGACCCCAAAAATTGTTGTAAAAAAATCATAGAAAACATTTGAGATTCTTCCAGGGGCTAAAAGATAACACATATGTAATGACCTAACATAGTTCACATGTAATTTCGATGAAATTTGATTTCTCATAACTAAATATTGCCTGAAATATTGTGAGTAGAATATGGAACATCATAAGAAGGTAATGCTAACTTCTTCCTCTTATGTTTTCATTTTTATATGGTAATACCACTTAAATGTGTATCAGTAATTATTCTGTCACTGTTATTCTTGTGTTTCCTGTTTACCATTGTCGGAGTTTGCATGAAGTTCATAAAGCACATAGAATTTATTTATTTTCATCCAGTTAATCATACATATGATTTTGGACATGTCAGAAATACTAAACAACTAAATATCTAATAACAAATAACAACTAAATATCTTATAAATAATGAGACAGCTAAAAAAAATTAAATAAAATTTTATTATTTACATGGGATATTGGTGTGAGAACAAACTTGGCATAAGAAGTCCAAACCTGGCATGTGACTATTGTACTTCACTCTTTCTGTCTCCAGATTTGCGGAAATTTGTCAGCGTTTTTTTGTCCATCCTATCTGCTTAGCCAGTATCACAGCTCAAGATTTCAACGCTATTTGCTCATAATCTAGTCAGTTGCATTTTGGATATCGACAATGGCAGAAAATTTTATCAACGGCCTAGTTCGCTTATTAAATATCATTAAAGGTGTAATCAAACTGTACCAGCAAGCCCAGCAGGTTGACCCGCATTTGGGCCTGCTTAAAGATTTTAAGGACATCCTCTCCGTCTGGGTAGAGGTGATCGACACCTTTCCATAAGTGGGTCTATTGGTGGAGTTCCTATACCTTGTTTCACGTAAGCTTGCCCCGTAATCTCTTAATGGTCACATGACCTCCTCTCCTCTCATTGGCTGCTGTTGTGGTACAGACTGTTTTGCGGTAAAAATTAGTTCGTTATTTAACATGGTGATATATCTTTATATGTTAAAAGAGAATTGTCAAATATTTACTTTCATAACTGTTTCAATTAAATATATTATGCAACAGAGTTAATTTATCTGAAATGCATGTTAATTCTTAAACGAAGTAAAGAGGAGGCTCCTTTGCATCTAGGCCTGCCTTTCAGATGACACAATAGCACGTGCTTTAGCGGTAGTGATGACATATTTGTTTATATGACTTTTATCACTGACCTTGTTCTGAACTGGATTAGTCATGTATTGTCATTCGAAGGTGTGCTGTGCGAGTGCGAGAGATACGTTATTTTATCCATCGTTTATTGCGCATGTTCTTATTATATGTATAATGGCAGAGTCTACCGCCAGTTTTTCGCTGAAGCATCGCAAGGGTAAACCATTACAAAGCGGTGAAAAAAGAATTGTGTTGTATGTGTTTAATGCACTTGGAGAAGAATCCGTCTTTGTCAGTGAGGGAAGTCGAACAGTTGTGCTCCGAACTTACAGGTGTGAGTGTTAGGTCCATAAGAACATCGCAACGTGAAGTTGAGAAAACAGGAAAACTTACCACTCAAGGCAAACGCAGGAATAAAGAAAAGCGCGTGCTCGGAGAATGCAATGAGTTCATTAAAACTGCTGTGCGCTGTCATGTGCATAGTTTTTTCTTTAGAAACGAACTCCCTAACATAAATAAAATTTTGTCTGCAGTAAATGAGGATGCAGATTTACCAAATTTCAGCAGATCTAGTCTGTATAGATTGCTTATACAGCTGGGGTTTGTGAATGAAAAAAGGGGCAAGAAAAATGTGCTGAGAGACAGAGGCGATATTGCTGTGTGGCGAAGACGTTATTTAACCGCTTCGCCGATGGCCATTTAAATCCTTCAGGGGCCGGCAACGGATACCCAATAAACAGAACAGGACATTTAAATTGTTAAATGCTGTAAAAATGCATCATAAATACAATTCCGTATCTCCCGTATTTATTAAGTTATTTAAATGAAACAAAAACTGGTTTAAAACTCATTAAAGGCAGTATAAATCTACAGTAACAATAAAGTAGAGACTACATTAATAAATTGTTGAAATTTCACTACTTTGTTTCACTGTAGCAAAAGCCATTCTTTGTGCCGAACGCGCCTAATATGTGAATCATTTTGTTTTGTGTGTATACGAGCCATAGTATGTATGTATAGCTACGTAAGCGACTTCTCAGGTTCAAGTTTAGTTTATTTATGCTATGCCAAGCGATAATATGACGAGAATATGTTGCGTCACACACTCACACACTGGAATGAAAACTCTGTCAGCATCTGTTATTACAGTGTTTCTCAACCAAGGTTTCTAGTAGCCTTATGCAGCAGTTTTCGCTCCGTATTTCAGTTATTTATACTCTCTCTTTGTTCAGAGTGATTTCTTGTAGCTATCAAGAGCTAAATGTATGGCACATTTGAAATTGTTAAATTTCAATGTTAACCATGGCTTATCCCGGTAATGTAGCAAATAAATTAGCTTGGGTATGATGTGTACAGGCTTCTGATATTACTGTAGAAAATCTGGAAGATTTGTTGTACGATTATGAAGGAGATCTTTAGGACATACGTAGCAGTGACGTGTACTGGTCTACAGCTGGCATGTTATCTACTCCATTGTTTGGGGAAATGGCGGGTCAAATATGCGTGATACGGATCAGCTATTACCAGCTATCCCTCTTTACGGAAAAGAGTTAAATGGTAAAAAAAAAAGTATTTTTATACCACTGGATGTAACTATGCACAGTTGTTTAGTAATTTTCAGAGCTGTAAAAGACATTCATCTACCTGTACTTGCGCGTATAAAGAGCTCGTAACCTAATTGAGTATTATAATACTCAGAGGCCTCTTTATACTAGGGGGTAGCAAAATTCACCACATCATCCCTCATACTTGAGAGAAAACACTTTCCTAAAAGTATACCACCCACACCCAAAAAACTTGTAACCATTTCGAAAATGTGTAGTGTGTTGCGAAAAAGAAGTTCGCAAGGAAACCAATATTATTGGGTGTGAATCTGCAGATGTGCCCTTGGGTGTTTATCCAGGTTTGGAGGTGTACAATTCAAAAAGAAACCTGTAAGGATACGTTTACATTCCTTATAGAACTAATTTAAATTTATTGTAAAACAGCAAGATTAAAATAATTGGCGTTACATGAGCATTAAATGCATGTATGCGCAGGACATCTATACACGTCCATATCGGTTTGGGGCATTTTAACTTGGACGTCATATGACGTCCATATCGGTGAAAGGGTTAAGAACAATCAGACAACACCGGGATACAAATCGCAAAATATACTACCTTGACGAGACTTGGGTGAATGAAGGGCTTACGACAAGTAAAGTATGGCGTGACACGACTATTAAGACTGAAAGACAAGCATTTTTGCAAGGTATGTGTTCTGGTTTAAAAAATCCCAGTGGAAAAGGCCGAAGACTGATTGTCACTCATATAGGAAGTGATAGTGGTTTTGTGGAAGATGGTCTACTGCTGTTTGAGTCAAAGAAAACCGGTGACTACCATGAGGATATGAATGGAGATGTGTTTCAGCAGTGGTTTGCAAGTGTGTTAGCAAAACTGGAACCAAGCAGCATAATTGTGATGGACAATGCTCCTTACCACAGCGTTCGTGTCGAAAAGAAACCAAATATATCCTGGAAGAAACAAGACATTATTGAGTGGCTGCGTGCAAAAATGAACTTGTAAATGAATCCCTTATTAAGGCAGAACTACTGGAACTTGTAGTAAAGCATGCCAGCGATTGTGATAAATACGTAATCGATGAAATGGCAAGGTCAGCTGGTCATGAGGTACTCAGGCTTCCACCATATCACTGGATTTTAAATCCAATTGAGCTTATTTGGAGCCAAATTAAAGGATTCATAGCGAGAAACAATAGAACATTTAAGTTGCATGATATCAGGCCATTGCTTGCCACAGCATTTTCGGAGATCAGCGACGAAACATGGAAAAAGGCTATTCATCATGTGCTCAAAGAAAAGAAAATATGGGAGCTGGATGGCATCGTTGACAACATAATAGAGAGCATAATTATAAACCCTACGGAGAGTTCCGACAGCGAAACTGTTACTGCAGAATCAGAATCCGAGGTGGAGGGGATTACTCCATTACCAGATTCTCCATAACGCGTGAGTTCAGTTTCATTATAAACTTGTACTTTTGCATGCCTTCATATCCTTATTTACATGATTTTAGCTATCTTCCTGGCAATTATGACGTTTACTGCAGGTTTAAATGTGACGGGAAGGCACCGCCTATGGCCTATGGCGCAAAAGTATTAGCCAATTAGGATGAGGGGGAAGGTAGATGCATGCGGAGTGATACATGTCAGCGGGGCAAGGTTATATGAAACAGGGATTAGAGGGAGAAATTATCCCAGAGTTCCGGACCAGAATTTTTGGACTCCTGGTAAGGGCTGTTTTATTTATATTATATATTCTGTAATGACTGTGCTAAACATTTTCGTAAGGAGGTTTATTTGTTACAGCAAGACCATAGTCAATCCTGTATGTTAATACCAATAGGGGGGGGAGAGGAAAACAATTCTTCCCCTTACCCCCCAGAAGGGAGCCCACTGGTCCTTCACCAGCAGTATGACAAGGTAGGAAAAAACTGCAGTATTTGCGATTTCTTCCCGTAATTCCAAAAGACGAACCTCAGTCAATATTGAAAAACTGTTTAAAAGAAAGGAAAACAATTAAATCCCTACCTGGTTAAATCTATCGGAAATAAGATCAAAAATACAAATAACAGAAGTATAGAGACCAATTGATATTGCTGGCAACTAATATTACTAGAAACACAGAAATGCATTAATGTTTAAACACAAAGAATTTTGGACATTTCTTTACATGTAATAAGGTAGTGTGTAGAACAGGCAACTTAATAATCGTTTAAGCATACCATGGTTTTCTTAGGCTGTTAAGAGCTATAGATAAAATTATGCTTGTAAAGATGAACTTTGTTTCTGCGTATAAGCCGAAGTGTGAGACTGCTACTGTCAGCAGTTCACTTCTCGACGTAAATCTAACAAATCCGGTCTCATAAGCTTCGCCAGACAGTATGCCGATCCATCATGCAGAGTGATAGTTAATTTTTAATAATATTGGTGGTGTAAATCATGATCATTACTTTGACATTGGGTTCCCCAAAGCAAAAATTATGTCGTGTTCAATCCTAAGTGATAAAAACATGGGATTATTAACAGAAAAAAAGATCATCCTATGGAGCAAATTTGGAAAGATAAGGTATGTAAAAGCATGCTAGATATTGTTATTTCAAATTAAAATTTCCTGAGCGCCGAAACATAGGGAACCATTTGTATAATAATTGCATCTTTTATTCAAGAAATGCATATTGAATCGAAATAATCTCATATTATTCCACACTACAAAATATTGTGTTTCAAGGGCGCCGGGGTAGCGCGGTGGTTTCGTTCGCGGCTCCCGTTCTAAGGGTCCCGAGTTCGATTCCCGGCTCTGGGGTTGGCGATTTTAAGTCGGCCCTATCCACGCCTTCACCTCTGTCTAGCACACGTGAAGTATCCCCTATGCCCAACGTGGTTCGGAGTCCACGGTAAAAACTGTAGGTCCTCTCACCTCACCGCCATCTTCACTATCACCCTATCATCGGAGGTAATGGACACCGCCCTCTGGGTGCCTCCACCTGAGAAATGGGTCCGGTCATCACTTGGTGGGGTGAGGTTACCCCGAAGGCCAAGGTTGCCATGTGGGGAGTGTTAGTAACTAACTAACTAAATATTGTGTTTCAATGAAGTATTAACTTAACTAAGTGTATTCTTTCAAGCAAGTGAAGAAGTTCACATGGAAATCCATTTAAATATTAAGCCGCAACTATCAAGTATCAATATTAGTTACAATATTAGTTATTGATGAGACCAAATTAACAAATATTCAACATTGGAATGCTAGTTAAGTGACACCATTTCAAACAAATCAGGGCGCATCCCGGCTTATTATTCAATTTTCTTTTTGTTTATTACTATTATTATTATTATTATTTTTGTATTTTATTTTCAATAATGATTAGTAAAGAATGTATATCAGTGAACACATTCTTGTGATAATATTGTAACGGCCATGGTAGGAATTGAACCTCCACGGGCTGGATTACGACATTTGATAAAACGAGTTTAAAGTAGTTCAAGCCTGGAATTCGGAGTAATAGAATGCTTACATTTCAAGAATAAAGTATTTAAGCTGGCCAATGTAGGTCAACGAGGGAGTTGGCAGTTGGCGTAGTTGATACACATAGGGAGTCTATAGTAAGTTAGTAAGTGTCCGTGGTCAAGCTCTCCTACAAGCTGTTATACACGTCATCGCAAGGGTTGGATCAGCGCCTTCGAGTCTACTATGAATTTCTAGGTAAGTTTGAATGTACCCCATTAGGCCAAGGCTGCCCTTGGTCGTTGTGTAATTATACAGTTAATAAACCTGGCTCACATACTAATTTGGGATTAATAAACCTTTTTTGCCCAGATGGCGATTCCGTTCCCTACCTCTCTCCGAGTAGCATACCTCTGAAAGCTACACCCCCCTAGTATCGAACTCCTTTCCAGGGTTCGCTACAAAGTGGCGGAGTCGTCAGGTATGAATCCCACAAAGTATTTTAATTGCTGAGTGTTAACCCCACAAAGTGGTGGATGACATGGTGTTAACTCAACATAAATGTGCATGCATCAATTTTTAGCATTAACCACCGAAGAGGTATGGGTGCACAATGCAAGGTTTAGTAACTCCTAAAAAGGTGGAGAGCCATAGAACATTATTTTTGATAAATCATAGAAATACAACGGCACGGTATCAAACCCTGATGCTATTAGCAGCTGCAACAAGGCATGTAGCCATAGTGTAGTTGCATGGCGTAACACCCATTTCTTTCTTCTCTTCCCCATATGTTTTATTTTAAGGATGCACCAGGACTTAAGCTTGAGTTTAAGATGCGAAAGCGTAAGCGTAATAAACTCACCCCTTCCATCATGATAATTTTTAAGTGCTATCAGTGTTAACATTTAGTAATAAGAAATGTACAGCTTTAGTATGCAAGTTCTTTTTCAGGATCATGTATTATTTGTTAAATTGATAAGTTGAAAATTTAAAGCTGCCATAGGACTCATCTATAATTTTATATCTATAAAGTTATTTTTAGCATAATCAAAAAGCGTTCACCTTTACTGTTTAGTACTGGTCATCAAGTTAATTACTTAATAATAAATAGCATGATTAAAGATTGTTGTATCATTTTACTGTATTGAAACTCCTAGGTGCTTACGTGTTAAAATAAAACTTTACTTTTGTTCTTTCAAGTACAAAGAAACTCAGGAATTCCAAAACTAGTTAATAATTCGTTAAAGTAGTAACATAAGGCGGAGCTAGGCATGTCTATCGTCTAGTCAATAAGGTGTGTGCAATGTACAGTTAAGCACGCATACTGGCTCGCTTGGCCGAACCGTGCAGCTAATTTCTTTGCACACTCAAAAGATACTAATTACAGATTTATTTTGTTTTATTTTTTGTTTTAAAGTTAGTAAATGTGTTGCTTAGCAAGCCTAGTACCAGGGTGCCTAGTAGTGACTGCAAAACAACTCTTAAGATATTCTATAAGCAGGCTAGAAGTATTTTTCATGTGTGTTCTTTTTTCAAACAAGTACTAATTTCACTCAAAGTAGAGAATTAACGGCAAAGGCTTGTTACATGAGTGCTCATACTGTGACGAACATTGTTAAAGAAGGCAAACATTCACCAAATTAGGAGAAGTTCCCATATTTAGGTCTCCTGGAAAACATTGAGTAACATTCTAATACACATTCGTATCTTCCGTATTTATTAAGCATTTTAATGAAACAAACATTGGTTTAAAGTCCGTTACAGGCAGTATACAATTACGACATCATTAAAGTAGAGACTATATTCACAAATTGTTGAAATGTCAGTACGTTGTTTCACTGATTACGTAGAAAATGAAGCTAGCTACAGTGAAGCAATAAATATTACACAAATATAAATATTTGCCACTAAGGCTCCACTTATCTGAAGAAATTGGTGTTTCAGTGTTGCAAACGCCATTTTTTCGTGGAATGCATCTAATTTGTGTCATTTAGTTTTGTATGCATATGAACGATGCTGCATAGGCGAACTGTTCTCACATTCAAGGTCTTAAGCTTCTGTTTATGCCATCATGCGATAATCATTGTATATGTTTCACATACATGCGGAAATATTAAGCGAACTTTACTGTCAGCATCTGCACATCTCAGCTCACTGCTAGAGGGATACTGTGAGACTACGACAAACACATCTATCTCCTTTCTTGGAAGTGTTGAAAACAGTGTTGTTATGATAAATTAACTTTAAAGAGAGTCGATTAAAGACACTAGACAACACTTACTTTTAAATTTTTCCGGAACATGTTTCTGAGGCTTTGCCTCTATCATCAGCCGGCTCTTGACTGGTTCTCGTTGGTGTAGCTGACGATATTTTGTCACAGGTCTCCTCTGATTGCAGTTCAAGGAACTTGCTGAACAAATCTTTCTGGGGGATGTCGAAATTGAATACTTTGTCCCTATTTTTTGAAATGAAGATTTGTTCCCATGTGGATAGTTCTTGTTTTCCTGATGTATGTTTTAGTAGTTTTGGTTCTGGATTTATGTTGTGGTTTTTTTCCCAAAAATGTGTGGCAACTGCTGATTTTTCTAATTGTTTATATTTTATGTTTCTAAAGTGTTTCTTTGCTCTTGTTTCTATATTTCTTTTTTGTTTTTCCAATATAAATTTGACTACAGTCATTGCATTCAATTTTATATATACCAGATTTTTTGTTAGATGGAATGGCATCTTTGATGTTTGAGCAAATTAGGTTTTTTAAGGAGAAATGGTTGACTGGTGCTAGTTGAATGTTTCGTTTTTTGAAGACTTTTTTGAATTTATCATAGCCCATGGATGGTAAGTGAATTTTTTGAAAATCATATTAGTTTCTGTAGCTGAGAGGGTTGTGGTTTCCTCTAGTAGCCTCTTCTTTTTTGCTAAGTTCACTTTTTTGTCCACTAATGATTTGGGAAAGTTATTTTTTTTTGTGCTATTTCAATTATTTTGTTGTATTCTGTTTTGTATTCTTCTGCTGTGAGAGGGATGTTTACCAGTCTGTGTGCTAAACTATTGAAGATTGCCTGTTTGTGGGATCTTGGGTTGTAGCCATTAGCTTTTATGTAGTTGTCTGTCTGTGTTGGTTTTCTGTAAATGCCAAAGTTTAGTCTGTTTTTATTCCTCATTATTTTTAGATCCAAAAATGGTAAATGCTCATCTTTTTCTATTTCTACAGTGAATTTGATACTTTTTTCTTGGATATTTAAAAGTTTTAGTGCATCACTGATGTGTTTTTTTTTTTTTGGTACTATTGCAAAGATGTCATCTACATATCGTTGCCAGAGTTTGAACATCCAAGGGAAACCTTTGTTGATCCTTATTTCTAATGCACTCATGTACAGATCGGCCAGGAAGGGTGATAGGGGGTTGCCCATTGCTAACCCTGAAGTTTGGTGATAATATTTTGTTTGAAACTGGAAGAAATTTTGTTCTATGCATAATTTGGTTAGTTCGATGTAGTCTGAAATTTCAGGTGATGCCATTCCAAGTGATTTGAGCCATTTTTCTATCAACGGTGGGAGTTGATTAACTGGTATGCTGGGAAACAGTGATTTAACATCAAACGAGACTAGTGTGTCCTCTTCTTTTAGTTCATTTTCCTTAATGTGTTCTATAAGTTCATAGGTGTTTCTGATGCTTAGGCTGTCGAATTTTGGAAATGAGTTGAATTTGTTTGTTAGCCACTTTGCAAGTTTGTATGTTGGTGAATTTATACTGCTAACTATAGGTCTCATTGTTATGGATGGTTTGTGTATTTTGGGTAAGCCATAAAGTCTAGGTAAGGTTGGGTTATCTGGTTTAACTGCATATTTGTTTGGTATTATGCTTGATTTTGCTATTGTTTTTTCAAATGACTGTATACAAGTTTTTAGTAGATTTTTGTTAATGATTTCATATTGTCAGTTAGCATTTTTTTCCATTTTTTCAATATAATCTGATTTTTCCATTATGACAATCTTGTTGCCTTTGTCTGCCTTTGTGTAAATAACGTTTTTCTGTTTCAAAGAATGGATAGTATTATGTTTTCTCTTCTGAAAGGACCTGTTCTCTATTTCCTCCAAAATATTTTCACAATGGCTTTTTACTGAATTTTGTATGGCTACTGGTAGAATGTGTGTTGAAATGTTGATATCTGCAATGTAGTCTTCAATTTTGTTTGAGAAACTGACGCATGTTTTTAATCCATTATTTAAAAGATCCACTAGTCTCGTTTGATGTTAAATCACTGTTTCCCAGCATACCAGTTAATCAACTCCCACCGTTGATAGAAAAATGGCTCAAATCACTTGGAATGGCATCACCTGAAATTTCAGACTACATCAAAAGTTTCAAACAAAATATTATCACCAAACTTCAGGGTTAGCAATGGGCAACCCCCTATCACCCTTCCTGGCCGATCTGTACATGAGTGCATTAGAAATAAGGATCAACAAAGGTTTCCCTTGGATGTTCAAACTCTGGCAACGATATGTAGATGACATCTTTGCAATAGTACCAAAAAAAAAAAAAAACACATCAGTGATGCACTAAAACTTTTAAATATCCAAGAAAAAAGTATCAAATTCACTGTAGAAATAGAAAAAGATGAGCATTTACCATTTTTAGATCTAAAAATAATGAGGAATAAAAACAGACTAAACTTTGGCATTTACAGAAAACCAACACAGACAGACAACTACATAAAAGCTAATGGCTACAACCCAAGATCCCACAAACAGGCAATCTTCAATAGTTTAGCACACAGACTGGTAAACATCCCTCTCACAGCAGAAGAATACAAAACAGAATACAACAAAATAATTGAAATAGCACAAAAAAAAAAATAACTTTCCCAAATCATTAGTGGACAAAAAAGTGAACTTAGCAAAAAAGAAGAAGCTACTAAAGGAAACCACAACCCTCTCAGCTACAGAAACTAATATGATTTTCAAAAAATTCACTTACCATCCATGGGCCTAGGATAAATTCAAAAAAGTCTTCAAAAAACAAAACATTCAACTAGCACCAGTCAACCATTTCTCCTTAAAAAACCTAATTTGCTCAAACATCAAAGATGCCATTCCATCTAACAAAAAATCTGGTATATATCAAACTGAATGCAGTGACTCTAGTCAAATTTGTATTGGAAAAACAAAAAGAAATTTAGAAACAAGAGCAAAGGAACACTTTAGAAACATAAAATATAAACAATTAGAAAAATCAGCAGTTGCCACACATTTTTGGGAAAAAAACAACATAAATCCAGAACCAAAACTACTAAAACATACATCAGGAAAACAAGAACTATCCACATGGGAACAAATATTCATTTCAAAAAATAGGAACAAAGTATTCAATTTCGACATCCCCCAGAAAGATTTGTTCAGCAAGTTCCTTGAACCGCCACCAGAGGAGACCTGTGACAAAATATCGTCAGCTACACCAACGAGAACCAGTCGAGAGCTGGCTGATGACAGAGGCAAAGCCTCAGAAACATGTTCCGGAAAAATTTAAAAGTGTTGTCTAGTGTCTTTAATTGACTCTCGTGAAAGTTAATACATCTATCTCTGTTGCCCGCAGGCTGTAGACCTGGCAACCAAAGAGAACGCAAACACTTCATTGGCTGTGCCCATGTTCATTCTTATTTTGTGGCTACTTTGGTATTAATAGAAGCCAATATCATTTCACAGAATTCTTTAGATACATATCCACACTTCAGTACTGAATGTTAAACTTACAAGAATCGTTATCCTTAACAGTTGACTCTAATGCTTGTGTGTTCTTTCTGCAGTGGTTAAAGTAACATTTTATGAACTTTACAACTTTAAATTCACATGCTAAAAGTAAGAATAGGCTGTATCTTTTTTTAACAATGTCTGGTGAACTTAAAACAGTTTCATTGTGTGCTTTTTTTTTCTTTTTCTTCCTGCAACATCACACATTACTTTAAGACTTCCAATTAATGACAGCTTATTAAAAGTTATTCTAAATTATATATCAATTAATATTCAGGACTTACCACTGTGACCTGAAATTGCTGAAATTTAACATAAGTAAAAAAAAAAAATTTTTTTTGGGTTGTTAGTAGTTAGGAGAAAACTAAAATATTTGGTGTTATCTCTTAGTTATGACCTTCAGGGGGGGGGGGGGGGGGGAAATCCAGGATATATGTAGCGATTTTTTTTTAATTTAATGCAACCTACGGTTTGTAAATTTTTATTATTGTTATAAATATTTGCTGAATGAATATAAATTAGGGGTCTCTTTGTTGATGAACCTAGTTTCTTCTGGGAGGTAAATAATATGGAAATATTCTGGATCCATGTACTGTTTGTGGCTTAGCTCTAGTTCCTGTGTCTGGTCGTATTAAATAATTTACTGGTGATAACTGTTTCTCAATCACAAATGGTCTGTGGTATCTATGTAATAATTTGGTGAACTGTCCTTTCTTCCTAAAAGGTATAAAAAGCTTAACCAGCTGACCTGGCTTATACATCACATTGTGCCTTTTGCGATTGTAATGATGCTTATATCTAATTTGAGCTTGCTGTATCCTTATGTTTCGCTATTTCACGCAACTTTTGAATTTGTTTCTGTGTTTGCTGAATGAACGGATTATCTGATGTGGCTTTTAACTGAACTTCATTTGGTCAAGTGGGATGTCTACTGTACATTAAATAAAATGGTGACATTTTTGTTGCTTCTTGTCTGCTTGTGTTATAAGCAAATGCTAATGGGGAAGGACTTGGTCCCAATCTTTTTGATCAGTAGAAGTGTAATGACTTAACATGTTAATAATGGTTTGATTAGCTCGTTCTGTTAAGCCATTGCATTCAGGGTGATAAGCTGTGGTAAAGCTGGCATGTGCTCCCATTAGTTGGAGCAATTTTTGTACTACCTCACTTAAGAATATTGCTCCCCTGTCTGAAAACAGAGTTGCGGGCACACTGTAACGGCAGATGATATTTTCCAAAATAAATGTAGCAACATTTTCTACCACAGCTTTATATCTTTTATTTCTATATATTTTGACAAAAATTCAGTAGCAACTATTATGTATTTTCATCCTGATCAGGTTCGGTGCAAAGGTCCCACTATATCAATGGACCATCTTTCTCCTAGGTAATTGACGGGTATTGGATTTAATAAACCTTGAGGTTTAAGGTTTTTCGGGGCTTTCCGTGATTGGCAACTGGGGCAGGTTCGAACATTAGTTTCTATCTCTTTTTTCATATCAATCCAAAAATAACAGGAATTAATGCGGTGAAAGGTTTTAGCAAAGCCCATGTGCCCGCTAATTGGGTCATCATGGCTGCCAATTAAAATTTCATTTTTTAGCACTTCGGGGATCACCAATAAATGTAAGGATTTTCTATAGCCTGCATAATGTATTTCAGTAAGGGGTCAGTTTGCTGTTTCTGAGCAACTTCTACCAGTGATAGCAAACATATGAGAAGCTCATCAATTTGTTCTAATTCTGGCTGTGTTGGTTGGCCAACAGGGAACCATGGTAAGTCAGCATCCTGGTATTTAGCACCGGATTTGCAAATAATGGTAAACTTATACTCTTGCAACTTTAGAACCCAATGCGCCAATCTGCCTGTTAAATCTTTTAAGTTGTTCAAATGGCAAAGGGCATGGTCACTAACTATAATAGAAAAAAAAAAAAAAAAAATATATGGTCTGAAATGTGTTAAACCGTGTACTATGGCCAACAATTCAAGTCATGAAACTAATTTTTTTCATGTTTACTTAACGATCTGGAGCAAAAAGAAACTGGATGAAGTTCACCTTGAAATTACTGAACAATTGTACTCCCAACACCAACTCCTGAGGCATCAGTTCGAAGCTCAGTGTATGCTCCAGGGATATAGTGAGACAAAACAGGCGCTGTTGTTAACACATGTTTAAGTTGATCAAACACTGCTTGGTGTATTTCTATCCATTTAAAATCCTGATTTTTACGTGTCAAAGCATGCAATGGGCTTGCTATTGATGCAACGTTCTGTACGAATCGTCTGTAAAAACTAAAAAGACCTAGAACTTTCCTTACATCACGCACTGACTTTGGTGTAGGTAAATGTGTAATTGCTTTAATTTTATCTTTATCAGGCTCTATTCCCTTTTCTGAAACTTCTAACCCTAGTAATTTAATGTGTTTCATTGCAACAAAAACATTTCTCAGGTTTCAACTTAAAGTTATGGTTTTTTAATTGTTCAAATACCTCCTCCAAGTTGCTGAGCAGTTCCTCATAGGTGGATGCGAATACAACAATGTCAAATAAGTAAACTAGGACTTTTTTGTATTTAAGATCACCCAAAAGTTTGCCTATATGAGAAAAATATCTTGGGGCATTAGACAATCCAAAGCATAAGGTTTGAAATTCAAATTGGGATTCTGAAGTAACAAAGGCTGAATACTTACTGTTTTCAGCTAACGACAACTAGAAATAAGCACTTAAAAGATTTAGTGTACAGTATCATTTTGATTTTCCTAAGTAACTTAATAGATCATCTATTATGGGCAAGGGAAATGATGATGTCTCAGTTACAGCATTTAATTGACAATAATCTACACAGAAATGATATTCACCGTTTTTGTTTTCTTTACTAGGACGACCAGAGATGCCAATGGGCTATTTGATTCTCATTTTGGATTCGTTACTTTTAGCTCAAATTCCCCTATGCCTGTGGTCTCTAAATCTTTTGAGTTCTGTAGCAAAAATGTTCCTATATGTAGCCAAGAGATCACGCAGCTGAGCTCTTTGTTCGTGCGTGATGTCATTGTTGACATGAAACTGTATATTATCTATTTCAATATCCTCAGTTTCCGGGCTATTCCAATTGGTAGACTGAATCAAAGCTACTTCATGTATGTAAGCTAGCATTGTTTTAGCAAAAATGGTTTTTGGCTCCGCCATAGCGTAGTGTACCAGAACCACACAATTCCCAGAGGCTTCAAAAACGAGGGGGGGGGACATTCAATATTCTTTTGCATTATGGCGGTTGAGGGTTCAAGCATAAGCCTTTACAAGCATCAGGAACTTTTACCTTCACTTCTGTCGTAGTAAAGGGTGGGATTCGGATATCTTGTAGACAATATGCTTTCTAACCTTCTTCAATCAGGGCTTTTCTGTAGCTTCTGGTTAAGAATATTGATAACAATTATTGTTACAGCTAGCAACCGAGTGCTAACAAGTATGACTAGTTTCTGGGGAGAAGTCCCCAGAAACTAGTCTTCATAAAAAACTTGTAAGTGGAGAAAAGTATATACAAGGTTGACTCACTTGCCTAATTTTAGTAACAATGGGACTCCACTTTCTGAAATACTTCTTTTTATTCTATATAAGTATGACAGGTTTTCACAATCTGTAACCATGCTTGTTATGGCAAAGGATCTTCTCAATCATGTTAAGCACCTGGAGCGACTCATCACAAATTCATATGCTTCGCAGGTGCATTTTGTTTTTCCACTACTCATGGCGTCAATGATTTGTTTTTCTACCCTCTCATTGCCCCAGTACAAATAGTGGAATTGCGATCACTTTATTCCGGACGTCTGAACTATAAATAAGCTTAAGAAGACGGAATGCAAGTGGGCTGTTAAGATATCAGAGGAACAGTATAAAATATATATTGACTTCTGTTTGAAGAATCCAATTATGTAATACAGCAGGCTCACTCCTTCAGATGACCCGAAGGAATTAGAAGCCAAGTGGAATCAGCTGGTGTTACAATAAATAGCTGCAGCAGTGGGCCACACAAAGATGCGGAGGGATGGAGAACAGTAAGTTGAAAATGTTTTACTGTACTTTTAAGAATATTAGTGTTAGGATTTTTAAAGCCTGATCCTCTATAATTATTCTCAGTAAGTGGAATGCTTTCCTAAATAACAATTCTTGACACAAAACTGTGCCACATGGTAACCATCCATTTCCAACAGCCGTGTGTTTGTACTATACATAAGAGAAGTTGAAAAAAGTGTAATTCAATATGGCTCAAAAACCCCAAGCAAGTGTTTTGATACATAATTATTAATTAGTAGAGCAGTTTTTAAAACATACATGAACGTATTTTAACACGTGGCAATCATCCGGCTTACCGCAAAACACTGCGTGGCTGTATGTAATCTGGATTTACAGAATAGATAAGGTTAATGAAATGTTGCTCAAAAACAAAGCATGGTTTCGATATATAATTATTAATTAGTAGAGCAATTTTTAAAACATACATGAACGTATTTTAATATTTTTTCCCAACCTGCTCTTGGCAAAGCACCCTGGCCACATTGTATAAAATTTTGCAATTATGTTTTAAATGTGGTTCATCATGAATATTTGTGAATTGCTTGTGTTTATTATATAAATAATAATAATAATAAATTTCTTTATTGCCTGTGTACTTGAAATTACAAGTTATAAGCATGGTCAGGTCACTATTTACAATTACATTATAGTGCAAGTATTACAATACAGTTATTAATTACAATCACATTATACTGCAATTATTACAATACAGTTAGTTATTAATTTCAATTACATTATAGTGCAAGTATTACAATACAGTTATTAATTACAAACTATTGCGCGCGCGCACACACACACACACACATACACACACACCTTTGCTTAGAATTCTTCCAGTCTATACAGAGGCTTATTTACAAGATATTTCTTTAGTTTGGCCTTAAAGGAGTTGATTCGTAAAGTTTTAAATTCTATTAGAAGTTTATTATATAAAGTGGCTCCTATATTTAATGGATCTTTGTCAGAAAACTTGTTTGTGTGTACTGATCTATATACATTACTCTGACCTCTTGTATTGTGCTTGTGCACCTCACAATGTCTTGGGATGTCTTTGGATCCATGTATTAAAAGTAGTACACGATAAACATACAGTGAAGAACTGTGAGAATTTCATTTTTAATAAATAACTCTCTGCATGGATGGTCATATCTTACATCTGAAATTATCCTTATACACTTTTTTTGCAATGTTAACACTCTATTCATATGCACTCTTGCAGCACCACCCCAGAGTTCTATACCATACAGCAAATGAGGATATATTACACCATAATAAATTGTGCATAATATACTTAGGTTTTCATATCTAGAAAAGTATCTTAATAGATATCCTCCTTTACTGATGTTATTACAGACTTGATCAATATGTCTGTCCCATGTTAGGTGTTTGTCGAATATTATGCCCAGAAAAGAGGTCTGATCGCTTTCAGCAATATGCTCATTACCTACTTTGGTTATTAACTGTTCACTCTGTCTGTGAGAAAGGGTGAAATTTAATATTTTAGTCTTACTTATATTACATCCTAACTTGTTGGAATTGAAATAGCTCAGCAGCTGGGCTGCGTCCACTTTTATTTTTATAGCAAGATCATCTATTGATGTACGCCAACATAACACAGTTGTGTCATCAGCATAAGATAACAATTTTGAGTTTAAGATACTACGAATATCATTAATATATAATATAAAAAGCAAAGGCCCAAGTACCGAACCCTGCGGGACTCCATATTGCACAATTCCCTCCCTTGACTTATACATGCATTTGCAATTACCATTATAACTTGGAATTTCTGTACACTGCCCTCGATCTGTTAAATAGGATGAAATTAATTGTTCTGCCAATCCCCTTATTCCATAGTTGTTCAGCTTCAGCAGTAATATTTGGTAATCAACGCAGTCGAAAGAAGGTCCAGGAAAATACCAGCTAATTTATTATCTTCTAGTCTGGTTATAATATCTCTAAGAAATTCAGTTGAGCGGTTCTTTCGAAAACCATGCTGTGTAGATCTAACAACGTTATTGTCAGCTAGAAACTTATTTAGCCTAACTAGCAATACTTTTTCAAACAGCTTGGCCAATGTGGATGTTAACGTGATCGGACGATAATTTGTTACTTGGGTTTTATCTCCTTTTTTGAATATAGGGCGCACTATACTTGTTTTCAAACAGTTTGGAAACTCCCCATTTGCTATAGAGTAATTTATCAAATGTACCAGTGGCATTGTTATTTCTTGTTTACATTGTTTTAGACATTTAGGTGTTATACCATCCCAACCACTAGATTGCTTGTTATCGAATTTATTAATAATTTCTATTATTTCCTTTTCATCAGTTGGTTTTAAATATATGCTATCTCTTACACGTTGTCCTTTATTGTTAATTGGCAAAACATTGTTTGGTTTGGGAGTTCTTGTTGCTGTAACATTTAAAAAGTGTTCATTAAGAATACTGCATATAACATCTGGATTTTTCTCAATTTTACCATGATTATTTATTACAATATTTTCATGCTTTTTTGGTTTTAATTTTACCTTATTTATGATATTCCAGGCACCCTTAGTAATATTATTGCAAGCATCTAGTTGTTTATATTGCAAAGTTTGGATTTCTACTAAATATCTACGAAAATCCTCTTTCGCTTTTTTGTATTTATTTTTATAATGTTCCCATCCTGTTGATTTGTACCATTCATATGCATCCTTCATTCTATATCTCAAGTGCACTCCCTCAGCTTTTAGCTTTACCTTTGTACTTTTACAAGCATTCTCCCTTTTTTTAATAATTGGACACGCTTCATTAAAATGTATGTTAAAAGTATCATAAAAATTTTCCCACCTTGAGTTAATTCCTTCCATTGAGTACATCATCTGCCATGTTTCATGATCTAATGCATGTTTGAGTTTAGTAACATTTTGATCATTTGTATTGCGGTAGCTAACAAACCTATTTTGTTCAATTGTATTGGCAGTGATATTTATTTGAATGATTTGTGCATAATGATCTGATAGATGATAGTTACCAACTTCTGATGAATACCCAGTTTTTATGTTGGTAAATATATGATCAATAATAGTAGAAGAGTGGGATGTAACCCTAGTTGGAGTGCTTATCACATCTTTTAGATCATATGATTTTAAGCAGTCCATTAAATGTACATAATCCCTATTTTCAGTGGCTGAGTTAATATTTATGTCACCTAATACAATCAAATTTACATTGGACTGCAGTACACTATTAAGTACACCATCAAAGGATTCAATAAAGTGTGTCACTGAAGTGCCTGGAGATCTGTACACTCCTAGAATTACATAGGTACATTCATTACAACATATCTTAATAACAGCCAATTCCATAACCATCTCAATGCTCATATTACAAATCTTAGGCATTTCCTTGTATATGACCCCATTTTTGGCATATATGGCCACACCCCCACCCTTGTGATTTTTTCTGTAGAATCTGCTTGCTAGATTATAGTTTTTAATTTTGTACATATTTACATTATTTTCCACTAGACCATGTTCAGTTAGAATTGCTATATGCGGATTAACTTCATTCAAAACTAACTCTACACTATGTACTTTATTACTGATGTGTTGTACATTTTGATGCAATAATTTAATTCCCTCATTCGCATGTAGTGGCATACTAGAGTGTGGTATTACAAAGGGACAATTTATGCTAGGAGATATTCTATTTTTATTGTCTCACCCGATTTTAATCTACCTCTGTAATTTGAACCTAGTTTTTTGATTCAATATGTTGTATCACCCTATTCAGTAGTCTAACAAATTTCTCAGTTCCCTTTCTGTTTAAATGCAAACCATCCCACCCAATATCATACTCCCCGATCCATGCATTACCATCTACAAATATGCAGTTATTTTTTTGGCATACCCAGTCTAGTGTAGAGTTCACAGCATCCACATATCGTAAGTCCTGGTCTCTTCTGCGTAACACTCCACTAACACACACTTTTGCCTTGGGATATAAATCCTTTGTCACTGCCACGATGTGATCCATTTACTAACTGTAAATAGAAAAATAAGCTACTACACAAGGTTCTAGTAAACCAATATTTGTTTTAGGTTTTCACAGAGTGGAAGAGTAATGTTAAGAGGAAGTCAAGGCTCTTGTTCGCAGAGCGTCACAAGACTGGGAGTGGCACATCTAGTGAAAAACCGCTAACAGATTTGGAATGCCAGCTAATTGCACTCATTGGTGATGTCATTGTAGGCTTTGAAGGTGTCGCAGACAGCTTTGATTTAAATGCGAGTATTGATTGAACATTTGGTTTTTTAATATTATTCAAGTGCTTGAACGAAGTATCCATGTTTTGGACAGATCAATTGTTGAATATGTTATATCTTTGTATGCACTAAAGGAATTTTTATATTGTAACTCCTTAACCTGTAAATCCAGGTCACAGATTAATACCAGATTCTCAACTCCATGTTAAAAGTTGAAGACGCATAGGGCGCTCCTCCTGAACCTTTCAATGCCAGCTAAGTGAACTAACAAACATGTCGCCGGTAAAGCAGTGAGCTTCTATTTCAACCGAGCTATAGTACATCCGCCTCCCTCCACCCTTCCCTTACGTATTCAGTGACGCGACTGATTGAATCCAACTTCTTTCGAAGCCTAATCTCGCGCACTGATGAATAATTTACGGTAAATTGATTTATCACATATTAGCACAATACCCGCTAAATATGCTGGGTAAATGTGTGTAAATTATTCATTACTGTGCAAGATGTGACTTCGGAAGAAGCTGACCAATTAATTTCGGAGAAAAGTTCTAAGAAGCCACTTCCAAATTTGAACTTTTGTCCTGTTACCACTCAGCATTATAGCTTTTATATTCATGTAATAAATGAATAAGTATATCTTTAAAAAACAATTGTAACTTTAACAATGACAGAGTCAGATCACTCAAGATGCTGTTGAGATTATACAATACATCTGTACTTCCTTTCCCTGGAGTGTGAATTCCAAAGCTTGTTACTGTAATAATTACAAAATTATAAGAAAGCTATCCTGACACTAAAATTAATGCATTCTGCAGGTACAGAAAAACAGGAAAGGATATCACAAGATTATGAGAAGTGCAATTTCTTTGTACACTGAATAATTCCTTTCTTGGAAGTGTTGAAAACAGTGTTGTTACGATAAATTAAAAAAAATAACTTTCCCAAATCATTAGTAGACAAAAAAGTGAACTTAGCAAAAATGAAGAAGCTACTAAAGGAAACCACAACCCTCTCAGCTACAGAAACTAATATGATTTTCAAAAAATTCACTTACCATCCATGGGCCTATGATAAATTCAAAAAAGTCTTCAAAAAACAAAACATTCAACTAGCACCAGTCAACCATTTATCCTTAAAAAAACTAATTTGCTCAAACATCAAAGATGCCATTCCATCTAACAAAAAATCTGGTATATATCAAATTGAATGCAGTGACTGTAGTCAAATTTATATTGGAAAAACCAAAAGAAATCTAGAAACAAGAGCAAAGGAACACTTTAGAAACATAAAATAAACAATTAGAAAAATCAGCAGTTGCCACACATTTTTGGGAAAAAAACCACAACATAAATCCAGAACCAAAACTACTAAAACATACATCAGGAAAACAAGAACTATCCACATGGGAACAAATATTCATTTCAAAAAATAGGAACAAAGTATTCAATTTCGACATCCCCCAGAAAGATTTGTTCAGCAAGTTCCTTGAACCGCCACCAGAGGAGACCTATGACAAAATATCGTCAACTACACCAATGAGAACCGGTCGATGGCTGGCTGGGGATAGAGGCAAAGTCTCTGAAACATGTTCCGGAAAATTTTAAAAATAAGTGTTGTTTAGTGTCATTAATCGACTCCTTTAAATTTAATTTAACACAGAATAATGTTGAAAAATTTCCTAGAAGGAAAGTCTTAAAAAAGGGACAAAAAAACATCACTAAAGAAATGTATATATAAATTGTAAGTGAAGATACAAACAACTATGTACAAAAAATAGCACCATCTCTTTAAATGGAAAACAAGCTCTGTTAATGCTTATATTTACTAAGAAGTTTATATACTTCTGATCACTTTGGTTGGATTATCATTCACACATGCAGTATAAATGATTATGATTTGAAAGAAACAATGAATCTCAGAGGAATATTTAAGTAAATAAAAACTGTTATCATTCATTTAAAATTGTCCTAAGCTTAACTTTGTCTTTCCAACACAGAAATATTACAGCCTTGAATTTCTAAATGCTTTAATGACATGTATAAGCACAGTAACAAATGCAGAAAAAGACAATATGCAGTTTAAAAAATAAATTTTAATGCAAAGTGTATCTTCCAACAGGACAAAATTTCATATAATTATCTGACTGTGAAGTATGATTTGCTTGATGTGTAGGTTGAGCAACTGTTTTGGTAAATGGCTTACTTTAACTTGGAACTGTGTATCTGAGTTGTTAATGCAAAATAATTTAATAGGTCTAATTAAAATGCTTACACATCTAAGCATTATTTCTTTTTATTATATCTGTTCACTGGAATGAAACAATAGGTGCATTAAATATACGTGGCTATATCTGCTTTTCAAAATTATGTGGCTTTGCATCGCTGCATGCAATGGATGGCTCATATATTGGGTTGAGCACTTTTTTCTATGCCGAGGATTGAGGGTTTCATCCCAAATTAGAAGAAGAATGATAGAGTGCTTAACACAATCTGTTTCATGTCAGTATATTGACATAAAACTTCAATGAGTCTCACTAGTGAAGGTTTATCACCCATAAAATTGTTAGTATTATTAAATCATGCACTAATATTACTCATAAAGGGAGACAAGTACATGTTGAGAACAGATGGATCACAGAATAATAGTTCAATTGGGTGAAAATGTCACTTTTGACAAGTCGTATATTGTTGCAAACCCATTGGTCACAAATGTGTTGCAATATATGGGGTGCTCAAAAACATTCCTAAAATATCTGATGTGTTAAGTGACATATTAATAAACAATATATGTGCTAATAAGGAAGATGGTTAATAACCTACTTATTTGAGATCTTTTGAGGTACTTGAGAAATGCTAAACCAAAAGAAAGCTGTCTTTCCTAATTACAAATTATACACAGTGGCTAATCATCATTTAACAGTCCAAGTTTACATAACGTTCAGGCAGGAGTCTCTGAATTCTGCACAAAATCACAGCCACAGCTTTGGAATATCAGAAAGTCACATACTTGGGGTAGATAGACACGATGAAGCAGATAATACACAAACTAGACACAGTGTATCACACTATCAAAAATAGATTCTATTCTCTGAAACAAACAATAGGAACCAATGCATATACATTCTTTTAAAAAGTTCATCAGCAGTTCATATATTTTAGATTTCTTTATCAGGAAAGGAAGTAGAAAGTATTACCACTGTTGTGTAAGTTTGTTGTACACATGACTATTACAAAATGCTCAGGAGTTAAAGTTTCAAGTTTTGTGAAGACATGCAAAGAAATATTAAATGTTTATGAAGCTAATAAGCAGTTGTTAAAGTATTGCTGTCTTTGATGACTGCTAAGTATATGAACTAAATGAATCAAAAATAAATTACAATGTGTAAATCCTGTTCAGGAGAGGATAAGTAAACCATGAATGTTCAAAGCTTAAAAACTGAAGAAGTAACTCTATGATATTCAAAGTGCACATTTTGCAGATGTACACGCAAAACATGCTGTCACAAATATTCATAAAACTAAAACTTACATATGTATCAATGGTGTTGAAACACTCTACGATGTCGTGCAGTACTTCTGTGGTGGGTACTGATGCCTAGTACCCTGATCCTGGTTGAGGGTTCTGGTTTCAAGGAAGGTGAAGCCCTTTTCCTTCAGCTTATGCCACAACATCCGCAAACCATTTAAGGTGGCAATCCAGCCATCTTGAGATGGTGGACGGAATACTTTACCACATAAGCTGCTGGAATCAGAACGTTCACCACTGTCAGCAGACCTTTTCAGAAACTGTAAACTATCAACTTTGGCAACAGCTTCCTCCCAAAACTGGAGGTGCAAGTTTTCTCGACTGGCATGTACACATCTTATATTCCCTAAACCTCCTGGCTCCTTTCCTCTCTCGTTGCAGCTGTCAAACGGCAGATGGTCTTGGTGTTTGGCCTGAGAAATACAAAATGTGTTAATAACCCACTATATCTGCCTTTATCTCCATTGACTTACTACTAGCATATTTCCATCCAGATATTGCAGAAAAAAGGACAATGGGAATATTTGTTAACTGTTCTGGAAAAAAAGCTGCCATGGCTTAAGGGAACCGCAACATTAATACACAGATTGAAAGCGTATAACATAATACTAACGTTCATAGTTATTTTTATTATATTACATTACACTTACTACATGTTTCAAACATTTTTATGAAATGAGATTATGTGTATCTTTGAGTGCCACCAGACTGTCAACGAATGAGATTCTTCCTGTACCATCATATTCTGTTTTCACTAGTAAGAAGTACTGCACAGCAACTGAATAAATCTAAAATGAGCACTACTTGTGATAAGTCCAAATATTACTTCTCAAAAATTAATCCAAAGATAGATACAACCATGAAAACCACACATTTTGGCTTACACAATTGTTTTAACAGAAATTAATAATGACATCCATAATGAAATGGTCACACATAATTAGTAACAGCATGTGATATACTGGAGAGGAAAACACTTCCCATTTGTAATGTACTGCAAAGGAGTATGGATGTATTACATAACAGTAATGTGTATCAGTACTCCAGTTTAGGGAGGTTACGTGTCTGCAATATGTTTTACTATTTACTATTTCATCGCTATTTCATTTTGACTCTTCTTTGAGATAAAGGTGGTCCTAGAGATATCATTATTGATTATTACAACTAAGTTATCCTTACAATGAGTTTTCTTCTTTATTAGCAATTTGGATATAAATAAGCATTAGGATATGAATATTGTTAAAGTGCTTTGTTTTTCTTCTGTAGCACATTATCCAAGTTAATCTTCCATATTTAACATGACTTAAACAATTATTCAGTAGAGGAGAGTTAATTACAATGACACAGTGTAATGAAGGTTTATTATAGGTAACTGTTACGCATAATGGCTGATATTATTTAGCATTTTACTTGCATTTGGATTAAACTGTTAAATATTAGTTACAAGTACCATTTGTAGTATTAGAGTTTACCGTTGGCAACAAGGGAGTAAATGGCACCTGCCATTTTTTGGCTGAATACCTGCGCTGCCAATTTAACCATCATTTTTGAGGCACCTTTAGGTTCTACATGCTGTCGTGTGACAGTATACAGAAGCCTAAAGGGGCTAGCTTCACCAACCATGAAAACATCATGAATATCTCTCCATGATGCTATCAGTGGTACCAAAGGCTCACCTCCAATCTCCTCATACAGCAGCACATCAGACTCCAGAAGTCTGTTTCGAATGCATTTCAAGAGGTGGGGTGGATCAAATAGAGTCACCACCTCTTGTCCTCTGTATGAAAAGACTGGATTCTGAAAAGAACTGCCCAAAGCTTTTACTGTCTTTACATTGTTGGTGCCCATGTCACAGACAGTGGCCACAACATGCAATCCAGCATTTGTAGAAGCTTCAAGCACTTCTTTTAAGATCTCCACCAGATCTTCAGCCTTCACCGGACCTCTGCTGAAGTAGAATGCTACTGGCTGCATCCATTTCTTACGCAGGCCCTGGATCATGAATACAAGGGCAAGGTTTGCCAACGCATTCGAAGCACCTGCAGTGCCCTGTCTTCATATCCCATGCTCCTGTCTGACTTAGAGCTGTAGTCTATATGTTCCCTAATGGACATCTCATCGAACATTAGGGAACATATACAATCCAGCTCTTCAAAATGAGATACAGTGTCATGCAGAACTGTGACCATGTGATCATTTATGCCAGGAAAGAAAGGAATGCAGTATAAAAGGGAGCGCAAGGTACTCTGTGAAGGGAAAGGATATAGTGCTCTAAGAGCACTATAACCCTTAGGGGAACGTTTGTAAAGGAGAAGGGCTTGCAACTTGTCTTCATCTGTCCACCTTTGACCTTTTGGCAAACGCTTTGAATTTCTCACCTGAGAAGTCAAAAGTTTGGCAGAACTTGCAGACATGGACTTTGAGAGAAACTAACATTCTTACCTCTGTATTTTTTACTATACTACTGAGCTCTTTCAAAGTCAATGTCTGGTCATTGAATCTTTTCTTCAAATTGAAGTACTGTTTATGTAAGGAAGTTTATTTACCAAAAAGTGAATTTTTCCTAGGAGTCAACTCCTTCTGCCTGGATACATTAATTTCAGCTAAAACCATACTCCTCCTTTTTGACTCAGATGTTCTTAGAGGTGTACTAACTGCAGGTACACCTGAAAGAACATCTTCAGACACAGAGGAATCTAAAGGTGTAGCCAAAGCATCTGAGTCAGACTCAGAAGACAGTTGGGATTGAAAAAGACGGACAGCACAGGAAGGTCCTATTGTGGATGTAGCAGAGTTTGAGCAGGACGGATAAACATCAGCATGATCAGTACTGGCATTACTTACTTCAGCAGACGAAGGGATAGTAGCTGAGTCAGGCCCTGGAGATGCTTGGCCAGGTCTTAATGATGGCATAGCATTATACCTCAAAATCTGGTGTAGTTCATCTCTGAACTGGTCAGGTTGAAAATGGCACCCACACATGTATGCCACTCTCCTCTGCTTAGCCAGGAGGTTTGGGTTAGCAGAAAATTTAGCCCATTCATTATACCTGAAATTAAATGCAAACAAGTTTCTAAAAAGTACACAAAATTTCTATATTAGATATCATTTATCTACTATAAATTTAGTTTTCCCACCACAGGCATGATAGTTCTGAATGTACGACAGTTCACAAACCACTTTGTTTTCAGCTGCAAATGACAACTGTGCTTACCTTAACACCACACATGTGCACACACACACACACATACAGACACACAAACACACACACACCACTGCAGTGTGGATAATATTCAATTAATACAAACATATGTTGAAAGCAAAATTAATTACTCTGATATGAAGTCAGTGGCAATCTGGACTGTTCAAAGTCTGGAATATATACAGTGAGTATTCTATTATAAAGGGGAGCTTTAAACTCATGTTAAGGAAGTAAAAACTTCCAACATTGGAACCAGGTCACTGACTATTATCTCAAGAGAATGGATCCACCGAAGTGTAATACTCTGCAGTAATGAAACGACATTAATTTCAATGCATTTTGTAATGATTGGCCATCAATAATGACACATTTTCAAAGCCAACAGACACAAAAAGTCAAATTTTCTGTTTATTTCTATGCTTAATTTTTGAGAAACATTTCAGAACATATTTTCCTTTAAGTATATGTGTATAACATTTTGGAATGGAGACTGCAGTACTAATTTTCAAATAATAAGGTTCACACTATTAATCTGTGGTCTGCACACATTTAGACAGGATTCCTCTCAATGCATCTTTGGCATTCCTGCACTATACAGTCTAGTCTTGTTCTTTCTGCACAGATATCTGTGGTGGATATAAATAGCCAAGTTATTAATTTATGTAGTTGGCAATTTAAGAATGCCTGACTTGTCTCATTGCCTGAAGACTAATAATATACATACAGTTGCATAAAACAATTGTGATCATCATAACAGTTCTCAAAATCTCTAATTATCCTGTATACTGCACATTACAGGAAATTGATGAAAATGTTTCTAGAGGAAACACCTTGACAGTTTTGCACACTAAAATGAGCACGTTTAAAACAAGCTTTGCCCTGTAAGACCACAATACTAAGAAAACAGGTGATTTACCATAGCAGCAAATATAAAATACATATAATGAAAGGAAGCAGCTACTTTGTAATTAAAATTACTATACTTTCAATGTCTATAGCTACTACGGGTGCAGGTTATAGTTTCATTGAATTACCTATATACTGATATGGGCTTACACCATATTTTATTATGTTATATTTCTCCGAGAAAAGTGTACTATGGGGCCTTACAACAAAAGCTAACAACTGTATAGTAACACATCCTATTAAATTTTTAAATAAATCCGAGAGCTAGAACGGTAGTATGATTACAGTTAAGAGATAGACATTTAACATCGAAACCTATATGTTGCAGTTTCATTTGCTTATTTTAGCACTGCTTCACTTTATCTATATACTAAAATGTGTAATCAGTGCTAAAACATGTTTTGCATACTTCTTATGATTCACGTGGCAAATTAACGCTTGAAGAATTCGAAATACTATTACTGCTTATTTTGTTCTAAAATGTATCTTTCTTATCTTTCTGGATTCCTTGGGAAATGAAACAGATTTGTTTCGATAGTTTTCCCTGTAACAGAGCAACCAAGCACTGCACATTTTTCTCCCAAAAGATACTTATACATTCTTTAACTTTGAGAAATCAGTCATATTAATCTTTGTTTCAAATTCTCAGATTCAGCCAAAACCTTACATGACTCCCAGACACCCCCATCAAGGTAACCAACAAACAGAACAGACTGCTAATAAAACACATCATTTTGCAATTTCGATCGGTATTGGGTGAATTGTAGGAATCATGTTAGTCACTCTTTATTTACGTATCTATTGTATGTTTAGTATTTTTTATTATATTACTATTATATTGTCACATTGCTGTATTAATTACAGTTTATGATACTGGACCATTCTATACATACCATCCCATAAAGAGAGACATCTGTTGACACCGACAGATTTAAAGTTGTGTGAAGAGAGACATCTGTTGACACCGACAGATTTTAAAGTTGATGTGCAGCGCTCAATCTGTCGGACGACAGTTTCAAGCAGCTTAATGCGGATTTAGATTCTCAATCCCAGTTATCACCCCCTGATCCAGGTATAGCAGCAATATGGCGGCAATGTAAACAAAAGCTTGTTGAAACTACTCTGGAATTAGTGAAGAATGTAAGTCTTAATTAATATATTTGAGTTAAAATACGAGTGATAAGAGATAATTATCAGAAAATTAAGGCAACGAGAACAGTGAACCCAATGATGCAGAAACCATCATACAGTTATGAAACACGCTCAGCTGGTAGGAATATGGCGTCAACCTATTCTATGTCTGAACTTTTTTCCACAGCTTATGTTCTTCACAAACTGTGTCTTCTTCTTCTTCTTCTTCTTCTTCTTCTTCTTCTTCTTCTTCTTCTTCTTCTTCTTCTTCTTCTTCTTCTTCTTCTTCTTCTTCTTCTTCTTCTTCTTCTTCTTCTTCTTCTTCTTCTTCTTCTTCTTCTTCTTCTTCTTCTTCTTCTTCTTCTTCTTCTTCTTCTTCTTCTTCTTCTTCTTCTTCTTCTTCAATTTCACTTTCTGATAAAGAGTAAGTAATCTGCAAGAGCCTTTCTTGGAGTGTGGCGTACTGTTCCATCAGTGATGTCGCGGTCTGGTCATTAAAATATTCATTTATATCTGCCCACCTACTTTCACCAAATCTTCAACTAATAACAGTAACTTTTTATTTTCATTAGCATCCCAAGAGTTTGGGTATAACTTTGTAAGCTTTTTTTTGTATCTACTACAAAGTTGTTCACGTGAACGATTTGGAAACAGGTCCAACAATTTAAAGTGACTGTCCCCAAAGCTGCGTACAGCTGCTACTAGAAGCATATCCTCAACTTTTAAGAAGGGCTACATACATATATTTGGATTGATATATGCCCAACATTTGAATATTTGTTGCCTGGTATATCCTTTTAGATACTGTGCTATTTAATTCCAACAGATGCGAAAAAATGAAATGAAATGTGTAGTGTTTAACACCCGCTTTTACTACATACGGCACCGCAGGCGATCAACAGATGCAAGAACCAATTCTTCAAGTAGCTAAGAGTTGCACCAGTAAATCTTCATATTGTTCTATTCATGTCATCAAGACCTCATTAAGGTGTCGTTGGTAATGTATCACCAATATAGGAGTATGGTTTGCTCCCAGTTTTTGTATGTATGTATTTATTAACTGCAATTGGGTACTACCCGGTGGCAGAGTTAAGAATACAGATCAAATTACAAATACTAGATTTACAACAATAACACAATAAACAATACAAACATGATATCATTTTACTTTAGTCACTTAAAACATATCTAATTACTTCTATTTACATATTATATACCATTATAATTCAAAAGTTAAACTATAAACCATCTAGATCTCTTCTAAATTTCTTCAGCGACAGGGGACAGCCCTGAAAGACTGCTACAGGCAATTCATTCCATTCTTCAATGGTTCTATTAACAAAAGAAAATTTTCCTACGTCGGTTCTGTATCTTCTACCCTTAATTTTATACCTATGATCGTTTCGTCCATAATAATCTGGATTATCTAACCTTACACTAACGTCCACCCATGCCTTTACACCAGCATTAGCTTTGAATAATGCTACCAACCTACATTTTTTACGCCTAATTCTTAATTCCTCCCATTTAGTCTCATCTCCTTTTATAGGCCCAAAATACTTGCCTCTTTTTATGAATTTTAATGCCCTCTTCTGTATTTTTTCTAATGGATCGATTTGGTTAGCTCTATACGGGTCCCAGCATGCTACTCCATATTCCATAACCGGCCGCACTAAGGCCTTGTAGGCAATTTCCCTGGACCTAGCGCTCCCCTTTTTCAATATTCTCATTACGAAATGTAATGCCTTCCAAGCATTCCTAGATGTGGAATTTACTTGTTCGTCCCATCCAGCATTACTTGCCAGGTACACTCCCAAGTATTTGCAGCTGTCCACCTGTGGAATTTGCAACCCTCCCATGTGATAGTTAACAATAATTTTGTCCTTAGTTCTACTAAAAACAATGGACTTACTTTTCTTGGCATTAATTGACATTTTGTTAGCCGCAGCCCAATTACAGATTTCATTTAAATCATCCTGAAGAGCGGTTTCATGCACTGTATTCCGAATTTTATTATAAATGATACAATCGTCTGCAAACAACCTTATCTGGCAGTTAATGTTAACAGCAATGTCATTAACAAAAATGAGAAACAGTAAAGTTTGTCAATTCCTGTATTAGCTAGCTTACAAATAAGCAAACTATGTGGCACTACATCAAAAGCTTTGGAAAAGTCAATTACCACTGCATCAGTTCTTCCCCCTGCATCTACCTCATCTGCTAAATCTTGAAATAATGAAGTAATTTCACTTTCGCACGAATACCCAGGTCTAAATCCATGTTGCGCTTCATTAAACCACTTTTTATTTTCTAACTCCTCTCATATATATTCTGCAATTAAATGCTCCATTAATTTACATACTACTGAAGTTAGACTAACTGGCCGATAATTATTTATTTCTGTATTATTACCCCCTTTATAAATCGCAACTATAATAGCTGTTTTCCAGTCTTCCGGTAAGGCACAGTTGTTAATTGACATGTTGAACAAGAGCATAAGATAGGAATCATGGCTTCACCCCCGGCTACTGCTTCCCACTTTTGAAAGTTATATTCTTTAACAGGTTCCTTTAACCTTTTATTTTCATCTGTATTTATTTTAGGATGAAATTCTACTCATCAAGCAGCTCTGCAATCCTCAGGAAGTTTCAAGCCCTGAAAGATTTGAGATGTTATTGTCACCCGAACGTCGGAGCTCCCTGTGGGGCTGGCCGCAGGTGGGGTCGGGCGTGGGGCGTTCTGGCTGCGCCTACTCATTTGTCGCCTGTCACTAACTGAAGGGATGATTAGGAGAGGGATCGGGGGCCACTGTGCCATCTCTTTCCCCTCCCCCTGGATTCTCGAACGTGCAGGTTGTTTCGTATAATCCGGAAACTTCTAGATTGGCCAGTTGGTCTTATATAAGCGACGCGCCGGGCCGGAGGAAGTCAATTCTTGGCGAGCAGCGTAAGAGTGCAGTGCTAGTGTACGGACGAGAAGACTGTGTACGTGCATCGGAGGATTGTACGTAATTGCGAGAGCAAAGTGGAATTGTAACGGACGAACTGGTGAATCGTAATTGTGTGCATTACGTAATTCTGTGTAATTGGCAAGTGTTTAACTGTAAGTCGGTGGAAATAAAGAACATTTTTGAGTGGTGCAATTGGACTTTTCATTTCACGAACCCACAAAGTCACATTATGTATTTTCAGTCAATAAATTCTACTCACCATGCAGCTCAGCAATCCTCAGGAGGTTTGAAACCCTGAAAGATTGGAGATATTATGTATTTTCAGTCCATCATATTCCCGTTCAATATCGTCACATAGTTCTTCTTGAGACATGTTCTTAATCTGTTTTAAAGGTGGCAATGCACTCCTTTTCGGTTTCAGTTCAGTTTTTACAAGTATTTTCTTGCTCAATTTTCGCTGCATCTAGAGATTTATCCAATTTTAATAAATTAAGTTTAAGTTTCTCTGAGCATTTTGTAATTTGCTCATTTTTTATTATCTCTTCCAATTTGATATGATCAGCAGGCTTGCAGTCATAGGATCGTTGGCTAGGAAATCTAGTGGATCATCTATTTCCACTTCTACCATTGGTATCAGCTGGTCTGGTAGACGACTCTGGCTCATATAGGTGATCAGTACTGGGTCGTCATCTGTCATGATTCCAGGTTTACCATATGCTGCATAGTAGAACAGCTCATCAAAATCAGCATTGTCTGGATCAAAAGGATACGTCTCCGTCTGAAAATAACAATAAACACTCTCTCAAGTAAAACATTTCAAATCTGTGTTAATATATTAATACCTCTCAACCATTTATATGGGCAATCAATGATAACTGATCATTGTAACACACACAAACTCTGTATGAGAAAACTTTGAAAGATGGAATCACAAATAAAAAATTCAATGTCATTTGAAGCATGGATCTTTTGCTCTATGTGCTGCTGCTCTATTACTGAGCTATCATGGCAACATGTCAGCAGCACATAAAATTCCCCAACTAATTTGTATTTTCCTGGTACAACATAAGAAATCTCAATTCAAGATTACATATCCTAATTCGTAAGTACATAGTGCCCTGCTTTTTTTAAGGTTTTACAACAGTTTTCATTTATAAAGCAATCAATTATAATTGATAATTGTATCTAGCTAATGGCCATCTCATTACATGAACAAATTAGTTGTGGATCTGAAATGCAAAGTAATCAGTGGCAACAAGTGGAGCAGATTGTCAGATCAAAGATATTAAAAACAATTAGTGCTGCATGATTTAATTGATTAACCGAAATGATTAATCAATTAATTTGTTATTATAGATTAAAAAATTTTAATCAAATAATCGAGTCAATTAAAATTAATCGATTACAGTAAATATTACTAGGAATATTGTACTTGATATTGAGAAATCAAAATATGACAATGTTAGGTGCTCTGCTCATACTTTACAATTAAGTCTCAATAAGGCAATTAAAATTCCTTCTATAGATATCCCCCTTAGTAAATGCAAAAAAGTAGTGGGCCACTTTAAGCACAGTCCATACCTATAAAATGAACTGTCTGAAAAGTTTAACCATCTTAATATTCCACAGACAAAATTAAAACAAGACGTAGTAACCTGATGGAATAGTACTTGTAATATGTTTGAAAGTCTCCTCAAAGATAAGAGAGTAGTTATTGATATATTAGGTACCCAAACTTCAAATATTATTTCATTAAGTGAAATTCAATGGGAAATGACACAAAGAATGTTTGAATGTCTGAAACCTTGCCTGGATATTTGTGATTTTCTCGGGGGATGTAAATAAATCACAGCAAGTGTTGTGCCCTGCAATAACTTATCTAAGGTTAAGTCTCAAAGTCGCTGATTCAGACCCTCTGTATGTGATCATGTTCAAAACTACTCTTCTCAAAGATTTAAGAGAAAAAAGTAGTAACTGATTTGAAAGTAATGAGTCGATAATTCAAACACAAACATCACTTAAATTATCCTTACTTGGACATGTTTCGGAGAACGGTTTGTCTCCATTGTCAGCAGTTATCCGACTGGTTGGATCTGTGATTTCCTGAAGTGAGCTGGTTGTCTGTGGCGGCATCTGTTCCAATCATGAAATAGTACCAAATATAAAACTATTAAAGCCAGCCAGTGATGCAGCCGAACTCGATGTTTGGGAAAAGTTGCTGATAATAAAAAACAAACAGTATACTTTAAATTTTGAATTGCCACCTGAAAACTCTCTTTGGAAGTTCATCTAACAGACAACAGATGCCGCCACAGAAAACCAGCTCACTTCAGGAAACCACGGATCCAACCAGTCGGATAACTGCTGACGATGGGGACAAACCGTTCTCCGAAACATGTCCAAGTAAGGATAATTTAAGTGATGTTTGTGTTTGAATCACCGACTCATTACTTTCAAATGTTAAATACATCACTGTTTCTAACCTTTTGCTTCAAATAATAAGTAATAACTGGCCTAAATTAGAAATGCAAATAAGTTACAGCTCTCAATGCATGATTCAAATCCTTGAAATGTCTTCCAAGAGGTACAAGAGAATTAGTATGGAAAAGACTTTCAGAAAAATCTGTGGTAAGCGTGAAAACTACGACAGAAGTAAATTTGAAGAGGAGAAAACCGATTTTTAATGACAATGACTATATCGAGGAAACAGCCCTATTAACACCACTTGCTACAGAAATTGACGTCTACAAGTTTTTTGGAGAACTGGATGATGACTTCGCAAATCGTCTTCATTGGTGGAAGACACATTTTATTCAGTTGCCAATTCTTTCATCCATTGCGAAGAAATTACTTTGTGTACCAGCTACATTGGTTCCCTGGAACGTGTGTTTAGTGATGCAGGAAATATTGTCACCAAACGAAGAGCAGCGCTTAATTCAAAGCATATGAATGCACTTACATGTTTAAAATCATGGATGAAACAGTAACTAGGTGAGTCTTCATGTAAACTGTTATTTGCATAAATCCTTTCATGGAAGTGTTGAAAACAGTGTTGTTGTATAAATTAAATTAATTAGGAGTCGATTAATGACACAAAACAACACTTACTTTTAAATTTTCCCGGAACCGGTTTCTGAGGCCTTCCCCCTATCTTCAGCCGGACATCGACTTGTTCTCATTGGTGTAGCTGGCAATATTTTGTCATCGGTCTCCTCTGGTGGCGGTTCGAGGAACTTGCTGAACAAATCTTTCTGGGGGATGTCGAAATTGAATACTTTGTTCCTATTTTTTGAAATAAAGATTTGTTCCCATGTGGACAGTTCTTCTTTTCCTGTTTTATGTTTTAGTAATTTTGGTTCTGGATTTATGTTGTGGTTTTTTTCCCAAAAATGCGTGGCAACTGCTGATTTTTCTAATTGTTTGTATTTTATGTTCCTAAAGTGTTCCTTTGCTCTTGTTTCTAAATTTCTTTTGGTTAGAAACAAGAGCATAGGAACATAAGGAACATAAAATACAAACAATTAGAAAAATCAGCAGTTGCCACGCATTTTTGGGAAAAAAAACAACAACATAAATCCAGAACCAAAATTACTAAAACATACAACAGGAAAAGAAGAACTGTCCACATGGGAACAAATCTTTATTTCAAAAAATAGGAACAAAGTATTCAATTTCGACATCCCCCAGAAAGATTTGTTCAGCAAGTTCCTCGAACCGCCACCAGAGGAGACCGATGACAAAATATTGCCAGCTACACCAATGAGAACAAGTCGATGTCCGGCTGAAGATAGAGGGAAGGCCTCAGAAACCGGTTCCGGGAAAATTTAAAAGTAAGTGTTGTTTTGTGTCATTAATCGACTCCTAATTAATTTAATGTTATTTGCATGTCAGTCTCACAAACCTTAGTAGATATTGATATAATACATTACTAAACAACTACTTACAAAAATACTGTAGATCTAATTCAATACATATATAAAGCATATGCACCTGATGCAAACACAAATTTTGAATCTAAATATTTAAAAGTTTCATAAATAATTAAATACACAGAGTATTTAAGTACTTTATGTAGTCCTTACACCTAATTTTTGAACAGATAATATCTCGATTAATCGATTAAAGTAATATGGTTAGTTAATCAATTAAAAACTTTGATCCATCTACAGCACTAAAAATAATATAATTTTGAGTTGAACTAGTACTCGATGCTCCATATATTGCTAGATTTTACCTAGAACACATTTCATTACGACCTTCCTAACATCCTCAGTTAAGTTGACTACTGAATTTTGACTTGATAAACTCCTTAAAGGTCTCTGTTGGTATCTTGATGAACCTAAAATTTGGGTTCTCTTCAAAGGTGAAGTCGAAATTGAACCACCAACACACATTTGAAGATAACCCAAACTTCAAGTTCATCAAGATACCAACAGACACCCCTATCGCCTTTAAGGAGTTCACCAAATCAAAATTCAATAATCAACTTAGCTGAGGATGTTAGAAAGGTCCTAACAAAACGTGTTCTAAGTACACACTAGTAATATATGGAACAAGTACTAGTGCAACTCAAAATTATATTAGTTCTTCATTGTGTCCCAGTCCTACTCATAAGAATATTAAGAGTACTTTGCAGCTATCAAGCAATATTCATAACAAACATGGAAGTTAATGAAATACACACCAGACAAAAGGGAACTACTCATTGGCACAATGTAAACAATGTAAACCTTTCAGAGAGGTGTTATTGTTAAACAATTAAAATATTATGTCTGTGCCACATTTCCAATTTTTCACTGCAGATGCCATCCTACACTTCTTTATGCCTCTTGCAAATATATACTGACAGCTACCAACATGAATATCATACACTGACAGCGACTTTAGTTCAGCTAAGAAACTGATGACCTGAAGTCACAAAGCAGAGTGAAGCAGTTGTGAGATGTGAATGGCAATGACGGAGTACAGCATTAGGATTTAAGAAGCTGAACCCCAATGGTAAAAGTTAAGTCAGAACATCGTTAATCCAATAAACTTCTCATTTAGATTGGCAGTCCCCAATTACACATACTCATGTTTGTTGTCCTTATGAGGTATTTTCTCATAAAAGAAACCATCCTAAAAAGAGTGAGCAGTTACTGAATAGTCTTTCAAAGTTACAACATTCAATTTCACTCTATTTCATACAAGGGTCATTCGAGTCAATCTGGGACATTTCTTTTTTTCAGGTTTAAATGGACGCCTATGCTGGAGGTTTTGTATGCAGTAAACAGTGGCACCTGTGTCCTTTTACTGGTAGACGGTACTCATTTCCTGAGCTTCTGGATAGACTGATATTCAAGATGGTGGACAACAATGTGAACGTTCACATGGAACAGCGTGTTGTGATGAAGTTTTTAGTGAACAAGGGCATGAAACCTGCTGAAATTTACAGAAAACTTCAGGCTCAGTACGGTGATGAGACACTTAGTCGCAGTAAGACATTTGAATGGTTTAAGTGCTTCAGAGATGACCATATCTCAATCACTAACGATCCTGGTGGCCACAGTAGTCATTCCTGAGAACATTCAGCATGTCGAGCAGCTGATCCTGGACAGTTGTCGCAAAAACTGTCATGAAATTGCAAAGGTGTGGAATTGGTCGTTAGGAACATTGAACGCAATAACTCGTGATCATTTGTTCTGAAGTAAGTGCATGCTGGGTCTCAAAGCAGCTGTCTGCTTTTGACAGACACAGAAGGGTTTAAGTCTGTAGAGAACTGAAAGACCACTATGAAAGTGAAGGCCAGGATTTTCTGAATTGCATCATCACATGTGACGAAACATGGGTTCACCATTTCACCCCAGAATCAAAAAGAGCATCGATGCAATGGAAGCATACGGACAGACCACCTCCAAAGAAATTTCAAACAGTTGCATCTGCTGGTAAAGTGATGGTAAGTGTATTCTGGGATAAACAGGGCATTATTCACATCAATTTTTTACCCTATGGTGTCACTATCAACAGATAGTATTACTGTTGTGTTCTGCATGATGTGTATGAAAGTTTAAAAAAAAAAAACGTCCGGATTTGATTACACTCTTTGCAAGATATGCATGACTGCATGCCACTCAACGCACGTTCCAAACAATCATGGAACTCGGGTGGGAGATCTTGCTACATCCCCCCTATAGTCCTGACTTAGAGCCAAGTGATTTCCACTTATTTGGACCACTGAAGGAATTCCTTGGAGGAAAACATTTCAACACTGATGAAGTGAAGCATGACGTCCTAAAATGGTTCCGTCGGAATTCTAAATCTTTCTATGCTGAGGCATTTCAGGCATTAGTCAAATGCTGGGATAAGTATATAACTGTAGCTAGAGATTATGTGGAAAAATAAATCCACTTTCCACACTTTGAATTATGATCTTATATTTATTTTTTTTACAAAGTTCCAGATTGACTTGAACGATCCTCATACTATATTTAGAATACCTTATTCCTCTTGCTTCGTAATTTATTTGTGGACTAAGGTGTACTACGTTACAAACAATATTTAAAGCTCCTCTAATTCATTTTCGAAGGAAAACATTGCAATCTTTTTTTCCAAACCTGCTGTTAAAAATTTGACTGATGATACTCTTAGGTACTACTGTCAATGACAATCTTACATGTGTTTTTATATATGTATATACTATATACTACATATATTGAAAATTAAATTGACAACAATACAACAAATGCAAAACAATTATAAATTAGTGCAACACACAGGCTGTAAAATAAAACTAAATATAATGGTTGTAATAAATGTTGTGAGCAAGCCACTGTTAAAATTAAATTCTAACAATATAACAAAATACAGTGCCTTATATTTCACTGGTGGCTGGTCAGCCTGTGGGAGGTGGCTGCATGCGAACCGTGCTGCTCACCATTCCTGGCACCCGCCTTTCATGTCAGTGCATGTTCGATCATTGCTAGAGCGGGTTCTTGTTGTGTTCGTTGTGGTCAAATTGTAATAAGTTCTGTTATAATGCCAAGAAGTGTGTATACTGTAGCACACTGACAGTCTTATAGAGAAGAGAGACAGTTATTTTTATACTGATTTTCTGGTATTCCTGTGCCTCAGAGAGACAGTTCATAAATTTGTAAAGAGCTTTAGAGAAACTGGTTGTGTTCTTGATAAGAAACCTAAAAGAACTCATCATGTGCTTACAGAGGAAAAACTTGAGAGAGGACAACAATTAAAATGTAGCCCAAGAAAATCTCTGGATAAGTTATCACAGGAAATGGGTGTTTCACAATTCTTGGCTTGGAAAGCCACTTAACTTTCAAAATTAAAACCACATAAGATAACCACAGTTCAGGAACTGCAACCACGTGATACTGTGAGTGAATACATTTCTGCAATGAAGGTGAAGTTAATGATGGCTCTATGCACCCAAAATTAACTTTTTTACACAGAAGTAGCATGGTTTTCATTACATGGTCATGTATCTTCACAAACATATATTGGAATACAGAAAAAACCGATATAGTGCACGAAATGCCATTGCATGACCAGAAAATTGCTGTTTGGTGTGCTGTGAATGCGCACCAAATTATAGGGCCTACATTAATTGAGCAAACAGTTAACGGACAGAGGTACAGGGATGCAATAATCAAACCATTTCTGGAATATTTGTGTGACAATGAATGCACATAGGCATATTTTCAACAAGACTGCTACAGCACATAAAGCTCATCTCTCATTGCAATAAGAGAAACTTTTTGAAGATAGAGTAAAGGACTATGGCCACAGCGAGCCCCAGACCTTATGGTATGCAATTTTTATTTATGGGGGAACTTAAAAAAATAAAGTGTATCAGAACAACCCACATGTGTTGGAAGAAATGAAAGACAATACCAGAAGAGAAATTACTGCAATTTCAGAAGATGAATTAATGCATGTCAACAGATGTTTCCTTCGAAGGTGTGAGACATGTGTGGCAGCACAAGGACATCATTTCCAACACCTTCTGTGACAAAGATATGTGATTATTGTAATTATAATTTGCATGAAAATCTAAGCACTAGAATTTCAATATTCAAAGCAGCAGCAGCAGCAGCAGCAACAGCGTGCCTAATGCGGTAGTAGCATGTCCTCAAAATCTTATATTATTTATTCGGGGAAATGGAGTTCTTTTAAAGATAAAATAGCTAGTACTATAAATAATAATAAATATTGAGTGATCATGATAATATATTAATTGTTCTATTAAAGGCGAAGCACTAAGATTTACTTTCGCACTTCTGCGTGAATTTATCTCGTGCCCGACCTGCTGCAACACTAAGGTAGCTACAAAATAGAAATGAACATAAGGCGGGGCTAGGCATGGCTGTTCAATTGCTACTAACCAATGCGGTGCATGCAACGTTGTACAGTTAAGCACGCATACTGGCTCGCTTTGTCGAACACTACGGCTAATTTCTTTGCGCACTCTAAAGATACTAATTACAGAATTATTTTGTTTTTCCTATGTTACAGAGCTACTTTTTCTGAGATTTATTGTCCAAACCCCATGTTTGTAGCACATCTGTTTCAGAGATAAGGAAAGATAAGTCACCTGACTAGAAAGAAAAGAATTATTAACTGTCAGTGAAGAAAAGCACACACATACTATTCTGCAGTTGCATTTTGTACCTTGCATTCAGTAAAGTGGTCATCCGTTAAGAGAGCACACGTGCCTTTCAAAGTTAGTAAATACACTGCTTAGCATGCCTGGTACTGGTGCACCTAGTAGTAGCTTTCAAACAACTCATAAGATTTTACATAAGCAGGCTAGAAATATTCTTGTTAATGTGTATTCCTTTTTCAAACAGATGTCAATTAAAGACATTTTCGAAAGTACAAATTTCACTCAACAGTCGAGAATTTATGTTAAAAGCTTGTCACGTGAGTGCTCATTCTGTGATGAACATTGTTAAAGAAGGCAAACAGTTTAACAAATTACGAGGGCTTCCATAATTAGATCTCCAAGGAAACATCGAGCAGCTAAAAAACGTGCTACCAGCTTAGACAATTTTCAAAAGTGTGTTTTACATAGAACAATTTATGTCTTATATGGCAAGGGTGAATATCCAACTGCCAAAATGCTGACCAATTTAATGAAGGGGGGGGGGGATAGAATATACGGATTCTGTATCTTCTATGCATAATATTCTGAAATCTCTTGGGTTCAAATATCAGAGAACTAATGATTGTCGCAAATTTCTGCTTGAAAAAAGCAATATTGTTGCTGCAAGACTAAAATTTCTGCGCACAATGCATAACATTAGTACAGGAGATTCATGGTGTAAAAATGCTTCATATCTTTGTATTTCTTAAGTATTTTAATGAAACAAAAATTGGTTCAAAGTTCTTTACAGGCAGCATACAGAAATGGCATCATTAAAATAGAAACTATATTCACAAATCATTGAAATGTCACTATTTTGTTTCACTGCAGCAAACCCCTTCTTTCCCATATGAACGATAGCTACATAAGCGAACTGTTCCCCAGTTCAAATTTTTAAGGTTCAGATTATGTGATAATCATTGTACATGTTCTCACACACATGCTGAAATATTAAGTGAACTTCTGTGTCAGCATCTGTATCACTGTACATCTCAGCACCTGTATGATACTTGTTGGTGGATTCGGTGAGACAAAGACATATCTCCCCATCTCTATCGCCCGCTTGCCATAGAACTGGCAATGCCAAGACAGTATGATAACCGTATTGGCACAACCCATGTTCGTATTTTGTAGCTACTCTAACCACTCGCCAGCTGGCTACCAGTGAAAAATAAGGCACTGTAGTCTGCAGGACCATAATATCCAGATTTTATAGCACAGGTTGGCTTATTGTGATGTCATTACCATTTAACACATGCAGTATTACAGGCATGAATGTCTAATTTCATCAGTGTGCACCCACTGAATTCTTTGCTAAAATGAAATGATCTGCTGCTGAAATTCCCCTCAACTTAAATATGTCTTGCAGATGTCTACAGTGTTAGGAGATTGGTGAAACATTTCGAAAATAAGCCTCAAAGCAGTTGCCCTTGAACTGCTTGCACAGAACACAAGGACAGTTAATGAGAGGACAGGTATCATTAAAACAGAATAGTGCAAGAAATTATTGAGGTTACTGAAAAGATGTCCCACATTTATTGACCACAAACTTCAGAGAATCGTCTTCTACAGAGAGCTCAAAATCATTGTGTCTGTCTCCAGAGGCATGTACTCCATGGAAGCAACGAAAGCATTGCTTACACTTTAATTGTTAAGTTATAAATTCATTTTTAAATTTTCACTAAAGTCAATTTGGCAATACAAAGCTTGTAATTTTGCAAATAGTTTTACATAGCACCAACATATGACATGCTGTATTTGATGATGGTCAATATTTAGATACACTATAAATCTAATCTCCTTCAGTAGAAGCAAAATATCTCCCTGTGGATAAACCACTGCTTGTTAGAGGTTGGGAAAGAAAATCAATTTAGTGTATGTTTTGTTTATAAATAGTAATATCAGTTAAATATTATTTGTTGTTGCTTATGTTTCTAATGAAATGTTTGACTAGTTGTTTGACTAGTTACATTTCCAAAGACAGAAGTGCACATGGTTTAGTAATTAGGAACAGCACGTAAGGAAAAAATGTACGTTAATTGATGGAAATTGCTCCTTCACACTAAGCCGTGTATAGGCTAAGGTTTTGGATAGAGTCAAACTGAAAAGTTCAAGTACTTGCAATAGTTAGTCCCCATAAACGGTGTGTATCTCGAATACAAGAGCCCCTAGAGGTTTACCAGGAAAATATACGAGTCATTTGGAGAATTTAATGTCAAGATGGCACATTGGCCATGGTAACTCAATGGGTAAGAGCAACTGGACAGAAACCAGATCTGTGGTTCAAATCCCAGCTGTGGCATTGAATTTATCAGTTTGACTACATCCAAAAAATGCAAGCTTTAACTACTTTGTCGAAAGTTTTAAAGAGTGATGTCTGAACTATATATAGAGAGAAAAAGTGAGTCTTATTTACTGAGGTTACATCAAATTAACTACATTTTGCATCATAGATAACTTTTCACCTTCATCACTCAGCTATATCAACAAAGATATGGTCTAGCAATGGGAAGCCCTTCACCGATATTAGCAGACCTGTTTATGAGTGACCTAGAAATGTGGGTTGCCTAGGTGTTTCCATGGATCTTGAGGACCTAGCACCATTTAGTGGATGACCCCATTCCCAAAAATTACATAGATGATGGCCCGCCTCAGTAGCGTAGATGGTAGCATGTCTGCCTCACGTTCAACAGGTCCCGAGTTCGAATCTCGGTCAGGGTGAGTTACCTGGATAAGGTTTTTTCTGGGGTTTTCCCTTATCCTGAAAGACGAATGTCGGGTAACTAAGCTCTATGGACCCTGGACTCATTTGAACATCATTTCACCCGTTCATTCACCGTCCGATATGACAACGTTGGAGGTCCTAAATTACAAAAACATAGATGATGCCCTGAAACTACTACACATTCAAGAATCAAATTTACCATAAAAACAGAATCTGTAGACCTCAAATCCAAAAATGCTTAGATAATTTCAAATTTAGGATATATGGAAAGCCCACACACATAGACCACTGTATAAAATTATAAAATCCAATAGTTATAATCCTAAAGCCACAGACTTCTAACACAGCAGAATTTAATAATGAAAAGGAGATTGTGGCAGCACTGATTGGAACGCGTAATATATACATGTATGTGTTTCTCTAAGATTCTAAGGTAGGCCATGCTACCTTGGTGATAAAAATGTAAATAAATGTGTTACTCATTTTATACTGTTTGTACATTCAAATAAATTCTTTCAACTGCTTACCTGCACATCACAACTCTACAAATTGGTGACCCCGACTTGATTGAAAATGGCAGATGGCGAAGGAGAACAATCATGTGTGACGGCTCAAAATAATACAAACAATGTTGCTTAGGTAGCATTGAAAATTCTGCCCATCTGGCAAAAGAATGTGAAGATTTGGTTTATGCAAATTGAGGCTCAGTTCACAACCGCTGGAATAACAGTTGAAATAACTGATTTTAACCACGTACTGGGTATGCTAGAAGCTTATGTGGCAGAATTAGTATCAGATTTTTTTAGCTACACCACTTTTCGCTACACCATTCACTGATTTTGAAATAAGATTAATTCACAAATTCGAGAAGTCAGAGGGACGGAAGGTGAACAAGTTGCTTACCAAATTAGAATTAGTGACAAGAAACCATCACATCTACTCCAAGAAATGAGAAACTCAACAAGAAGTAGGTACAGTATAATTTTCTAAGCACAATATTTATTCCAAGGCTACCAGTTTCCATACATTCTATTTAAGCATCTAGAAGTGACAATCTGGATAATCTTGCAAACATGGCTGTTTTCTGGGCACACACAAACTGTTTACAATGCTCAATGTGATCAACCAAATGATCAGAAGGAACTGTTCCAATAGCATCACACAGTGGCACAAATAGCAGAATTGATCTCCACAATCAAGGAACTCAAAACAAGATTCATTTCAAGGTCAAGCTTAGAAGCCAAGCGGATATAACCCAAATGGATCTTTCTGTTGGTACAATTTCAGATTTAGGGGAAAAGTAAATAACTGCATTAAACAATGTTCATATTGAACTAAATTTTTAGGTAGCAGCAATGAAGTGGAAAACTACAATGCTCCTTGCTGAATGTGTCATGTGATGGGTGCATGCAGTCTTGCCGCTTATTCATACATGATAACTAATCCTTGTTTCACATAAGCTTGCCCCGTATCTCTTAACGATCACGTGACCTAATCACCTCTCATTGGCTGCTGTTGTGGTAATGACTGTCGTGCGGTAAAAATTAGTTCATTATTTAACATGGTGATATATCTTTATATGTTGGAAGAGAGTTGTCAAATTCATATTTTCGTAACTATTTGAATTAAATATATTACGCAACAGAGTTGATTTATCTGAAATGCATGTTAATTCTTGAACGAAGTAAAGAGGAGGTTCCTTTGCTCTCAAGCACATGGCACAATAGCACGTGATTTAGCGGTAGTGGTGACATTTGTTTATATGACTTTTATCACTGACTTTGTTTTGAACTGGATTAGTCATATATCGCCATTTGACGCTGTGTTGTGCCCAGTGCGAGAGCTAAATTAGTTTATTGATCGTTTATTGCACGTGTACTTATATGTATAATGGCAGAGTCTACCGCCAGTTTTTCGCTGAAGTATCGCATGGATAATTCTTTACAAACAGGCGAAAAAAGAATTGTGGTGCATGTGTTTAATGCACTCACAGAGAATAATCCGTCTTTGTCAGTGAGAGAAGTAGAACAGCTGTGCTCTGAAGTTACAGGTGTGAGTGTTAGATCTGTAGGAACATCACAATGTGAAATTGAGAAAACAGGAAAACTTACCACTCCAGGCGAAAGCAGGAATAAACAGAAGTACGTGCTCAGAGAAAATACGTGAAAATTGTTGTGCATCGTCATGTGTGTAGTTTTTCTTTAGAAACGAACTCCCTAACATAAGTAACATTTCATCTGCTGTAAATGAGGATGCAGATTTACCAAATTTCAGCAGATTGCTTATACAGCCTAGGTATGTGAATGAAAAAAGAGGCAAGAAAAATGTGCTAAGAGACAGAGGCTATATTGCTGTGTGGCGAAGACGTTATTTAAGGACAATAAGACTGTACCAAGATACAAATCGCAAAATATACATGAAGAACACACGAAAAGTAAGGTATGGCGAGACACGACTTTTAAGACTGAAAGACAAGCATTTTTGAAAGATATGTGTGCTGGTTTAAAAAATCCCAGTGGAAAAGGCCAAAGACCTTTCATTAAAAACTCTTTCAGTTTCATTGCTCAGTCATTCAGTTTCAACTTGCTCAGTTCATTGTATTTTTGCATGCCTTCATATCCTTATTTGTATGATTTTATTTATCTTCCCGGCAATTATTATGACGTTTACTGCAGGTTTCAATGTGACGGGAATGCACCGCCTATGGCACGAAAGCATTAGCCAATTAGGGTGAGGGGGAAGGTAGTTGAACGCAGAGTGATACATTTCAGCGGGGCAAGGTTATATGAAACAGAGATTAGGTATGGTGATTTTTCGCAAATAAAGTGCAAAATTGACTTAAAATGCAATATAAATGCGAAATCAGAGATTTTCCAAGTAATTATTTTTTTCCAATGCTTTTTCTTCTGGAAACTAACTGAAGAGTCTGTGGAACCTTTGCATGTTTAGAAAGTTATAAACTAAGTGACCACTCTTCCGGAATACGGAAAGCAACCCTTCCCGCTGAATTAGCTTATTGTTCCACCATTGCCCACCATTGTTCTGCAATGCATTTGGGGTCCTACCAACAGCGTAGATGCTGAAAGATATTTCAGTAAATATAATTTGATTGTGAGTAGCATGAGGACTCAAATGACAGAACAGAATCTTGAAATATGTTCACTGCTTTCATTCCAACAGCATTACTGAATATTAAATTGAGTTATAGCATAAGCCAATTCTGTGCAATTTCTTTTAATTGTACTAGTTTTACAACAGTGTGGATTTATCTTTTTTTGTGTCATGTAGTACGCTTTAGCCTGTATCATCTTGTTCTATATTTCTGTGTACTGCTTTAACCTATATTAATGTGAAATAAATTGACACTTTATCCACTTTTAACTCACTGTTAATAACCCTCCATAAATGTATTTTAAATCTCTAATAAATAATATTAATATTCATCACTTAAAAAAATTAACTCAAATTAAACTTTTTTCAAAATGCTATAAAATGCTGAATGGAAATGTATAAATGCTACAAAATGCTAAATGTAAAAATCAAAATGCTAAATATCACTACCCCTTGATAACACATCAGGTTACAAATACCTTGTGGATTCAGGAGCTCACATTTCAGTAATACCTCCATCTGCTAAGGAACACAAGCAAGTGACAAGGCAACTCTATGCAGCTAAAAGCATCATTAAAACTTATGGAGAGCACTTTCTATAGTTGGACCTAAATTTACGTAGGTGGTTTGGTTGGAGCTTTATAATTGACAATGTTCAATCGCCAATAATTGGAGCAGAATTCATTCATTTTAACCTTTTGATTGACTTCATGAACAAATGTTTACTAGATCGCACCATCACATGTTCTGCTATAGACGAGCTGATCAAGGTCTCCAGTATCCAATCCCTGTATATGACTCCTCCACAATGGAAGTACTAAGAAGTATAAAGTTATAAAGAAGTATCCTAATCTTTTACTTGAGCATATTAATTTTTCCAAGCCTTCAACAGAAGTGATGCATACCATTGTCAAGTGAACAACCAGTTTCTGCTGAAGTTAGAAGGGTATCTACTGAGAAGCTTTCAGCAGCCAAGGCAGAAAGATTTAACTAATGTTCAATTGTAATAATCTCAGTAGGGTTGATGCAATCAGTAAGATTTTCTCTTTGTTTTGGTATTTCTAATCTTTTTTCAAGTTCACTAACTTCTTGCATGAATACAGATTGTGTTTTTATTTGCAACATCTGAATTATTGCACCATTTATTAAAATTTGGGGATCTAATCATTTTTTCATACTTGAAATAGCTTGAATTTCTAGTTCTAAATTCAGTGGTTTGTTAGAGGTAGCAGTCTGCAGTGCTTCTACTGAATTTGTTTCAATTGCTGCCGTTATTATTCTAATGCCCAATTTCACCAGCAGATGTTATGACTTAACACGGATTTAACAATAGTTATAACAAAAATTGCATTTCACCAACGAGTGTTAGCTTAACACTCATGTTAAATTTCTTGTTAAACTAACGAGTCAAATTACTGATGTTAAGTCCTTAACAATTGTAAACAATCAAGATGGCGGGTGTGAACTCAGCTGTGATTTCGATCTGCCATATTTAAGAGCGTATAAAAGGCATTTGTAATAGAGTACGGCCAATGAGGAGAAATTATTTTGAGGAGCTATCAGAAGAAAATTTTCTACAGAGGTATAAACTATCCAAGCAAGTTGCTATGAAGGTTACTGCAGAAGTACAAGAGAGGTTAGATAATGCATCAAAAGGAATACACTGCCAGTGTATAATGTGGATAATACACTGTCCATATCCTGTCTTGAAACGTTCAAGTCACTCGTCATTTGTCCTTTGCTCCTCGTTTTAAATTTACATAATACTGAGTTAGAATATGCATCGAAATGCTGATCTCGCCTTTGCTTCAAATATTAATAACTGTGATTTTATAATTCACTGAATTATGTGGATAATACACTGTCCACCTCCCATCTTGAAACGTTCAAGTCACTCGTCACTTATACTTCTTCGCACCTCATTTTAAATTTACGTAATACTGAAGATGTTTCATGTTTCTAGTAATAACACATGTATTCGAATTAAATTTGTTTCCAATTTTTCCCCACGTGACATCTTTCTCTTTTACATTCACCACATCCGTCCTATTTTCCACGATATCCTTATACTTCGTCACCAATTCAATTAACAATTCTTTCTCCATCGATGGGAAACTTGTTTCACAGCTTCTGTTTACGATTCTGCTTATCCGCCATTTTTTAGCTGTGTGCAGACGAAAATGAAAACAAAAGTGCATCGCAGTACATTCAGAAAATAATACGACTCATCCATAGCCTTCTATAGCTGTAATATTTACAAGTTTTTGGCATTAACACGTGTTTAACATTTTCAGAAAACAGGTTGGTGAAATGCAAGAAATTTAACAGTTTTGTTAGCATTGTTACAATTGTTAGTTACATTTTTTAACGTCGATTTTAACATCTGTTGGTGAAATCAGGCATTAAAGTGCTTGATTTTGTATGAGCTTGAGTTTTTTTTTTTTTTCCTTGTTCCATTTTTACCCCGCCTTTAACTACAATGGTCATATCGGCGGTCGTACTCCTTTGGAACATACCGAAGGTGGTAACTCGTATTCGTTAGTTTTTTTTTTTTTTTTACTTTTTTTTACATTCATACTTCCAGACTCTGGGGAAGATGGGGAATTATCTTGGTCGGAGAAAAATCCCCATTCCCACCGCCGGGAATCGAACCCGGGACCCCTAGCGCGGCAGGCAGGTGCTCTACCGACTGAGCTACAGGGCCAGCCAGAGTTCAAGTTTTCCTTTATTAGATGGTGATGTTTTTCCAGGTTAGTTTATTATCAAAAACTATTCCAAGATATGTTCCTTATCTGTTTTTTAAAGCAGTATTGTCATTTCGTAAGTTCAATTCAATTTGTTTTCTAATTAAGGAGAAGAATTGATACTTAGTTTTCTCTATATTTACTGTCATGAGATTTTTTGAACACCATTTTTTCAAATTCTCTAGAGATGACTGTGCTATCATTTATAATTGCTTAATATTTTGTGTTTTGTGGGAATGCCACATAATTTAATCATCTGCATATAGGGCAGTTTTCATGCCAGTATTATATAACATAATCAGGTATTATATTACAATATTATATAACAAAAAATGTTCACTGAAGTTGAAATCGGTTACAATAACCAATAACCTAGAACTGGTATGCGACTCTTCAAATAACAAGCCCAGACCATTTACTCCCTCAAGTTTTCGTCAGACTATTTTTGAATCCCTTTAGAATCTATCTCATCCTGGAGTTAAAGGATCTACTGACCTTAAAAAACAAAGATATGTTTGGCCATCAATAAAAAATGATAAACTCTGGTCATCATCATGCATTTCATGTCAGCATTCAAAAGCTGGGCGACATACGAACACTGCTACAGGCCAGTATCAACCTATCACAGACCGATTTAGCCACATAAACCTTGAAATCATTGGACCACTTCCTCCATCTCAAGGTTATACTTACTTGGTGACTATGATAGATTGATTTTCCAGATGACCAGAAGCAGTACTGGTAAAAGATATTACAACAGAAACAATTGCAGCTACAGTATTGTCTACATGGATTCCTCAATTTGCAGTTCATAAATTCATCACCACCGACCATGGACGTCAGTTTGATTGCAAATTCTTTAGATGCCTAACGCAGTCTCTAGGAACTCAACATATAAAAACAACTGCATACCACCCTGCAGCTAAGGGCATGACAATGATGGCATAGACACTTATAAGCCTCCATGAAAGCACAACTTACATCTGACTGGTACCTAAACTTTCATTTTTACTTATGGGTCTAGGATCTTACATCATTCCCAGCTATAGCACGACCCCAGCAGAAATGAATTTGGCTCGTCAATCAAGCTTCCTATTGATTTCTTTGAAAGTAATCCAAAATATTCGGACATTCCAAACTTCCTCAACAAAATAAATGCAATAACTTCATCTATAAGGAGAGAACATCACACTGATAAGATTTTCATCCATCAAAAATAATGAATGTCACCATTTTAGTTACTTGATGGAAGTTAATTTCTTCACACTAGCCGTAAATAGGCTACAGTTTTTGATAGAGTCAACATGAGAACTTTAATGCCATGGCCAGGATATGAACCACGGATCTCCTGGTTTCCATCCAGTCACTCTTACCATTGAGCTACCATGGTCAACTTGCTGTCATGACATTAAATTCTCCATTTGGCTTGTATATTTCCCCGGTAGCTCTCGTATACGAGATACACCGTTTGTGGTGACTTACTATCGTCCAGGCCTCATCATTTAACTCTTATTATTTTAGTTAATTGATGGAAATTAATAATTTCTTCACACTAGCTGTATATAGGCTAAGGTTTTTGATAGAGCCAACATGAAAAATTCAATGCCATGGCTGGGATTTGAACCACAGATCTCCTGGAGAATTTGTCATGATGGCAAGTTGGCCATGGTAGTTCAATGGGTAACAGCGACTGGACGGAAACCAGAAGATCCATGGCTTAAATCCTGGCCATGGCATTGAATTTTTCATGCTATCAAAAACCTTAGCCTATATATGGCTAGTGTGAAGAAATTATTAATTCCCATCAAATAAGTAAAATAATAAGAGTTAAATGATGAGGCCTGGGACTCAAGTACTTATGACAGTAAGTCGCCACAAACTGTGTATATCGGATACGAGAGCCCCTAGTGGTTTACTGGGGAAATATACAAGACAAATGGAGAATTTAATGTCATGACGGCAAGTTGGCCATGGTAGCTCAATGGATAAGAGCAACTGGACCGAAACCAGGAGATCCGTGGTTCAAATCCCGGCCATGGCATTGAATTTTTCATGTTGACTATCAAATGTCACCATGTTTTTAGCTGACATGATGCTCATAGGAAATCACTGTAACCAGTATATGATCGCCCTTTTCGTGTCTTAACAAGAACAGAAAAACATTTTGACATTGAAACTCCAACTGGCACACAAACCATCTTCTTGGATCGACTAAAACCAGCATTCATCCTCAATGACCTGAATTCACCTGCTAGAAGTAATGAAAATTCAACAACTCCAAAAATGGCTAAACCTAAAATTAGTTTACAGCCAAACATTGTGAATGGTAACAGCCAACCTTCTCATGTCTGAGATATGGCAGGCAAGTGACCTTTCCTCGTAAGTATTTGGACATTGTTAATGGGGAGGGAGTGTGTGGCACCACTGACTGATAAAGAGTAATATATATACATTATATGTTTCTCTGAGGTTCTAAGGCAGGCCATACTATCTTGGTGATAAAAATGTAAATAAATGTGTTATTGATTTTATGCAGTTTGTATGTTCAAATAAATTCTTCAAACTGCAATCCTGCATATCACAACTCTACAAGATAATCCACAGAATAGCCAAAAATAGAAAAAGAATATACAAAAAATGAGTTCTTTCACACTAGCTATGTGTGGAAAGAAGTAGAACAATGCAGTCAGTTGGAGAATTAATATCGTAATGACAGAGCTCAGTAGATATAGCAGCCAGAGAAGGCGGGGAGAGCTCTGGTTCAAATCGCGGCTCATGGCATTGAATGTTTCAGTCTGACTACCTTTCCAATACACAAAAAATCCAAAAAGCACAAAACCTGAAGACAGTACCAAAACCATGAAACTGTATAACAGGAAAAGAAATACACATTTATACAAAGCTTCCAGCATGACGGCACAACACCCAAAAACCTATAGTACATCCAAAACCTTCTACATTCTGAACTAAAAGACATCATATGAGCAATAGGAAACTAAAGAATGTACCAATCTAAGTGGGAAAACTTCAACAAAATTTTTATTGGAAATATACAATGTAAAAACTGCAAAATAAGGGCAAAGAACCATATCAGGAGACTTAAGTATAAATAAGAACAATTGACAGTAGTAGCGCACTTCTGAGTAGAGAACCATGAAATTCATTCTGAATCTGCACTTTTATAAAGTATACCTCCAACACAATGACACCATGCTCCTGCTGTCTGCCTCACGTTCAAAAGGTCCCAAGTTTAAATTTTGGTCACAGTGAGTTATCACGATAAGACTTTCTCCAGAATTTTCCCTTATCCTGAAAGTTGAATGTTGAATAACTCTAACAAGGGACACCTTTGACATCAAATGCTCAAAAGCACAACAAAACATGCTTATAATAACAAACGACCATTAAAACAGTGGTCTCTATCATTTCCATGCACTGGCACCATATAAACTCTAAGCAGTATAAACTCTATATCAGAAGGGTTGCAATCTTACAAAATTGGCAAGGTGCTCAACCACAAGTGAAGGTACATGATTATTTCCTTATCAAAGTTCACTCTGTGATTTATAATCAATTTGCTGCACCAGAATATAAGCCTATGTTGCAATATGCTTGGCAAAATGCAAGTTAAGACACTGACACATGCCTAATCATCATTTGCAAATGTAATTAGTGCAGCTAATGCGAAAGAAATTGGGAATGCAATAACTACAGACGGATTTGTAAGCACAATCAAATGGTGAAATAAGCATATAAACATGAAAAATGAAACAAATAAGCACCAAAAATCAGCAAATAAAAAAAAAAAATTAACATGAACACATTATTTCATACAATTCTTAACTTCTCTAAGCTTGTTACAATACATGAGGGAGATTATCTTGAGATTTTCTTGTGTGAAGCTGCCATGTTTGAATATATGTGTGTGCGTGTGCGTGTGCGTGTGCGTGTGCGTGTGCGTGTGCGTGTGCGTGTGCATGTGCGTGTGCGTGTGCGTGTGCGTGTGCGTGTGCGTGTGCGTGTGCGTGTGCGTGTGCGTGTGCGTGTGCGTGTGCGTGTGCGTGTGCGTGTGCGTGTGCGTGTGTGTGTGTGTGTGTGTGTGTGTGTGTAGTGTTTAACGCCCGCTTTTACTACATAGGGCACCGCAGGCGGTGACACTGATGATACATGAGATGAAGATGGAGCACCGGTGGAATGAGATGGCGGGGGAAACCGGAGATCCCGGGGAAAACCCGTCCCAGCGCCATGTTGTCCACCACAAATCTCACTTTGCGGTTGAGTCTCTGAAGACAATGTTACTGAAATTTCACGTGAAAGAAAGTGAATGCTCCAAGGTCATCCAACTGTGTTATAATAGCATGTATTCTGGAGAAATGGTTATGGATGTATTCTATCTTATTTTGGATGCCAATATTAGCAAAACATTCTTGTGCTGCAGCAATGCTGCTTGCATCTGAGTATGACGCTTTTTACTTCATTGAAATATTCTTCATAGTATGACACAGCCTTTAACCAAGAACCCTATCGAGTTAGAACTGGCTGAGGAGGTAAACACAAATTTGGAAGGACTTCATGAAATTTTTTAACTCTAATCAGTGACAGCACAAACACTTTTTACTCTAGAGACAAGAAGATTCATGTCTTTACATCTGCTTCTAACAGTGTGAGCAAGACGATGTAAAAGTCTAAATGATAAAATGATGGCTAGGAGTGAGAATTTACTTTTAAATTTACATGATTTAGATAAAATACGCTATTTTAATTAAAAAGCGTAAAATAAGTAAGTAAATCAAAAAAAAAAATAAAAAACACTTTTTAAACCAATTCTCGAACTGTATAAACACTTAAGCTCCACTTACTTTTTAAATTAGGACAAGTTTCAAGGACACCGCGTCCCCATCCTCAGCTGATGTTCTACTGGTTCTTCAGGTGACCTTTTGGTACCGGCAAAAAAGTATTGGGAATTAACAGTTTGGGAAAATATACACATTTTGAAGAACAAAAAGAGAGCAATGAACTTCGAAATTCCAATAGTAGATGACGTCATTCAACTCATTGAACAGCGCCAGGAGAGGGAGGCGGTCACCTGAAGAACCAGTAGAACATCAGCTGAGGATGGGGATGCGGTGTCCTTGAAACTTGTCCTAATTTAAAAAAGTAAGTGGAGCTTAAGTGTTTATACAGTTCGAGAATTGGTTTAAAAAGTGTTTTTGATTGATGAAGCTCCACTGTTTATAAATACTTCTACTATAGTTTTATTAAGTAAGCAAACACCATATTTCAGCGAAAAAAGCATTTATAAGCATTTCACTTAGAAATCCGGGCTCTAGTAATAACATTGTTTTAGTGAGGTGGTAACATAGCTCATTGTTTTAGCCTCTTCATTGAAATCCTGCATCTGCACTTTGAAGACTAATATACATCACTATCACATGTTACAAGTACACAAGGGTTTTTAGCACTGTTGACATGATCAGTTGTTATTCTAAGCATGTCTTCAAGCAGTTCTGAGTGTTCACGGTGAAACCTGTCCCTTGTAAGCTCTATAGAACATAGGTTCAGTTTAGCATCATTTCAGCCATTTTATTCGTCTGATGTGACTTAACAATGGAGGTTGTAAGTAATGATTTTATATACAGAGTGGTGCACGATAAGCCATCCGAATTAATTTTGATCCTACAAGTATACTATTGGGGCAATAACTTTCAAACTGTGTGCTCAACTTCGTGCAGTTCATGGAAATTACTCCAGATGTCGTTACAAGTTCATTGCTTCCATTTTGAGTCTGCCATTTCAGTTTGCTGCGATGGCGGACAAAGGGTGATTGACCGTAGCACAAAAGTTGAAGACTGTCCTGTCCGAAAGGGAGCAAGACAACATGGGTTTAGATGTCTCACGAGTAGTGGTCAACCTAACCAACCAAGATATGGATCCGGCTACTACCTCGGCTTTAAGTAAGGGTCTCAATTTCGCTCCGGTGCCCAAGACCATCCCGGCGAAGGACATCATTAGCGGAGTGGAGCAGGCCATCCAGCACTTGCCCTCGGCGGTTGCGGAAGAGATACGTTATGAAATAAGCACCTCCATCAGTAAATCCAGAAAACCCAAGAATAATATCACGGCCGAAGAACGCGCGGCTCTACGGGCGTTATATCAAGATAACACCTTGATAGTTCTTCATGCAGACAAAGGCAACGCCACTGTGATTATGGACACGGCAGACTATCATGCCAAGGTCACATCATTACTGGCTGACAGAACTTATAAGAAGATTGATAAGGATCCCACCAACAAGATCACACGGAAAACACGCAAGCTTATCTCGGAGTCCAGTTTGTCACCTGAAGTAAAGAATTTCACAGCACCTACAGCTTTGGTTCCACCACGCCTTTATGTCCTCCCTAAAATTCACAAACCGGATGTTCCACTGCGTCCTATAGTGAGCACAATAGATTCGCCAACATACCACCTGGCTAAGCAGTTGTCGGGATTACTCATACCCCTAGTGGGCAGGTGTGAACACCACGTGAAGAGTTCTGCACAGTTTGTTCATATTATCAAGGATTTACAGTTGGATCCAGGTGACCTATTGGTGAGTTTTGATGTGGTTTCGTTATTCGCTCGGGTTCCTCTACAAGAGACACTAGTTCTACTAGCTGAACATTTCTCACAGGATATTGTGGCACTATTTGAGCATGTCCTTTCTTCCACCTACTCCGTATACAATAATGAGTATTATGAACAGACGGATGGTGTGGCCATGGGTTCACCCCTTTCTCCTGTAGTGGCCAACTTTTACATGGAACATTTTGAACACTCAGCCCTCCGGTCGATGCCATTAAAACCTAAAGTGTTTTACCGGTATGTTGACGATACCTTTGTGATTTGGCCCCATGGCAGGGATACACTACAGACTTTCCTCGAACACCTCAACGACCCTCATGCTAACATCAAGTTTACCATGGAGATTGAAAACCAAGAGTGTCTTCCATTTTTAGATATTCTAATACATAAGAGGAAGGATGGCACATTAGGACACAGTGTTTATCGGAAACCCACACACACAGACCGATACCTCGATGCCCACAGCCATCATCACCCAATTCAGAAGAATACTGTGTTCACCACGTTGATCCACCGCGCCTACGAAATTGCAGACAAAGCCCACATTTCCCAAGAACTCCAGCATCTAAAAGATACCTTCAAGAAAAACGGCTACACTGATAGAGAGATACAACGTGCCTTTTTGAAAGTTGCTACCAACAACGCCCGTTCCAAGGACACCTGTACTGACATTCCTTGCAACAAGGACATGTGCACTCCTGACAAGAGAAAAAAGAAAGCTTATATTCCTTTCTATAGTTCAGTCTCCAACAAGATTGCCACATTCTCAAGAGACATAATATCAGGACCATCTTTTTGCCACCTAAGAAACTCAGGCAGTATTTGAGGCCGGTTAAGGACCAACTAGTACTTAAGACCCCAGGGGTCTATGAGATCCCTTGCGAATGTGGAAAGGTCTAAATTGGACAGACCGGGCGTTCCATCGAGGAAAGATGTGCAGAGCATAAGCGCAACACCCGTTTGCTCCAACCTGAAAAGTCAGCAGTTGCACAACACAGTTTTGACAATGATCACCGTATTCTCTTTGACGAGGTCACTATTTTGCATCGCAGTGGCCGACATTTTGATAGAATGATAAAAGAGGCTATAGAAATTAAAATCTAGGAATAATTTTAACAGGGACAACGGCCTCTGGCTCAGCACTGCTTGGTCAAAAATATTAGAAGAGACCACTAAACAGCCTAACCATAGTTTTAACATTAGCAGCTCCTTCCATCCTGACCAATCAGAGAGACCTACCATTCCATTGGCCCGGGTCACTTAGCTCCGCCCCCTTGATGTGTGGTATATATAGGGCGGCCTGTTGGGTCAATGCCAGTTTCCTGAGGAAGGCCACAGAGTGAAGATGGCCGAAAGCTCGAGTTTTATAGATTTGACACGGCTGATAACCAGTGAAGCCTTAATTAGTAATCACCGCCGTGAAAGCTTCAAGTCTTAGACTGTGTTACTGTTCGCAGTGACAATCAGTGTTACACTGACATAAAAGGTTTCATGCTCATCTCGGCACATGGTGGGCTCCCAACCCACAGATACGCAGATTACATCACAAATTTGCAGGTATGGATCTATTTGTGAGAGTAAGCGGCCACATGCATGTACAGTACATTCGCTGCAAAACACTGAAGCAGTTTGAGTGGCTTTGACTTGTAGTCTGAGTAAATCAACAAGAGCCAGTGCTGAGTTGGGAATTTCATGCCGATCTATACAAAGAATTATTCAATCTGAGCTTCGCTTGTATCCATACAAGATGACAGTGACGCATAAGCTTACTCCGAGAGATGAGCAGAGACTACAGTTTGCAAGGTGGGCAATCGAGCAATGCTACACAACACTTGGTTTTCTCATGAAGCTTATTTTTACGTGAACGGTGTTGTGAACAAACAGAACATTCGATTCTGGGCACGTAAACCTCCGCAAATAATTCACATGAAAGGCACCTACGGGGAGAAAGTGTGCATGTGGGTTGTGATGTCAAGCCATGGAATCATCGGTTCGGTCTTCTTCGATACTACAGTAACCAGTGAACACTATTTAGACATACTGCAAAACCAGTTCTTTCCTCTACTCATGGCCACACATCTTCCATTTCAGACACAATGGTTCATGCAGGATGGAGCACGTCCCCATACTGCCAACGTTGTGTTTGATTTCCTACACAAAAGACTTTACCTTAGGGTATTGTCAAACTGATTTCCAGAACATTATGAAGGAGGAAGAATGTAGCCCCTCCACAACCCGGACATTAACGCATGTTACTTACTCCTTTGGGGGTTACTTAAAAAGAAGGTGTACCGCAGAAAACCCGAAAATGCAGCACAGCTTATGACTATCATTGTGGAGTTATGCCACGCCATTCTGGAAGATTTGTGTCGAAGAGTCACCACAAATGCATGTGTGTGACTTTGAAGTTGTACAACAAAACAGCAGTTGTATTGAACATGTGATTCATTAGGTTGTATTTCCAAGCTGTATTATTTACTTCTGCTATCAATGAACGATAAATTTTGTCAACAAAAATGTTGTTCATGAAACAAATCAGGTGACTTATCGTGCACCACCCTGTATATATCATGCTCCAGCTGTTGGCATCAAGTTGAGGATAGAAATAAAGGAGCCCTCAAAGCACATCCCAATTTTTAAAATGTAAGCGATGTAGCGTCAGTAAACTGACTTACTTTATCTAGTAGCTGCTAACTGTCCGTGCTGGAACAGTGAAATAAATGTGTGAGTGAGAAGAAAGTGCTGCATGTATGTAAAATTTTAAATTGTGGTTTTTCTTTAATTACCTAACCAAAGAAGTTATCAAAAAGTTAGGAAACTCCAGCATGAAAAAATTTGAAAACGAAAATCAAAAGACATTTATGGGATTGGAGAGTCATAAAAGTAGAGTCAAGTTATTCAGCCAACCTCTTCTTAACCGCTTCGCCGATGGCCATTTAAATCCTTCAGGGGCCGGCAACAGATACCCAATAAACAGAACAGGACATTTAAATTGTTAAATGCTGTAAAAATGCATCATAAATACAATTCCGTATCTTCCGTATTTATTAAGTTATTTAAACGAAACAAAAACTGGTTTAAAACTCATTAAAGGCAGTATAAATCTACAGTAACAATAAAGTAGAGACTACATTAATAAATTGTTGAAATTTCACTACTTTGTTTCACTGTAGCAAAAGCCATTCTTTGTGCCGAACGCGCCTAATATGTGAATCATTTTGTTTTGTGTGTATACGAGCCATAGTATGTATGTATAGCTACGTAAGCGACTTCTCAGGTTCAAGTTTAGTTTATTTATGCTATGCCAGGCGATAATATGACGAGAATATGTTGCGTCACACACTCACACACTGGAATGAAAACTCTGTCAGCATCTGTTATTACAGTGTTTCTCAACCAAGGTTTCTAGTAGCCTTATGCAGCAATTTTCGCTCTGTATTTCAGTTATTTATACTCTCTCTTTGTTCAGAGTGATTTCTTGTAGCTATCAAGAGCTAAATGTATGGCACATTTGAAATTGTTAAATTTCAATGTTAACCATGGCTTATCCCGGTAATGTAGCAAATAAATTAGCTTGGGTATGATGTGTACAGGCTTCTGATATTACTGTAGAAAATCTGGAAGATTTGTTGTACGATTATGAAGGAGATCTTTAGGACATATGTAGCAGTGACGTGTACTGGTCTACAGCTGGCATGTTATCTACTCCATTGTTTGGGGAAATGGCGCGTCAAATATGCGTGATACGGATCAGCTATTACCAGCTATCCCTCTTTACGGAAAAGAGTTAAATGGTAAAAAAAAAAAGTATTTTTATACCACTGGATGTAACTATGCACAGTTGTTTAGTAATTTTCAGAGCTGTAAAAGACATTCATCTACCAGCTATTACCAGCTATCCCTCTTTACGGCAAAGAGTTAAATGGTAAAAAAAAAAAGTATTTTTATACCACTGGATGTAACTATGCACAGTTGTTTAGTAATTTTCAGAGCTGTAAAAGACATTCATCTACCTGTACTTGCGCGTATAAAGAGCTCGTAACCTAATTGAGTATTATAATACTCAGAGGCCTCTTTATACTAGGGGGTAGCAAAATTCACCACATCATCCCTCATACTCGAGAGAAAACACTTTCCTAAAAGTATACCACCCACACCCAAAAAACTTGTAACCATTTCGAAAATGTGTAGTGTGTTGCGAAAAAGAAGTTCGCAAGGAAACCAATATTATTGGGTGTGAATTTGCAGATGTGCCCTTGGGTGTTTATCCAGGTTTGGAGGTGTACAATTCAAAAAGAAACCTTTAAGGATACGTTTACATTCCTTATAGAACTAATTTAAATTTATTGTAAAACAGCAAGATTAAAATAATTGGCGTTACATGAGCATTAAATGCATGTATGCGCAGGACGTCTATACACGTCCATATCGGTTTGGGGCATTTTAACTTGGACGTCATATGACGTCCATATCGGTGAAAGGGTTAACATTATTGCTTCCATACGACACTGATCATCTCATGTATTTACCTCGCTACCACAGTCTAACAAATCATAACACCAGCTGCTGCTAATTACACTTTTTTTTATCTTTTAAGTAATTAGCAAATCAATGTCTACCCAGAACATTTAACTATCACTCTTTACAGATACTTACAACTCAACTCAAGTGGCTGCTGGTTGACTGACCAATCTTTTTAGCTGTTAGCTTTTCACTGGGAAAAAGCTGTTCCTTATATAGGATTCAGGGCGGAAAGCTCTTAAAAGGGAAAGTACCTGAAAAGCACAAATAATAATAATAATAATAATAATAATAATAATAATAATAATAATAATAATAATAATAATAATAATAATAATAATAATAATAATAATAATAATAATAATAATAATAAATTCAACTATAGACACGAAATAAATATTTCAGCCTTCATCTCAATGATCTACACACTTCACTTACCTAATACAATTATAAATTTCTACACTTAATACACCTATAATCTGTCTCAAGCAAGTTAAATCCTGCTGTAAACATCTGGGCAGGAAGAAAGACAGAGATATTGGGACAGAAAGTGGTTAAGCTGTTGATTGGCTTAGCAAAGTTAATGGGCGTTTTCTTTTATGATTTTATAATGTGCATCTTTCTGGAAGAAGAAAGTTTAGCACTGGGATAGTGGATGTTACACTTTTATCTAGTGTTTCTTTCATGAATTACATTATTTGTTATAAATGAGGCCCAATTGCATACAAAGAATTTTAGGATCGAGAAGATATTGATACATTGCTTCACCAACACTGTTTTTCACAGGACATGTTTCAAGAGCTGCTGCTCCCATTATCAGCTGATTCTCGACTAGTGCATGTTGTAGTGGTTTCTTCTTTCTCTGTATCGTCGATAGATAGGCTGATGTATTTGTCGAAGATGTCCGGTGATGGAGTTTCAAAGTTCATTATTCTACGAAGGTTTTTGTTAATGAAGATCTTTTCCCATAGGGAAAGGTCTATGGGATGATTGACTTGTTTTATTAAAGTTTTCTCCAAATTAATGTCATGTCTGGTATTCAAAAAATGAAAAGCTACTGCTGATTTTTCTATTTCACCGTTTTTAATGTTTCTTATATATTCTTTCGTTCTGATGTCTATATTTCTTTTTGTTTTTCCTACATAAATTTTAGGGCAAGTTTCACATTTGATCTCATATATATCCGGACAACTTCAACAAATACATCAGGCCATCTATCGACGATATGGAGAAAGAAGAAACCACTACAACCTGCACTAGTCGAGATTGTTGTTGTTGTTATTATTATTATTATTATTATTATTATTATTATTATTATTATTAGTGTGTATGGATTTATTAAAGCAAGTTAGTATTCTATTTATATCACAACCTGTATAGCTGTGTTCTTAAATTGACTAAGGCTATCTGTATAAATTCATATGACATGGTTCTTTTGTGTATTTGACACTATACTGAACTGAAAAAATTTTTCTACATTTCTTTTCAATTTTTATACTCTGAAGGGCTAACTTTTTCAATTTTCTAAAAATATCTTTGAAGGAGCTCCTGCTATGGGTATTAATAATGATTCTTATAACCTTCTTTTGTATAAGAAATATTTTTTTACCTTCTACTGACTTGCCCTAAAATAATATTCCATATTCCATGAGAGAGTTAAAGTATGCATAATTCACTAATTTAAATGTATCAATAGAACTCACATTAACCAGTGCTCGGATAGCATAACAGCAGAGCTCAGTTGAGTTAAGATATATTTTATGTGAGCTTTCCAATCTAAACATCTACTTCAAGGTCCAGAAATTTTATGCTGTCATTTCTTCTAATAACTTATCATTAATTCCAATTTCTATCCATGTTTTTTTTTTCCTTTTTTTTTTTTTGGTAATTTACGTCCTCCAACGTTAAGTCATATTGGACGATGAATGGAATGGGTGAAATGACGCTCAAATGAGCCGAGGGTCCATAGAGCTTAGAGTTACCCGACATTCGTCTTGCAGGACAAGGGAAAACCCTAGAAAAACCTTATCCAGATAACTCACCCTGACCGAGATTCGATACCCGAGTGTGTCATACGACGAGTTATAAACCTAACTTTCATGGATGATGCAACATGATTGTGCATGACTCACTTAAATCTGATTTTCTTTCCTTTATTTAATCTTGTATGTTGATTAGGCAGTGTGTTCAGGTACGTTGGTGATGAGTAATTGTATAATATTATGTGTAGTAGTAGTACTTCTAGGTTTTCCTTTCAGTGAAATGTTACAGATGTTATATATTTGGTGGTGGTGGCAGCGGCAGTAGTGATGGCATTAAAAATAAAGCACATTTTTTATGTATGGTGGCGGTAGTTAAAATGATTTATGTTGATTTGGTGAGGTTGTTTTCTATATGACATGTTCAATGTCCTACAGTGCTGCTCAGTGATAGGAGCAAACGAACAAAACAAAAATGAACAAACAACTTTTGTTTTCTGTAAATTCACAGATAATTTGTTTGCTTTAAACCAACATGGCATACAGTTTAAAATATGATTCAATTTAATTATACACTCATTTAAATTTATACTGGTCACCAGGACACTAGTGTCATCATCAAAAAGAACTGTACTTGCAATATCCTTTATATAAAGTGAGACGTGTATATAGACAGAAATAGTAAAGACAATAACACTGAAACTTGGAGCAGAACACGAATTATTACTTTCCGATTTGGAGTTCGTTTTTCATTACCAATTTCACTAGTTACTTCAACACTCTGTTGTTGATATTTGAGTTTGACTCGTAAATCAAACTCAAATATGAAGAATACTTCACTGTTAATAATGCTTCTGCTTTTAATATTTAATATTTACTCTGTTGTTGGGTCCTTTTTTTTTTTTTTTTTTTCTTTTTCCCTCCCATTTAGATATGATACAAACCATCTTAAACGTTAAGTTTTTAGTCCAAAGAATTCCAATGTTGCTACAAGAATGTCCTGATTAACACAATCAAAAGCCTTTGCTAGATCACAGATATTCCACCTACATGTGTTTTTTCATTTAAGGCAGTCAACAATTTATGTATAAGTTTATAAGTTGCATTATATGTCAATATTCCTTTTCTGAATCCAAACTGATCACTGACAAGTATGGTGTTATATTCAAGATGTTTATACAGCCTGTTTAACATTACTTTTTCAAGAACTTCTGAAAAAATTGGCAAGAGAAATATTGGTCTATAATATGAGCCATTAAAGGGTTCGCCTGTTTTGAAAAGAGGTTTAACAATTGAGAATTTCATCCTGTCAGGAAAAATTCCGATCTTTAGATACTCCTTGCATAAATAAGGGGAATGCTAATTTGTGAGGAGCATGATTTTAAGATTTTTGTAGCTATTTCATCATAACCAGAAGAATTCATCTTAAAAGAGTCAATAGTTTTATTTATTTCAGAAGGTATAGTTAGACTGACTTCAAATGTAGGAACTACATTTGTGAAACTTGATTCCAAAATTACTGATGCTGCAACACTACTTTCGTAATTAATACTTAGTTTTTCTGTTTTATCCAAAAAGAATTTATTAAACATTTCTGCAACTTCATGAGGTTCGGTAATTTCATTATTGTCCAAACTGAGTGTTACTGAGCAATTTTGTAATGCATGTTTACGTGTTTCAGTTTTTATTACATTCCCAGTGGTAGAAATATTGGACAGCAAGAGAGCCAATGGCTTCATTGCCAAAGCCTAGCATTTGAAAACAACTACATTCCCAGTGGTTTTTATTTTATTGTCCAAGTGCTGAATTAGTTTATTATAATGCAGAATCTAGCTGCTTTTATTATCTTTAAAAGTTTGCAATATTTTTTGTATTAGTTTATTTTTTTAAATTTAAATTGTTACTGATTCTAACCTGCTGATATAATGCTCTTTTATGACTGCATGAGATTCTAATTTCTAATGTGTTCCAAGCATTGTCTCTTTTGAAGTTAAATATTTTTTTAAACTTAAAATAGGAAGCAAAATTGACAGTGAGTTTTAAAACATTAAAGAAACTTTAGTTGGTTCCATGATTTGTTTCATGATTCAATTTTAAGGTTTTTGCTAAATTCATCAGAATATTTTTATTTATTTCCCTATATTTCTGATGTTGACTTAGATTTGAGTTTTACATTTATCTTATCAATCCATTGAATCTGCGCATCATGATCTGACAGTCCATTAGTTTTTAATGAGATAGAGTAAAATTGATCCCTCAGGGGCCCATTATGGGTATGGGGAGCGGCAACCCCAAGGTACAGACCACCCTGTCTCCCGGGGACATAAATAGGGAGACCTGGTCCTCCAGGTTGGGGGTTGAAGCGTGCGGCTGACAACCCCACATTCATAAAAACATATATTGTTGCGAAATATGTAGAAGAGTTAGCCAGATGGACACATCTCAGATGACAGGGCAAACAGAAAAAGGACCTTTGAATTGGTTCATGGAATGTTTTATTGCTGTATCAGCCTGGTGCACTGCAAAGAGTGGTGGATCAGCTTGATGCCTATAGAAGAGATATCACAGCTATATAAGAGATGAGATGGGTTGGGAGCGGAGTAGTGGAAAGGAAAGATCATATAATATTCTTTAGTGGTAAGAAGAATGAGCACACTTTTGGAACAGGTTTTATAGTACATAAACGAAACAAACATCTTATAATGGACTTTCACCCTAAATCACACAGACTACATGGAGGACTAAAAGGAAAATTTACAAACCATAGCCTTATATGTGCACATGACCCAACAGAAGAAAAGGGCAAGGAACAAAAAGATGTACTTTATGATGAGCTGCATGAAATTTACAGTAAATGCCCAAAACACGACTAAGATAATTTTGGGAGACATTTATGCCAAGATAGCCAAAGAATATATATACCAGTAATTGGGAAACATATTTTACATACAGAATCAAATGATAATGGGACGCAGTTAATAAATTACGCAACTGCGAGGACAATGTTTCCACATAAAAACATACATCAAATAACATGGAGAGCACCAGGTGGAAATACATTTAATCAAATTGACCACCTGTTAATAGATGCAAGGCACAATTCTAACCTAATGGATGTTAGGAGTTATAAAGGAGCAAATATAGATTCAGGACATTATATGATTAATATCAAGGATTAGAAGCAGGATTTTTAATATAAGCAAAACAATTGGATTACAGAAAAGGAAATTCAACTGTGGAAAGCTGAAGGTTCAAGAAACAGCTACCAGATATATTAATATAACCATGAGGGACTTGCAGCCTGAATGAGAGTGTCAGTGACGCATGAGAGGATCTCAGTAAAATCATAATAAATGCTGCTGAAGAAACTGGGAAAAAGGGATAAATTTAAGGATAAAGATTGGCTTGATGACGAGTGTAAATGGGTGACAGAACTGAAGAATATGGCATATCATAGGATGCATCAGAAAAGTCATACTAGAGGATCAATGGAAGCATTTCGGGAGGCAAGACGATCAGAGAAAAGATTACATAAAAAGAAAAAAGAATTCGGTAGGAATGAGCTTAAGGAGATAGAAAATTTAAGGAGCACAAATGAAACTAAGGCTTTCTACAGAAAATTAAACCAAAGCAGAAAGGACTTTCGGCCAAGAACCACTTTAAGTAGGAATAAGGATGGTATAATTATATGATACAAATCATTAACATAGGCCGCCAGTATTGCCTTTTTGTCAAGGATTACAATTCAGGACAAATGTTCTTGGTAGATAGTGGAGCAGATGTCTCTGTCCTACCAGCAACAAACTTGACTAAACAAAATTAGGCTGATTATACTCCGACCTATGGTTCAAAATTACTAAATGTCGACCTAGGATTAAAATGTAGCTTTGAATGGCCATTTATTGTTGCAGGGACTTCAAACGGCATTTAGGTGCCATTTTCATCATTTCCACCTTTTGACTGGCCTCAAGAATAAAAGGCTCATTGATAGCACTCAGTTAAAAGTAAAAGGGAATATAGCCAGTACCGAAGCAACTGAGACAGTTAATTCTTTTCATATTAACTGTAAATTTTCTGAAATTCTAAAGAAATTCCCGGAGTTAACGAAATCATGTATCACGCCAAAAGAAATCAAGCATGATGTTCAGCCTCCGGTTTTCTTCAAACCTTGTAGGTTAGATCCCCAGGAACTGCATATTGCAAAGCAAGAATTTCAGTACATGCTAAATCACAATATTATTCGACCATCTAAATCTTAGTAGGCCAGTCCTCTACATATGGTTACAAAACCAGATGGCCACTGACATGTTTGTGGAGATTACTGCCATCTGAATTACCACGCACTCCCAGACTCCAATTCCACGAATAGATGATGTCATCCATGGCAAGAAAATATTTTCTTAAGTAGACTTATTGAATGCATATTATCAAGTTTCACTTGCAGAAGATAAAACCTAAATCAGCCATTATTACCCAATTTGGATTTTTGAATTTAATTTCATGCTATTTGGACAACATAATGTACCCAGTACTTTTCAAAGATTTATTAACGAAATACTGTGAGGATTAGACGTCTGTTTTGCAGATGATATAAAAGCGTGCTAAGGTATTAAAACTGAAAAAAAGAAGGTAATAAAGCATTTAAAGGTGGAAAGCTTAAAAAAGTTTATATGCCAAATTGTATTTCAACAAAACTAGTTTCATCAAAGTTGGGTCGACTAAATGAATCAATATCTGACTGCACAAATGTTTTAGCACTGGATGAAAGTTATTTGAAAGCACTACTGTGCTGAGCTAAATACTACATGGATCTTAGTGAATATGTGTGAGACTACGAAGCAGTGGTTAAGATGGTTAAGAGTCGAGAGAACAAGAGACTGTTACAAGAAGCCAAGTTGTCATTGAAAAGGTCTAAATGCCAGGACTATTACAAAATACTCGGAGTTGATAAAAATGCCTCTACAGATGAAATCAAGAAGGCCTACAGAAAATGAGCACTTGTACATTATCCTGACCGCCATGCAAATACTTTGTATGGAGAAAAGAAAGAACAAGAGGAAAAGTTAAAGGAAGTTGGATAAGCATATGGTACCCTTTCAGACCCTAAGAAGAGAGCCCATTATGACAATGGCCAGGGCTTGGAAGATATGGAAGGCATAGCCAGTGATAATGACCCTAACAGTGTATTCCAAGCATCTTTTGCGGAACCAGTACCAGGTAGACAGGCAATTCTTGCATCACCCATGCCCGTGCTCGGATGCAGCGGCAGCGCGAGTCACTACATAGGAAGGGGTAATTGCGAGGGGAAGAAGGCAGCAGGTTCATTGCCTACCTAGCTGTTTACTACACAGCGGTCCTAAAGTGACCTGAGCTGTGCCAAGTGCGACGGTGACTTCATCACCTATACAGATGTCTCTTGCATTGCAGAAGTTGAAAATGGAAACGGAGTCTGCTGACAGCATTAAACACAAAGTGAGCAGTGACGTATATATTACCAGAGAAAGATCAGGTATGAGTTCAGGAGACTTAAAGAAATTTACACTGCGGATAGAAAAATTAAACTGAGATTTGCACAGTGCAAAACATGCAATAAAGTGATTTCTCACAACTCAGGAACGTCAAACCTGATTAGACACAAGTGTTTGGTTCCCCGTTCCATTTCTGCTAGTCAGTGTAAGTAAACAAGACCGGGAGACTATCACAAGGAGCTGTGTACTCATGTGCACAAGTGACATTCGTCCATTCAAAACTGTTGCTGGTAAAGGGTTTCGTACTATGGCACAGAATCTTGTACAAATCGGGGCTAAATACAAAAACATAGTGATAAAGTACTACTAGATTCACACACTGTCCCATAATGTACATGAAACTGCTGATCGAATATGACAAGACACACTTCCTTGTGTTCTCGAGGCAGAAGGAAAATGTTTGCTAGCATGCACTACGGATATGTGGTCCGATGATTACAAGAAAATCAGCCACACAACTATCACGGGCCATTACACTCCGGAAAATTGGAAATTCCAATCTGTAGTTCTTATGACTGCGAAACTCCCTGATCAGAACAAATCAGGTGATAATTTGAGAAAAGAAATCAAGAACAGAATGACATCGATAGGTTTACCTTTAGAAGACTTGATTAAAATTAAGTTTGTATCAGATCAAGGTAGTAATATCAAGAAAGCCCTGAAAAATTACCAATGGCTTCCTTGTGCAGCCCATATATTAAACACTGTTCTTCACAATACCTTCAAAGATTTCCTGCAAGAACATTTACTAAGAGTCTGGTCCTCCATATCAGCGTGTAAGGAAACTACAGCTTACATGAAATGCACCGGCTTGTAAACAAACTTACCAAATTCCTGCAACAAGATTGCGATGTTTGCTGGAATTCCTGCCTCTTACATTTGAAGTCAGTCCATACTCAAGAAGACCATATTATAAATCAATTACTCCAGCACAACGCTGAGAGTAAAATGGAGAATGACAGAAGTCTTGTATGGGAACTGATCGAATTTTTGGATCCCTTCAAAGAGGGTTCCGAAAAATTGGAAGCTGATGAGCCAACCCTGCAATTAGTTCTGTGGAAATCTGGGCTCATTAACCATTGCTCACCACAAAAGGAGGATTCTGAGGTAAATATTGTTGCACAAAACTGAAATAATTTTCACTTCCATCTGCTTCAATCAAATTTTAACATCATTGTTCTTTCATTTCAGAAAATAAAACTGAAAATACGTGCTGCACGATTCATTGAAGAAAAATTTGCGCTACAAAATCTGCATTATATGGCAACATTTTTATGGCCTGCATTCAAACACCTAGCAATGGTAAATGAAACAGAGAGGGAGGGAGACACCCGAATGAGATGTGCTGTTTATCGAAAATCGTCTGCACAAGGAATTCTGGCAGCTTCCCCACCTAAGTGTGGAAGCTTTTCTAAATGGAGAAAAGGAGGTTCTTCCTGGACGAGGTAACACTATATCTTGCGACAGGGGATTCAAACTGTGAAAACATTCTGAAATGTGGAAAGATCACTCAGAAACATTCCAAATGCTCTCCTCTATTGCCAAGAAAGTGTTGTGTGTACCTTCGACAAGTAGCGCCTGCGAGAGAAATTTCAGTTTAGCAGTACCTGTCATAATAATCAGACGAACAAACATTTCGTCTGAAAATGTCAATGATTTACTGGTCATTAATAACTACATATTTCTTACAAATTGAATAGGATTGTGATTTCATGAATAATCCTACAATAATAATAATAATAATAATAATAATAATAATAATAATAATAATAATAATAATAACAACAACAACAATCCTATTCAATTTGTAAGAAATACGGTCATCATTTCTTAAAATATAAGTGAAGTTTTTTAAGTTACAAATTATTATATTTGTATATATTTGTTTGCTTCACTGTGAAAATCTAATTTTATGTACCAACTGTATGTTACTCAAACTCCTATGAACCTACTGATTCTTTAATGGCCAAAAAAAAAAAAAGAAGAAGAAGTAGAAGAAGAGCAAGAAAAGAGAAGCCAGAGTATCCATGGGTGCAGGTAAACCCGAGGCAGTCACTCACTCACTGCTATTAGTAAACCGCCTTCTCAAGACCGAGCAGGCGGGCCGTGAATTATGACGTCATCCAGTTACGTAATGTCTCATGCTCATCGCTCCAAGTGAGTTGAGCAGTCTTGATGCATGCAAGTCTCTGGTACCAGGACATTTCAACTTCACAAATGGATCATTTCCAAGAGAATTCACCTTCCGGTTTGGTTAAGGTACTCCTCTTTATTCCAGGGTGATGCAACATTCCATTCCAGCAGGTTCATCGAACTAACCCATGGCACTAAATGAATTATTCCCTATTTGCCAAATAACAATGAGCTACCTGAAGCTTATGAATTTTAGAAGTAAGAATAAATTTAATGATATTTATAATGATTCAGTAACCACTATTGATTTTTATTTTGCCACAGTTTTTTTCATGCTTTGGATTTAAACAATGATTTCTACCTTTTTGACATGGTATAAGCTTTTTACAATTCTATTTCATGCATAAATATACGTATAAAACATTCATGTGAACTGAACCTCATAGAGTCAACCATGTTTGTGTCAGAAATTTACAGGTTACTGAACCATTAAGACATAATGGAACATATATGGTTCCAATTACTCCCTTTTTTAAAGTGGTGTAAATCTCAAAAGTAAGGGTTGTTTTAATATTAGCTATTAATAAATTATCTTATTTTTTTGTATATATTGCTTTTATCACATTTTGCAGCAGGAGCAGCCCTACAACAGAAACAAGATGGAACATAGAAGCCTATTGGTTTTTTCTCAAGGAAGTTCTCCCTCGCTCAGAGGAATTACTCGACCTACGACTGGGAGCTTCTCAGGATCTATCTAGCGATAAAATATTTCAAATACCTACTTGAAGGAAGAACATCCACTGTATATACGAACCATGCCCCATTAAGTTTTGCATTCAAACAGAAAAATGTAAAAGCTTCACCATTGCAACTCTGCTATCTTCAGTATGTTTCTCAATTTACAATGATCTGCATCATGTATATGGAAAGGAAAATGTGGTAGCTGATCATTCATCTCGACTGGAAGAACTAACGACCATGGACTACCATGAGATGGCTGTTTCACAAGAAACAGATGAATTTCTAAACCTCAAATCAAGTTGCAACACCTCAAAGCAATTTAAACAGTTTACTATCCCTGGTGGATTAAAACTTCGGTGCGATGTGTTGACTGAAAGCATTCGTCCATATGTACCCAAACTATTTAGAACCTCAGTCTTTCAACATTATCACATGGCTCATGCTAAAATCACAAAATTGACAATGTTGTGCTTTAAGCCCTTATGGTTCCAAGTGCCTCAAATAAATGCACAATCATTTTTCATTTGTTAATCTTAATAGATACATATTGTTATGTCAAGATTCTCCAAAATTTCTGCTACTGTAACACAGAAAATGCAACCTTTTTTATGTAAGTAATTTCTCTTATCAGATATGGAAGTTCAGGCATCAAATGATATAACTAAATAAATTTTCATTATTTTAAGACTACAATCTTATCTTAAATCTTCAATGTTTTTCAAACCACCATATGACATGTACTCCAAAAGTGAATATTCTGTAAAGAACCGAACGTTTACAGATTAATGTCTTAGGTAATACCAACTTCATTTGCACAAGCACAGTGAGAAATGCAGTTTACTATACAGATATAAACATTGTGTTTCAGATAAAACACTAAACAAGTATCCTTCTACCCTATACAAGCACTTACTTTCAGAATAAATCTTTTAGAGAAAACGTGTGTTGAGGAATGACTATTAACAAGGGATGCCACTGCAAGAGTTTTTATTTGATAACTGCCAAAATATGTAGGAAACAATAAGAAATAAGTGTCGAATTTTACGTCAATCACAGGCCTGTCTTGCTTAAAAACAATTAATTCTAGAAGGATCCATGCTACAAAAAGGCAAGTTTGCAACTGAATGGTATTTATTTTACATCATTACATTAATTATTCACATTTCATAATCTCAAATATTTCGGTTTGAGATTGGTCGAAAGAACCTGAATTGTTTCAAAAGAAAGATTTCTTGTTTAGAAACAGCATTTCCAGTATCAGAAAAAGTGCAAAATCTGAGGTATTTGAGAAACACAACAGCGAAAAGTCTATTTTTCGTACTGGACGACATTTTAGCGGTCTCCTTGGATATGTTAGCAAAAACATTGGAGGATTTTTCAAATACATTTACTCATAGACTGATGTACAATTGCTATATTCTGTACATTTATAACAATTCTGTAGTTTTGTTGCAGAGAGGTATAGGTATTTAATCAAGCAACTTGCCCTGTAAACTCCCTCCTTCTATTCAAATGTCTAACGAGTAATGAAGGACAGAATCAAAGAATAATAAGTAAATAGTAATAATAATAATAATAATAATAGTAAACATGTAAGCCTGTAAAGTAATATATGGTCACATGAGATAATATTGTAGCAACATAACGCTGTCTGCAGTTCAACTGCATAGCAGACAGTACACTGGAATGGGGGGGGGGGGGGTGACAGTGTGTTCGAAGTGCTAAGTCATAGTCACAGTAAATATATATTACGTTCATTACTGAACAAAGAGTAATTCAAACAATTCCCTCGCATACTCACATGTCACTTATACATTGAGGCAGTAAACATGTCTGTAGTGTGTCTGCCTCTCACTCAAGAGGTTGTGACTTCGAATCTTCATCAGGGTGGGTCATATGGATCAGGTTTTATCTGGGCTTTTCCCTTATACCGAAAGATGAATGTATGCTAAGCTCTATGAATGAGTAGAGCCGGACTGAAAAAATCAATGCTATAGCCGGGATTTGAACCACGGATGTCCCGCTCTCTGAGCGGTTGCTCTAAACCTGAGCTAACACGACCAACGTGCCGACATGACATTAAATTCTTTCAACTGACTTGTACGTTTCCCGATAGACCACTAGGCATTCTTATATGCTATGAGACACAGACCATTTTGTATCATATGCTTTAAGTACTTAAGTCCCAAGCTTCATAGTTAAACCACAATGATTTTATTTTAAGTAAATTGATGGAAATAATCATTTGTCCCACAGTAGCCGTGTGTAGGCTAAAGTTTGAATGAGTAGAGCCAGACTGAAAAATTCAATGCCATAGCCGGGATTTGAACCACGGATCTCCCACTCTTCAGTGCGGTGCTTGCAGTTAAGGAATTTAATGTCATGTCGGCACATTGGCCATAGTAGCTCAGAGGTTTAGAGCAAATGCACGGAGAGCAGGAGATCCGTGGTTCAAATCCTGGCTATGGCATTGAATTTTTCAGTCTGGCTCTACACATTCAAACTTTAGCCTACACACGGCTAGTGTGGAAAATATTATTTCCATCAATTTACCAAAAATAAAAACATAGTGGTCTAACTATGACGCCTGGGACTTAAGTACTTATGGCATAGAAAATCGCCACAAAAAGGTGCGTGTCTCATAACATATGAGAACTCTTAGTGGTCTACCGGTAAACATACGAGTCAGTTGGGGAATTTAATGTCATGTCGGCACGTTGGCCATAGTAGCTCAGATGTTTAGAGCAACCACACGAAGAGTGGGAGATCCGTGGCTCAAATCCTGGCTATGGCATTGAACTTTTCAGTCTGGCTCTACTCATTCAAACCTTAGCCTACACACAGCTAATGTGGAAAAAATTATTATTTCCATCTAAGCTCTATGTACCCTGTACTCATTTAAACATCATTTCATTTATCATCGCATATCACAATGTTGGAGGCTTTCTCTTATTCTACAAGATAAAGTCTGGTAACTCTTTAAACTCTATGGACCTTGTGCTCATTGAAAATCATTTCATTCATCATTGGATATAAATTAACGATGAATATCTGGTAACTAAGTTCCATGGACCCTGAACTCATTTGAACATCATTTCTTTCATCGTCTGATATGACTTAACATTGGAGGTTTTCCCTTATCCTGAAAGATGAATGACAGGTAACTCTAAGCTTCATGTACCCAGGGCTCATTTGGACATTTCACTCATCGTCCAACATGACCTAACGTTGGAGGTCTTCTCTAATCCTGAAAGTGTGTGTCGGGTAACTCTAAGCTGTATGTACCCTAAACTCATTTGAACATTCTTTCATTCATCGTCCGATATGACTTAACACTGGAGGTTTTCTCTTATCCTGAAAGATGAATGTCAGGTAACTCTAAGCTCTACGTACCCTATACTCAGAGGCAAGATTTTTAGTGACAGTTATTTATAAAATTTGCATTAAAAATTTTAATTGGTAGTTAATTGATGGAAATTAATCATTTCTTCACACTAGCCGCACATAGACTAAGGTTTTTGATGGATAAAGTCAACATGAAAAATTCAATGCCATGCCCGGGATTTGAACCACGGACCTCCTGGTTTCCATCTAGTCGCTCTTACCCATTGAGCTACCCTGGCCAACTTGCCATCATGACATTAAATTCTCCATTTGACTTGTATATTTCCCCGGTAAACCACTAGGGGCTCTCACATTTGAGATACACCATTTGTGGTGACTTACTATCATTTGAGTCCCAGGCTTCATCACTTAACTTCCATCAATTAACTAAAATAATAAGAGTTAACTCATGAAGCCCGGGACTCAAGAACCTACGATAATAAGTTGCCACAAATGGTGTATCTCAAATGTGAGAGCACCTAGTGGTTTACCGGGCAAATATACAAGTTAAATGGAGAATTAAATGTCATGACAGCAAGTTGACCACGGTAGCTCAACAGGTAAGAGCGACTGGACGGAAACCTGGAGGTCCGTGGTTCAAATCCCAGCCATGCAATTGAATTTTTCATGTTGACTATCAAAAACCTTAGCCTATATACGGTTAGTGTGAAGAAATGATTTCCATCAATTAACTAAAATAATAAGAGTTAAATGATGAAGCCTGGGACTCAGGTACTTACGATAGTAAGTCGCCACAAACGGTTTATCTTGAATGAGAGAGCCCCTGTGTTATACCAGGGAAATATAAGAGTCAAATGGAGAATTTAATGTCATGACGGCAAGCTGGCCAAGGTAGCTCAACAGGTAAGAATGACTACGGAAACCAGGAGATCACTGCCAGTGTTTGACATCGGCAACCAAAGACATTGAAAGGACTTTTCACACAAATTGCTGTAAGAATCAGCTTTTGCCTTCAATGCCAAGAGTGCTGTTACTACATCTAATGTGTTATCGTTACCATCATGGCTTTTCTGTTCAACAATGTCATAAAGCTCTTTGTAATAAAGAAGCAAATCAGAATCACAAGTATTACCATTGGTTTTAAATGCATTTAGTTGTTTAAATGCTGCCATTACATGATTTAAATCACCTATACTTGACTTAATAACTAGCCTAGAAGGTTCAAATGATATAGCTTTTATGATTATTACATCATCAGTTTCTATTGCATAATTGAGTTTAATTTAGACAAAGTCATACGGCAGCAAACTTTTAGATTCTCTTCTACTGCTTTTCTAACACTGGGATCCATGATATGATCTACAAGTGCACTTACTCTGTTTCCAAAGTGACCACTCTCTAATATTTCACATTTGGTTCTCAGCGAGTTAGTTTGGGATAAAACAAGATGAGCCACAGTTTTTTTTTTATTGAAATTCTAATACTGGATCTGTTATCAATCTGTAATTTTCAGAAACAAATATTGTTGCTGTCGTACCTTTATCTTATTGCAGCACTTGGCATCGCAAAAATGAACATTTAACAAATTTTGCGTAGGAACTGAAAGCTCTTCTCTTAGAAAAGAAATCGACAATTGCATCAAAATAGTTGGCATGAAACCAGTTAGACCAGCGTGTCAGTACAGGCAATGGGAACACTTTTAAGCTTCTAAATCTAGATGGTTTTCAGTGAGGTATTGTTTGTATTTGCTTTTTAACTTTCGGGCATTTCGGAACACATTCTTAAGCCCTGAGGGACAATATTTTCATGTTAATGTAATGTCTGAGAGTAGCTTCCTAGAAGTTCAGTACCTTCTCAGTACCTTTAAGACAGTATAATAGAAGATTTTGCTGTGCATGGTGTGGTATCCAAGAAATAGCATTTCCAGTTAGCATACGACAAACAGTTCTCAGTATCACGAACCAGTCGGATGCTGTGGTGTCAGTTTATTGTTGCACCGCTTAGCTGTTATTTCAGTGCGCATGATGTCATATTGGCTTTGTTATGTGTTAAATTTTATCTTGCTTTAGTTAAATTTGTAAACTTTTTTTCATGACTTCTAGCTATGACTTCATGCTATGAAGACATGAATGTTAAAGTTATATTTATGCAATTTGAAATGTAAATTTTTCTATGCAGACTAAAAATAATAGAAATTTTCTCATTTATCGCTAAAAAAATATTATTCTCGAAAAATTTGAGAAAAAATTGTTAAAAACAAAAACTCTTGTATCTGCCTATACTCATTTGAACATCATTTTCATTCATCATACGATATGTCTTAACATTGGAAGATGAAGGTAATTCTAAGCTCTATGTACCCTGTACTCATTTGAACATCATTTCATTCATCATTTGATATCACTTAACAGTTTTTCCCTTATCCTGAAAGAAAAATGTCAGGTAATTCTAAGCTCTATGCACCCTGTAGCAATGTGAACATTTCATTCATCGTCCGATATCACTTATCTTGGAGGAACATTAATTTAAATAAATATACACATGTTGGATCTACATATAAGTAAAGTCATTGGTCTGTGCCGTAGATTTAGAGCACATTAAAGAACCTAAAGTCCCACAAAAAAGCCTTTGAGCAAAGTTAAATGATCCTTCATGCCCAGTATCAAAGAGGTAAAGTGTGAATAAGTAAAACCCCTATTTAAAGTTCAAAATTTTGACTATCACTTAAAGTCTACAGTATTTCCTTGTACCTACAGTAAGACATTTATGTTGAAGTAGATAGAGGGATAAGTGTTTGTAAGAATAACATAAGGGTAAAGAAAGACATGTGAGTCAACACATCACATTTTTTCCTATCCAGTTTTAAATCGAGATGAAGTTTCATTATAAATTTACACATTTTGTTATGGATATAAGGAGAAAACATTAGGCAAAAGTGACAGATCTCAAAAAGATTGCTAAATGGTGTCTAGAGAAAAAAAATAAATAGCGACCTACCATTTGAACAATGAATTACTATTTAAATGTTGAAATAAATAACAAAGAGCATATCGGAAATGTTTAATGGCATAAAAATGTATTTGACAAAAATTGTGTCTTTACAAAAAAAGTTAATTTTCTTTAATAAAATGTTGCCTATCTGCTACAATTTATCAGTTATACAAAAGTCATTCAGAATGAAGAGGATTTTTGAGAACATTCTCAGGAAATTCCAGATACACATTTCATTTGTCGTTGTTACAACACAAGGCCAAACAGTGTTTGTACACTCTGTTCAAGTGCAGTCAGGTCCTCCAACAGTAATGTGTTATACATCGGCAGGCACAAGAAATCATACGTAACATGATTGAATATTGTAACAAGGAGAAAGAAGAGGGAATCAAAATCCCTGTGTGAAAAGCGGCAAAAGAGCTGCTCCAATTCTAATTTACATTTGGCAACTTGCATATCAGACACACAGCTCCCAAGTGCTACATTTGTGTTTCGTCACTTACTGTATGCCAGGTTACCAATATTTTGCTCATCTATAAAAATGATAACAAATACATTGTTGTGTCACTGAAGGTTAATACTTTCAACACACTGTTGTGTAAATATACTCTCATTTTAATAAACAACAGAGCAGGAGTGGACTGTCATTAAGGGCCAGAGGTGTCAGAACCCATCAATAATATCACACAAATTTTAGGCATTTTTTAATTTGAGGAAAAAATAATTTTATATGTTACTCAATTGTAATAATCATTACAAACTATTTATTACAACATAACTCTTAAAGGTTACCAAAACTTGCTACCAGCAGCGTTATACATGACAATCGTGCCAGTCTCCTTTACAAAGCAGAACCTTGGGCCCACAGTCTCTCCTTTCCCCTCTACAGTCTGATTTTTAAAAGATAAATGACAGCTGTCAGGCAAGGGTCATGGAGGGTAAGAGGTGAAGGGCATTGCTATGGAAACAAATGTTGCCACATTGGTGAATAGTTTATTCCTCAGATCAATAATCACTAGTTGTGTGCGAGAAACAAACTTTGCTTGAGCATTCAGCTGCATTATGTATTGTCAGCTTACTTTGTCAAAACATTAAAATATGTTATGGAAGCAAGACTTAGTGGCAGTAGGATTAGAGGTAGACCAAGGATTCATGCCAAACTAGGAAATTTGTCTTTTCTCTTAGGGAATTCTTTGAACAAGAGAATCTGCTTCTTCACAATGAAGCATTTATTCCTTTCAATTGTGTGTCCAATAAGTTAAGTGACAATCTCTATAAAGAGAAGAAGCTATAGCCAGGTCCATCAGGATGTAACTCCTGGGAAACAAAGACCAAGAGCATCTCCATGGTTTTCAATTAGATGCCATAAGAATGACTATCACACCCAAAAGGAGCATCCTACTACATGTAGGCTTCTTTCTTCTCTTAAAAAAAGCAGAGCTATTTGAAGGAAGCCTTAGCTCTTTGAACAAAGTCCTCCATGACTTGGGATTTGAGTTCAAAAAATAAATAGCAGAAAACTGATATTCGCAAGATCAGATATTATAGCACTAAGGCCTTGAACTATTTTACAAAGTTCTCATACCTGTGAAGATGCTACAACACAGTGAATGTGTATTGAGAAATTATTTTTGTTCTTGAAGTAGGCTAATACAGATAAAATGTGCATGTTTTTGTTGAGGTGAGGTAGCCTTGAATGCTTGTTTACAGTATGCGCAAGATAAGTTGAGCACTGGATTTACGGTGTGGTGCAGGCATAGGGGAAGAAGCGAGAGCTAACGCTGTTTCTGCAGTGTGGTCAACCTTGAAAAACACAGTTCAGCAAAATAGCGTGTAAGATAAGCGAAGATATCACAAGTAACGTGGCATCCTCTGAAAACATTCCTTAGCTTTGCCCATGCCAGCTCAATTGCATTCAGATCACAGTTATAGAGGTAGACGAATAATGTTTATATAGAATAAAAAGAAGTATTTCAGAAAGTGGAGTGCCATTGTTACAAAAATTAGACAAGTGAGTCAACCTCGTATATACTTTTCTCCACTTACAAGTTTTTTATGAAGACTAGTTTCTGGGGACTTCTCCCCTATCGTCAGTTCTGTGGTTGACTGATGATGCATCCGGTGTCTGCATCTGGCTTGGTTGTGCTGCCATCTAACGTCCTGGTAAGTTTGATGACGTCATCTACCGCGGGAATTTCAAAATTCATCAAGAGGTCCTGTTTTTTCGTAATAAATATGTTTTCCCAAATCTGTAGTTCCAGGGTTTCTTTGCCTGTTTGATCAGTTCTATTTCTTGTTTTATGTTGTGATTCTCAGACCAAGCCGTAGCACATCACACACCCCATGCCAGTTCAGTTACAGACCATTCAAAAATATTGTGACGTCTTCTACTTTTGTGAATGAATCTTCTCGGTTTTAGTGCACAGAGTGAACAGGGCGCATGTTCTACTCCTTGTGTAGCATGTGTTTTCTGTCACACACATTCGCTGTCCTTATCCCACTGTGTGAGAGTGGCACTGGCTCAGACATTCCTTTCAGGGACTTTCTTTGCGTTGCTGGACAGTATGGCGGACATGATAAAGCTGAGCGTATTAGCCACTAGATATCAGTGTATAGCACATTTCAAATTTCAAAGTCATCTATGTTTACGAAGTTAAACGAAAGTTACCAAATGAGGACTTGGAACCCGATCGCTATTCTTAATGCGTGCATATAGTATATGTTTCAGTATTGAGAGGGTAAAGAGGGGGGGGGGATGCACAACTTGCTATCTCCTTGTCTGTAACATAGCAGCTAACCATGTGGAGAAACAGATGACCTTCACGTATCTTTTAAAAATCAGACTGTACATAATTTTCCAGTCAGGTGTCTGCACCTTTCTCACTCCCCTACTCTCCTCTTCCTAGATTGCCCACAGCAATGCTTGGAGCCACCTAGCTACGGTCCGTTACATGAACTTTAGCACTAGTGTGATTGTTGTTGAAGTGCTTATTGTTTGGTGGACAAAGTAGTAGTGTTTTAAAATAGAGTAGATTATCAACTGAAAAGTCCCTTTCATTCACTAAGGCTAGAAGAAAAACTCAAAATTAAACGATCAGGTTCACGTCAACCGAACAATTTTAGATTTATGCAACAAGATGGCAAAAAACAGACTTTGTGTAACAGTTGGTTTAGTAGGAAATCGTGGCTAAGTGCAAGTGAGGAGAAACAAAGTGACTTTTGCTTTTACTGTTTGTTAATTGGTGAATCGCATTAGCTCGTACGTAAAGTTGAAAAATGAACTGCCACTTATCATAATATACATTGAAAGACATCTCCTCAGTCATTGAACTGTTCACTTTTTTGATACAGCACTCCTTTGAGGAAGCATTTTCTGAAGTAAACAAAATGTTGCAAATTGCACTAACAACTCCACTTTCAACAGCCGAGGCAGAGACAAATCTCAATACATTCAAAAGAATTAGGACACCATGGGCCAAGATAGGCTTATTTCCTTGACTGTTCCACTCCCAAAGAGGAAATTGGTGAAATCCTGAACTTCAACTACAGAGCCATTGCAATTTTTTTTACATCCCCCAGCATTAGGTCTATCGGATGATGAATGAAGTAGGTGAAATGATGCTCAAATAAGCCCAGGGTCCATAGAGCTTAGAGTTATAGTAACATTCGTCTTTCAGGATAAGGGAAAATGCCAGAAAATAACTTATCCAGATAACTCACCCTGACCGAGATTCGAACTTGGGACCTCTTGAACATGAAGCAGACGTGCTACCACCTACATTCCCAGCCGGGTGAGTAATTTAAATGTTTGCCGCCCAGAAAATGGACATGCTCAACTTTCGTGCAAGTAACACTGCCACTTGGGGAGTTCTATTTCATAATTGTATTTATTATTTTTTTTATTCTGTACAGTTTTGACACACTTCTGCTAGTGCAGTGTTTTGGTAATTTAACTAAAAGTGACCTTATTAATTTTTAGATGAGTCGTATTTATTACACATCTGCTTCACTTTCGTACCTATTTTGAGGACATGTTTCGCAAATCATCGTTTGCATCTACGGCTCTTACGCGACTAAAGCTTGATCCAGCGGTGTGGGTAATTCTGGGGTTGCTGCTGCCATCTGTTGATTTAGTGCTGAACTTAAATGTGGGATTCTCGTCTGGCGGGATTTCAAAGTTCATTAGTTGGTTTTTATGTTTTCCTATGTATATCCTCTCACATATGACGAGTTCACTATGTTTTTGTACGTATTTTAGTAATTCTGTGCTATCTTCAATTTCATGATTTTCAGACCAGAAATGAGCTGCGTGACGTCAAGTCAAGAGGAACACGCGAAAGTTAGATCCAGCCAATTTTAAAAACCGGACAACATGGAGGTAAGAACGTTCACATTTGAAAATTTCAACGAACATTTCGGCAACAAGAAAGAAATAAAACAATATTTGAAAATAAAGACAAAAAGAAGGTTAATATCAGCGGACATAACATTTATCAACAATTGCCTAAAGCAAAACATTTCTCCGAAATTTGTAAGAAAAATAGTAAAATTTAACAACAACAGTAGAGAACAATTAGCTGCTGAAAAAGCCGTGTTAAAATCCGAAAAGGCAAATCACTACAGAAAACTAACTAATATAGACCTCTCATTGTACAACCTACATTTGAAACTTGTAAAATTACTAGGAAACACAGCATGGGACCATTTAGAAACCAAATCATTTGAACATATAAATTATAAAGTCAAAGAGAAAGTTTATCGTCAAAAGAAGAAACTAAAACATAATCATAATCATTGGCAACCAAAACATAACAAAATTTCAGCAAAGAACACATCCCTAGACAATGTAATTAATCTCTCAAAGCAAAATTTTAACAATGAAGATATACATGTGCTTAACCAAGGCCTAAAAACATGTATAACATACTCCAGCAACCCGGATGAATTCATTGCAGATATAGAATTAGCAGTAGAAGGCTTGGAAACCATGGACAAAAATATAATTAGGAAAAAATCAGCTCCTATATTGGAAAACTTAATAAATAAAAAGCCAGGAAAACAGTTGAAACAAATTCAGATAATTAAATCTTTAAGGAAAAAGGATGTAATCTTCTCACGGGCTGATAAAGGGAACAAAATAGTAATCTTAGATACAGTTACATACAAAGAAAAAATGTTAGAGTTACTACAACAAAAAGAATTCCAGGAAATAGATTCTAATCCACTCAACCCATGCATAAAAGATGTACAAAAAACAATCATTAATAGTAAAATTTTAACAACTACAGAACAAAAAACTATCAAACCGGACAACCCTACCCTTGCAAGAATATATGGTTTGCCTAAAATACACAAACCCAACATACCCATGAGATCCATTGTAAATAATATAAACACTCCTACTTACCTTCTGGTAAAATGGCTATCCAAAATATTTCAGTCCTTTCCACAATTCCATACTCTGAGCATAAAAAACTCTTTAGACCTGGTAAAAAAATTCAAAATCTTAAACTAAAACCTCATGACACTTTAGTATCCTTTGATGTCCACTCCCTCTTCCCTAGCATTCCATTAGACAAACTTTTGATTCAACTGAAAAAATGGCTAAATTCTATAAACCTTGATGCCAATGCAATAGAAGAATATTTGGCAATGACTGAAATATGTATACATCCAAATTATTTTGTCTTCGATGGAAAATATTATAAACAAATTTCAGGACTAGCTATGGGAAGCCCGCTATCACCATTTTTGGCCAATCTATACATGAGCTTTTTCGAAACACATAACTAAAGCCTTCCCTCTTATGTTTAAAACATGGTACAGATACAGGGACGACATCTTTGCAATAGTGCCCTACAAACAAATAGATGATGCTTTGAAACTACTCAACCTGCAAGAACACAGCATACAATTCACAGTGGAAACTGAAGAGGACTGTACTCTACCTTTTTTAGACCTTAAAATCAAAAAAAGCAATGAAAAACTAGAATTTGGCATCCATAGAAAAGCAACACACACACAGATAATTACATCAAAGCAAATAGTTTCAACCCAATTCCACACAAACATGCAACCATCAACAGTTTCACACACAGATTAGTAAATCTACCTCTCAGCCAGCAAGAATATCAAAACAAATACCAACAAATCTTAAAAACTGCAATTAAAAATGGATATGAAAAAAACCTTGTAGATAAAAAAACTAAAATCATTCAAACTTCAAAAGAGATTAAAACAGATCACAGCTCTCACACCAATAAAACAAGAAATTAGATTTGCTAAATTTACTTACCACCCCTGGGCCACAAAAAAGTTCCAAAAAATATTCAAGAAATACAATATAACATTGGCACCAAAAAACAATTACAACATTAAAAACCTACTTCACAGTAATAATACTGATAAGATAAAACCAGAGGAAAAGTCAGGCATTTACAAGATTAAGTGTAAAGACTGTGAAAAAATTTACATAGAGAGGACAAAAAGAAACATAGGCACTAGAAAGAAAGAACACTTCAGGCACTTAAGATACAAAAATATTGATAAGTCCGCAATAGCAGCTCATTTCTGGTCTGAAAACCATGAAATTGAAGATAGCACAGAATTACTAAAATACGTACAAAAACATAGTGAACTCGTCATATGGGAGAGGATATACATAGAAAAACATTAAAACCAACTAATGAACTTTGAAATCCTGCCAGAAGAGAATCCCACATTTAAGTTCATCACTAAATCAACAGATGGCAGCAGCAACCCCAGAATTACCCACACCGCTGGATCAAGCTTTAGTCGCATAAGAGCCGAAGATGCAAACGATGATTTGCGAAACATGTCCTCAAAATAGGTACGAAAGTGAAGCAGATGTGTAATAAATACGACTCATCTAAAAATTAATAATTTTTCGCTTCACTGTGGTGTTCCAATACAGTTAAATCTCGATATAAAGGTGACCTGTTTTAAATGGTATGACCCCACTTTACTTGCATTACAAGCATCTTCACATCTGGCCTTACCAACAAAAATGATCACGAGTCATCACTGTAACAGAGGTACAGCTTTTAAATAACAGAAATGTTATTAAAGATTTGAGAAATGAAATAGAAATTGAGACACAAGTCAAATTTCAACAGATAACGTGCATACCATTTCTAAATTCAATCCATGATTTCCTTAATTTGATAGTATTAAAAGCCTAAAATTAGGCAAGTGAGTCAACCTTGTATATACTTTTCTCCACTTACAAGTTTTTTATGAAGACTAGTTTCTGGGGACTTCTCCCCTATCGTCAGCTCTGTGGTTGACTGATGATGCATCCGGTGTCTGCATCTGGCTTGGTGTTGTGCTGCCAAAAAAGCAATTAAAGAAAATACAGTAGTGCCACATAAGATGAAAAATAGCATAATTGTAAACAACCCTAATTTGCCAAAATTATACTGCCTACCTAAGATTCACAAGACAGACAACAGCATGCGACCCATTATTAACAATATAGATGCCCCGACTTACAAACTGGCAAAATGGTTGGTGGAAGAATTTGACAAGTTTGAAAAGTTTGAATCTCTAAGCATAAACAATTCATTTGATTTAGTAAAGAAAATTGAAAACACAATTATAAAAACTGAAGAGGTGATGGTGTCCTTTGATATCAGATCTCTATTCACGAGCATACCAGTAGATAAAATTCCAAAATTGATGAAAGGCTGGTTATCCAAAAGCAACGTTGCAGATGATAAAATAGAGGAATACATCAAATTAACCACCCTATGTATTGAACCAAACAGCTTCACGTTCTCCAGCAAGATCTTCCAACAAACAGCAGGCTTGGCCATGGGTAACCCTCTTTCACCATTACTAGCTAATCTGTTCATGAGTAATTTGGAAACACACATTAATAAAGCCTTTCCACATATTTTCAAATGTTGGCATAGATATGTCGACGATGTGTTTGCGATAGTCCCTAGAAGACTAACCGAGGATGCTATAAAGTTGCTAAACCTACAAGAAAAATCCATAGTTTTCACCACTGAAGTAGAGCAGGATGAATGGCTACCTTTTCTAGATTTGAAAATCATTAGAACACCAACAGGATTACAATTTGGAATATACAGAAAAGCAACACATGTTGACAATTACATTAAATGCAACCCATTCAACCCAGTACAACATCAATATGCAGTATTCCATAGTTTAGTTCACAGATTAATCAACATTCCGCTAACAAAAACAGAATATGAACAGGAGTACGCTCACATACACCAGGTTGCCAAACTGAACAACTATAACACAAATTTCATCAAAAAACTGATCTATAGACACAAAAGAAATACTTAAAGGACATTACTACGTTAAAAAAACTAGAAAACCCAAACACCAGATATGGAAAATTTACATTTCATCCAAAATACTTCAAAAAATTTGAAAAGATATTTAAGAGCTTCAACATAAAATTAGCCCCTCAAAACAAACACAACATCCGCAACTTACTAAACCACCCTCTAAAAAATAGCACACCAAAAACTCAATTATCAGGCATTTACCAAATGAGTTGCCAGGATTGTGACAAGATATACATTGGTAAGACCAAAAGGAATCTAGGAACAAGAATGAAAGAACACTTCAGAAATATTAAATTCAAACAAATGGACAAGTCGGCCGTAGCACATCACTTTTGGTCTGAGAATCACAACATTAAACAAGAAATAGAACTGATCAAACAGGCAAAGAAACCTCTGGAACTACAGATTTGGGAAAACATATTTATTACGAAAAAACAGGGCCTCTTGATGAATTTTGAAATTCCCGCGGTAGATGACGTCATCAAACTTACCAGGACGTTAGATGGCAGCACAACACCAAGCCAGATGCAGACACCGGATGCATCATCAGTCAACCACAGAGCTGACGATAGGGGAGAAGTCCCCAGAAACTAGTCTTCATAAAAAACTTGTAAGTGGAGAAAAGTATATACAAGGTTGACTCACTTGCCTAATTTTAGTAACAATGGCACTCCACTTTCTGAAATACTTCTTTTTATTCTATATATTAAAAGCCTGTTACTTAACAGTTGATATATTGAAAGTAAATTATTTTTAATTGTGTTTTACATCGTTAAATTTACATTGTCGTAATCTAAGCATATAAACTATCTCACAGAGAGCTTTCAAGTATTTTCAAGGTGCTATCATTAAATAAAGCTGGAACAAAGCGTGGCATTTCGTTTAAAATTAAATTTAATGTCTTAATGCTTTGTTCTATACAAGCATTCTACCTCTCGCATGTGTGCATATTTGCACATCATTTTACTTGTGTTAAGGAAAGACTTAATTCTTTTCAAAGTACTGAAACTTCTCTTTGCCTCAGCTGTTGCAACTCAAGTTTTTAGTACAATTTGCAGCATTTTGTGTACTTCAGAAAATGCATCCTCAAAAGAGTGTTGTATGAAAAAACTTACAGTTCACTGACTGAAGGGATATCTTTGAATGTTATCATTATGATAAATCGCTGACAGTTCATTTTTTAACTTTTCAAAGATCATGGGATTGTTATGTGATGCAAATTTTCTCAGAGTCAGCAGGGAAATTTTCTCGGAATGTAATGTTCCTTTGGATCAATAATCCCGAAAGTATTGAATATTTGAGACTATTTTAATCGTCCTGACCACATGTCACACTTCTTTGGCTTCTTAATTAGGGTTCACTTCAGAACCATAATTAGGTCGCCTTCTTGAGGGAGGAGCAAAGTTAACGTCAAGATGGTATGTATTAAGACTAAAATTGAGTCATACCTTTTAAAACTTGTAACTTCACTCACATCCTTTTAAGAAATCAGGAACGTTTTCGAGACTGCTGCAGTCTCATCATCAGCTGCTTAGCAACTAATCACAGTTGGTAGTCTGGAACTCTTGTAATTGGCTCCCTCTCTCGGAAGATTCTTTACCTAAGTTCAGTAGACCACTCACTGATGGCACATCAAAATTTAGAATATGTGGAATGATTTTAGTAATAAAATTTTTTTCCGATTAATTTTTATATCACTGTTACTGAATTCCTCCAATCATGCATGTTGCATAATGGCGTAGAAAAAATTTTGAAGGAACAAAAATTCTGGATTGTTCAGTTAATCCTCGAATCAAGAACTTCCCTATTTTTACATCATCCCACCCACCTTCCTGCTCAATTATCTCTAAACACTGTAGTAAATAAAGTTTGTTTTCATGAATGGTGTTCAAAATCCGTGATTGAAATTCCATCTTGTTGGGGAAGCACCTGGAATGCATTTGTTGCAATCTGACCACAACAAATCCCTACATTTTGGTGCAGATGAGAAAATGTCAATCTACCAATATTGCCAAAAAACTACTCAACTGATTTTATGTTTCTGGAACAAACATATCGTATAACCAAATTTAATTGGTGAGTACAGCAGTGTGCATACTTGTTATATGGGAAAGACACCTGAGACAAAGTATGTACCCCTGTATGGCTCTGCTCACTACTGTGGCACCATCATATGCTTCAGATATGAATTTTCTTTCAACATTAATAGGTTGCGACTTCTTTATCAAAACATCACTGACACCATTGGTTGTTTGATCATGAATCTCTTAAAAAGGAAGAAACCTTTTAATGGGTTTACACCTTTTATGCCCGATTTCACCAACAGATGTTAAAATCGATGTTAACAAATATAACATAACAATTGTCACAGCATTAAAATTACTGTTAAATTTCTTGCATTTCACCAACCTGCTTTCTGATAATGTTAACAAACACGTGCTAACGCCAAGAAACTTGTAAATATTGCAGCTATAGAAGGCTCTGGAGGAGTCGTATTATTTTCTGAACGTACTGCGATGCACTTTTGTTTTCATTTTCATCTGCACACTGCTGAAAAAATGTCGGGTTAACAAAATCGTAAACAAAAGCCATGAGACAAATTTCTCATCGATGGAGAAAGAATTGTTAATTGAATTGGTGACAAGGTGTAAGGATATCGTAGAAAATAAAGAGGACGGATGCGGTGAATGTAGAAGAAAAAGATGTCACGTAGGAAAATATTTGGAAACGAATTTAATTCAAATGCATGTGTCACTACTACAAGCACCAAACAACTTTGTCATTATTACGTAAATTTAAAATGAGATGCAAAGGACCAAGTGACTTGAACGTTTCAAGACAGGAGGTGGACAGTGTATTTTCCACATAATTCAGTGAATTATAAAATCGCAAATTTATTAATTCTTGAGGCAAAGGCGATACCAGCATATTTCTTTCGATGCATGTTATAACTCAGTATTATGTAAATTTAAAACAAGGAGCGAAGTACAAGTGATGAGACACTTAAACGATTCAATACGGGAGGTGGACAGTGTATTATCAGCATAATTCAGTAAATTATAAAATCTGCAAAGTTATTAATCCTTGAAGCAATGGCGAGATCGGTATATACCTTTCGATGGTTATTTTAACTCAGTATTACATAAATTTAAAGCGAGGAGCGAAGAAGGACAAGTGATTAATGTTTCAAGATGGGAGGTGGACAATGCATTATCCACATAATTCAGTGAATTATAAAATCGCAAAGTTATTAATACTTGAAGCAAAGGCAAGATCGGCATATTCCTTTCGATGCATGTTCTAACCTCTCTTGTACTTCCGCAGTAGCCTTCATAGCAACTTGTTTCGACAGTCTATACCTGTGTAGAAATATTTCTTCTGATAGCTCCTCAAAAATCATTTCTCCTCATAGGCTGTACTCTATTACGAAAACCATTTAGACGGTCTTAAATATAGCAAATCGACATCAACAGCTGAGTTCATGCTCCCCATCTTAACTATTTACAATTGTTAGGGGCTTAACAAGAGAAATTTGGATTGTTAGTTTAACAAGAGATTTAGAGTGTTACGCTATTGTGTGTTTCAAATGGAAAGGTGTTTGTCCTTGAGCACTACTAGGTGAGCAACCAATGGGAGTCCTGCAGTGTTGTTATATTGCATTCCCGCTAAGTGATGTGTGAGGAGCGCCAACCTAATCAATCTTTATGAAATACTATTCGTGCTATGACAAAAATTCAGATTTTGCCAAAACTGATCCATGTGGAAGGTAGAGAGCAATGTATCTAACATAACCATGAAAACCCCATATTTTTAGCTCAAATAGTTTTTCTACTACAAATAAATAAAGCACTACTACCTGTAATAATTTATAAAAACACATTTCAACGTAAGCACTGTAATGTATAACATTATTAGTTGGCATGTATGCATGCACGTATATTTGAAATTACTCAGAACTGAAACGTAAACATTTGACATTACGCGGTGAAAGAAATATGTACTTTGAATAAGCCAAGGTGTTTGTTAAATTCAATAAGAGGAAACGATACACTTCTTGCTAGTCTGGCAGAACGTGTCTGGTCACATTATATCTTTGTTTATGAATGGTCTGTAATCTCTATTTATTCTAGAGAGTTCAAAGCAGCATTATTCAGTTACTTTTCCATCAAAAATTATCAACTGGATCAATGAGACACAATCCACCTTCCTTCCCCGACTTACTACTGCTAGAACAATCCAACTGACTGACGTTGAACGACTTATTCACAAAGAAATTGACAAGGAACAAAACAAGACTGGGAAAACTGCGTGAGACATCAGATAAACTAGAAGATGACTTTTGGAAAGAAATAGCTCTTAATGAGATTTTGAAACCTATCATAAATTTGCAGTACTCAGACATTGAAGACAATGACGAATTATCTCTTAACGTAAGTAACATTCACAGCTATAGGGGTGCAACGCTGGTATTTTCGTTGGATTAGAAAAATAAGCAATTCATAAAGTATAATTAATTTTAAACTAAATATTTAAACCATTTGCATAATATACAAACATCCATGTTCAAACTGCATTATAAAACTTTGGAAAATTCAGTTTGTGTTCCCTTATGTCTTAGTGCCACGAACACTCGCAAGTATGCGAGAGAGAGAGAGAGAGAGAGAGAGAGAGAGAGAGAGAGAGAGAGGGGGGGGGGAATACAAAAAGAGTGGAGATAACGAGGTAGCAATGGTGAAGGCTCTAATGCATCCAATTTGCTAAAGGCAAAAACTCTTCCCATTTGAAACACACAATAACACTTGGTGAAATGCAATTTTTGTTTTAACTATTGCTAAACTTTTGTTAAGTCTTAACCTCTGTTGGTGAAATCAGGCATTAATGTATCATAAAATGATTACAAATTGACTGTGGCAATCTGCAAAGAAACAATTGGCAGCATTTATGTCTCATTAATTCCTCAAGTGAACCTGATACATATAATGCAAAAGTTCATTCTGTGAAGTATATTTACATACTGCAGTATTGGTGCTATTGAAGTGGTCATCTAACATACTGCAGACGAATCTAAGAAATTGCCACGATTTGCTGATTCCTACGTTTCATCGTGACCGCTCACTGCTAGATCATGGGTTCCACAAAACTTTATGCGTTCTATCACACTGTTCAGGATTTTTATTTGTTTGGTGATGGTTGTGGCTAGTACATAGTGTTTCTAGATTAATATTTTATGTGCAGAAACAATCAGAATAGCAATGTTAACAGTTTCCAATAATTTAAATTTTCAGGCATTTTATGAGTGAAGTACATTTGCTTGTTCTTTACAATTCGTTCACTTAAATGTTTTCGATCCTTACAGCCAACTGTCATCCACAGGCCTTCACCACCAAATAACAAACAGTAAAAAGAAAAGACCCTGTTTCTCCTCCCTTGCAGTAAGGTAAATTTCTTACTAAACACAAAGTTCTGTTTTTTGCCTTCTTGTTGCATAAATGTAAAATTATTCAGTTGATATGCGCCTAATCATTTAATTTCAAGTTTTTCTTCTACCTTTAATGAATGAAAGGGACTTTTCAACAAATAAATCTACTCCATTCATTTTACAGCTGCACTACTTTGTCCACCAGACAAATACGATTCCAGCAACAATCACATGAATGCTAAACTTCATTCAACGGGCTGCAACTAACTTGCCCCCAGCAATGCTGTGAGCGATGTAAGAAGAGAGAGAGAGCAAGTAAGGTAAGAGACACCTGACTGGCAAAGTCTGTAGAGGGGAGAGGTGTGACCACGGGCCCATATAATTTGGCTGCAATAAGGTGACTGGCATTGTGTACAACACACATGTGACAATATGGAATGAATTTTCTTACCTCAATTTCTATTACTGCAACCACATCAATGGAGGTTTCCGAACTTCCTGTGAACTCTGTATCAACTGCAACAGAGAGAAAAACAAAAGTGCTTGTAATAACTATTCCCATATATGTATGTATACATGCAAGATTTTAAACTCTGGCAGCAAACATTACTATAACATGTAGATATATAACTGCTTCATTTCATAGCAATTGTTTAACTCATTACTGTTGGTTATGGAAAGTCCAAGCTGACCTAATTGCACAAGCACCAGAGCCTAGTTCGGCAGTAACCCAAAATGTATTCTTTGGTATCCCAATTTGAGATTAATGTAATATCCTATATAAATATTAATAATTCTTACAAATGCAGCAAGAAATAAGCATACTACTAAAGAAATAATAGTTGTGTTAATAAGTGCATTACATAGCAAAATAGGTGATTGTGCCTAAAGCAAATGGCATCTACTGTCTGTCCACCATAAGAAGAGACGGCAGAGGAATGTGTAATGTAATCACTTTTGCTGTGTTTATGCTCGCCTTCCGGATATGATAAGGATGCTAAGTTCCTGTAAAATACACAGTGTTGTCATAAAACTGACCCATGCATAATAACTATCACTGCAGTTACTGAAATGAGCATTAGATCTGGCAGCATGGGTGACATATGCATCTCATACACTCATTTTGTGGTAAACAGATTCACTACCAGAGTAGATAAAGAGTTCAAATCCCTCTCCCTCTTCATGCCCCGCTTGCTTTTTTTGTCGTGCACAACAGTACAAAAGCAGTTATTGTTATACACGGCCAAGAAACAATGAACTATTACACACATTTTAATTATTTTGCTTTATTTTCCATCAACTGACGTATATATTTCAATTTCAGTTCTCTTTTGGTAATACAAATGTTATTAAAATGATTTATTACTAATCTATTGCAGATAAACTCTATGAAAGTGTTGCTGCCAGCACCATAAGCTATGGCATCATTGCATTTTTAGTTACAAGACACTCAAATCAGTTAAGAGATTACATACTATCTGATGTCACTGCCTCCTGGTATGCGGCATCGCTATCAAATGTGTTGTGTAATGGTGTTGCAGTTGTCCCAAGCATCTCTTTCAATTTGAGGTGTACAACATTTGTGTATTTTCTTTTTCTTCCTCCTGTATTATACACCTCCAGTTTTTCATCGGCCAGGTCATTCTGAGCTTTCCTTTTTAAATTATCACAGCACATTCTCAGTTTTACAGCACTTGTGTTACCCCTCAAACAAAAGCACCTCATTAAGACAAAAGCTGCAAAGTATGTCTCTCAATAAAACAATAGGTATCATTTATAAACTTGAGAAGATGATGCTGATTATATAAAACAATTTGTAACCCTTTCTTCCTGTTTTGCAAGAGCAGTTTTGCTTCGCATCAATAATCACAAATCCTTAAGTTAAAAATGAAATATTTTATTTATTAACTGTATCAGTACCATGATGTATCTGCGTGGTCGTGTGCTAGAATCATTTCACAGAAGTCTTTATACATACCGCTAAGTCTAATGACATGCAGCTGTCGCTTTTTAGCACTTAATAAACCATTCGTCCGATATGACTTAACGTTGGAGGGCGTAAATTATCAAACAAACAAAAAATCGGTCTGTGACAGGGTTTGACACCGCGACCTTAATATGTATCGGCATAGCCAACATTACACATATGGCAACTGGTATCATCTTCAGATTCAGATTCAGATTTTATTCTGCCATTTGCAACATGTTTTACAAAGCATCGTCAAAAGTAACACTACAATTACATTTTTACAGTTCAATAATAATAATAATAAAACAAATAAATCTATTTACAGATTATTAGCAATTCTAGATATACACAATAGATTGATAACAAAATTTAATAAACTAAGTCTAAGTCTCTCTTCCCTTTTTGTATTCCTCAATTGAGTAGAAAGCGTGTTTCACTAGGTAAGTCTTTATTGCGTAAATTTTCTTCACTTCTTCATTTATTGCCTTGATAGAGTGAGGTAAATGATTATATAAATTTTTTGCAGTACTTTCAATACATTTGGCAGCTAATGTTCCCCTGAACCTATTTCTAAAGTAGTTCTGTTTTGTTCTTGTATTATATTCATGAATGTTTCTATTTTTTCCTTCTATGTGGTTTCTTATTACATGTTTGAGACATTCAAATATGTATAAAGAGGGTAATGTATTTTAAGTTTTTTAAAGCTACTTTTACATGATTGTCTCCTAGGGATTTTTTTCATTATTCTTATTGCTCTCTTTTGTTGCCTAAATATTTTTAACATATTTTTCTTACCTGCTGCCCCCCATAAAATGACCCCATAACTTAGGTGTGCATGTATAAATGCATAATAAACCTTCAGTGCACTGACTTCATCCATAATTTGTGTTGTCTGTTTTAATACATATATGCCCTTGTTTATTTTCTTGTTGATCTTTTCTATATGTTTGTGCCATTTTAAACTACTGTCTATAACTAATCCTAAAAAGTTTGTCGGTAGGTCCCTGGCTATGGGGTGGCGACGTGTGCGAGAGTTGGCTAAGGTGTAGGGAGAGGCAGAGTAAGCGGAGGGGAGGGAAGTAAGCAGTGGCGTTCCTCAACCTTTGATCAGCTTTTGTGATCAGCTTTTGAGTTGATATGTGAAATTTGCATTTTGTTAATCACCGTATTATTATTATTATTATTATTATTATTATTATTATTATTATTATTATTATTATTAATAATAATAAGTTCATTGAAGGTGAATATTTCGAGCTTCTGTAATTTTGATCTGGTTGATAGTCTTATAGGAATTCTTGGCCGTGACTTTTCTTTTAGAAATCATGGCTTTATGAAAAAAAAAATGGAAGCATTGAGTAAAACAACCCTGTGTTAGAAATGATGATTATGACACCTTGTTTTAATACATCAGGTTTACCTTAATTATTGTGCTTGTATAGTGAACTCAGTAAATAAGCAATGAAACTTCCCCGAATATTCTACGTCTGAATATTTTAACTTCCGCTTCTTTAAGAGGTGAGCAGCCCAATGCCTGATTTGAAGGTGAAGAAAGAGGATGATATATATGAGGGCGAAATGAATGATAGCAAAGATGAGGATGGAGCAATTGGTGGAATGCTGACGGGGGAAACCGGACGATCCGGAGATAATCCTTCCCAGGGCCATGGTGTCCGCCAGAAACCTCAATTTGCGGTTCTCTGGAATCTAACCCGGCCGCCTTGTGACAGCCAAGCGTTCCTATCACTCAGCGGCCTCTTATTTTATGCAGTTTTTGAAAACCATAGGAAATGTACGAACCCACGCGCATAGCGGAGCCCTCAGAAATAATGGCACCCTAATGCGATGTGGACCTCCGCGCGAATGTTCTGTAACAATTGAATCTTATTTCTTTAAGAAATGATAATTACTGATTTAATAAGTAACCGAATCCTTGCCAGGGGATGTGGATTTCGGCATGAATTTTCTTTAAGTAATTATGGTACAGTAAGGACTAATGTTTTTAGTAACAAAGGCTTATAATTTCTTCTGTAATATCTACTATTAATTCCTTATCGCTTTAAGAAAATTGTGTTACTGTGATTTGTAATGGTGTGTCAAAATAATTATATCTAATGTTTATAAATATTGAATACTTCGTAGCTGCCGTGTTCTCGCGCAAATCACTATGATTAATAATAATAATAATAGTAATAATAATAATAAAATAACGTTTGCTAGAATTCTGTTATTTATAGTAATACTCCATTATTTCGCTGCACCCAACAGACAATTTTTGCCGGACCTGGCTCGACTTCTCTGGCAAGTGAAGTTCACCCAATTACTCGACTTTTCCCAGAGCGCCCGCTCCACTTCTCGGACAAGAAACTACCAAGTACCAGCGCATGCGCACTCGCGTCACCGGTATATTGTATTGATCTTCACAGTAATTTCTGATAGTTTAATACTAAAATACTTATTAATGGTAAAGTTCATTGAAGGTGAATATTTCGAGCTACTGTAATTTTGATCTGGTTGATAGGCTTATAGGAATTCTTGGCCGTGACTTTTCTTTTAGAAATCATGGCTTTATGAAAAAAAATGGAAGCATTGAGTAAAACAACCCTGTGTTAGAAATGATGATTATGACATCAGGTTTACCTTAATTATTGTGCTTGTATAGTGAACTCAGTAAATATGCAATGAAGCTTCCCCGAATATTCTATGTTTGAATATTTTAACTTCCGCTTCTTTAAGTTGCCTAGTTTTCGCACTATGTTGTTTTCGCTTAAAATCCGACGGAGAACCGGGATTTTTTTTTATGTAACTTACGTCCTCCAACGTTAAGTCATATCGGACAATGAATGGAATGGGTGAAATGATGCTCAAATGAGCCCAGGGTCCATAGAGCTTAGAGTTTCCAGACATTCTCCTTTAGGATAAAGGAAAACCCTGGAAAAAGCCTTATCCAGGTAACTCACCCTGACCGAGATTCCAACTCGGGACCTCTTGAACGTCAGGCAGACACGCTACCACCAGGCTACGAAGGCGGGCGTATAGCGGTATGCACAACATAAGACTGAAATAATAATAAGTGTGTGTGTGTGTGTGGGGGGGGGGTTACTTACGAAATTGTAAAGTACTGTGTTATTATGATAGTGCACTACGTGCCTCATGAATTTAATGCAGCCAGGAGGGTGTACTTTGTTTCAACTCCCAAAGTAGTAGCAATACTATTTAGAGTTATTAGCCTTCGGTAACATAAATATCACTGGATAAAGAAGGTGTTATACTTCATTTTCTTCAAGTGTCGTCTCAATTAGGTTAAATAAATACACATTGGCTTTATTCTCCTTGAAAGCCATAAGTAGAGCTCGGAATTTTGCATATTAGCATGTTTTATTCCTGAGGAGTTACACGTGTGCAAATGATGCTCGGAATTTTGCATATTAGCATGTTTTATTCCTGAAGAGTTACACGTGTGCAAATGATAGTAAATTTATTCACCATTTTAGTGACTTTAAATCGGAAGTTTTGCACTGCATATACATGCATATTTCAGCGATTAGTGCATATTTATTTAACTTGTGACTATTTATGTACATGCTGTACTTCCTCAGCACTAATTCGTACAAAACTTTTCACCCCGATACTATACGAAGACAACCAGACGAGAAATGTTCTCTTTTTTGGTCTGTTGCTAGGTGGCATGTTTCTAAATCCATAAAATGTCGCCGAAAAGTGAGAGGGCAACTATCAGCAATTAGCGCCCACCGTTTCGGCCAGCCTCTACGTATTAATTGTAACAATAAAAAGTTGATATGGGAAAATGGCATTATGCTATACACCATTAATTCCTGAAACTTCAAACATGCATAACGAACATTACGGTCGGCTGAGCACATGACCTATTAGGCAAGACAAAACACGAAGCAGGTATGGAAGGGCTCTCTCGGGACAGGAAATACTTCTGCCAGAACAATGGCAAAGCACATACCTTTGCAAATACAACCCAAGAAGTATATGTGCACAACTACGTATTAATGATAGCAATGAATAGTTGATATGGGAAATTCGCATTATGTTACACACCGGTATTTCCTGTAACATCAAAGATGCATAATTACGTATGACTTGTAACATGAAGTAGTTGATATTGGAAATTCGCATTATGTTACACACCGGTATTTCCTGTAACATCAAAGATGCATAATTACGTATTACTTGTAACATGAAGTAGTTGATATTGGAAATTCGCATTATGCATTTCACGTTGCAGTGCCCAGTAGAATAACATTCGAAAGAGTATAAATGGAATACCTATATGTAACGTTACGGACGGCTGAGCAATTGTTCTAAGCCAGAGATACACGAAGCAGGTATGAATGGGCTCTCTTGGGACAGGAAGTGCTTCTGCCAGAACAATGGGCTAGCACTTAACCCTAGCGAATACAACCCAAGAGGTACATATTCTCACTTCCATATATTTGTGACTTCAAACACCATCGCAATACATATGTATATATAAAATATTTCAAATTGTAATGTACTTTTTAAAATTGCTGCTGGCGAGTACGTACGCTGCAATCTGTTACATGCTTGTCCTCTAACTGCTGGGAAGTATTTCAGCGTAAAAATGATCATTGTTTTCCCTGCATTTTCTTTCCTAAAGGCTGTATATGTGTCCCTATCTTAGAACAATGGACCGGTTTTCCTGGAAACAGGAAATACTTTCAATGAGGCTTGAAAGCCTCTAGTAATGCCTCCATTGGTGCTTCTGACAGATCCGAGTTCCCCACTCCTTCTCACAAGAATAATCAGATCGTTACCTCTTCCAGTGGTCATTCGCAAGTGTCAAAGCCTTCGAGATGGATGCTCGAGAGTTCCTTGCAACCGGGCGAATGAATTATTCATCTCTGTGCGCCCACTTCGGGTACTGTTTTACTCCAGAGGAGAGAAAGTTGGCAAATATACGGGGAATAGAAATTCTCAAACTGTTGGATGTGCTGCCGGACAGGGCGAACTTTGGCGTCCGCGAGTGCCCTCGGTGTGGGGGAGTTCTCCGAACGGTGACTTCCACCAACAGGGGGATTGGTTGGAGATACATTTGTGCAAACGGTCACCGCCTTGAGGCAACCAATAACACCTTTTTTCAAAGGGTGCGCCTCAACGGCGAACTTGGTGCCAACAGGGTCCTGAGATTTTTGTGCTTGTGGCTTATAAGGTTACCGTGCGAGACGATCAGGTTGCAGCTCGAGATGAGCAAAGATACAGCTACAGCCTGGTGTGCCTATTTCAGGGACGTGGCACAGAAGATCGCCTGGCACGACTTTCAAGTGCTTGGAGGGGATGGCGACATCGTCGAGCTGGACGAGACCCATCTCTTCAAGAGAAAGTACCAGGTTGGACGGTTGAGCATGTGGCGTCGCCACTGGCTGTTTGGTGCCGTCAGCCGGACAACGAAGCAACGATTTGGGGTCCTGGTACCCAATCGGAGGAAGGAGACGCTGCGGTCCATTATGCAGCTGTACGTGGATCCGGACAGCTACGTAGTGACGGATGACTGGCCGGGCTATCGCGGTTGTGGCAACACATTCCGAGGCCATGGGGTAGTGGTCCACAGCCGCAACTTTGTGAACCCACCCAGAAATTCGGATCCGTTCTGGGTTCCCGCTGGGGCCTACAATCCGGAATGTCTGGACCACCAGTGGATTGGGCCTGCTCCGGGCCCTGGATTGGAGCCGTTGCGCCACCACACCAACCGAATGGAGAATGTGTGGGGGGGATTGAAGAAGATTCTCTCTTCCTGTACTACTATCGCGAACGTGCCCAGCTATGTAGGCGAATGGATGTATCGCGAGAACATCCTGAAACCTATTCGGTCGGAGCAGCACAAGATAGAAAGGTTCCTGCGGGACATCGCAAGGGCGTACCCGGGTGTGGGAAGAGCACCCATGAGTGCAGACATTGAGAACTGTGAGTGTCACGAATGTGTCTAGGCCCGGCTCCGGATTGTCACGGCGGCTCAATAATGCCACACGGTGGCAATAATGTAACTCCGAAGTCCTAAACCACTCCGATCCTAACGTCTTACAAGCACTCACCGACATATACCTCACCTTGGACCAGGCAGCTTATCCCTTTCCATGAATCCGCAGATGCAATTTGTCATGTATACAGACCTGACCGGTGGAGGTTTTTTAGTGGGTAGGGCCGACGGTTCAAGTCCGTCAGTGGAGTCCCACACTCCAATCCCAGGGTTAGTGCGTAACTGCATTTTTCCTCCACTTGGAAAAAAAAAAAAAAAAAAAAAAAAAAAAAAAAAAAAAAAAAACCACACACACACTACACTAAGTAATCCTATATAAACCGACGATAAATATTCATCAAATCAGATATAATTGCATATAAAAAGTCCCTAATATTATATAAGCAAACGTCCGCCAAGTACAAAGTAACTCACACAAATCCCCCAATAAATAAGCACTAGGGCTTGGAGTTACTAAACATTCGTCTTTCAGGATAACGGAGGCCTCCGGAGACAACCCTACTCAGAAAATACAACTTATTGTTACTTAATGTTACAAGTAATACGTAATTATGCATCTTTGATGTTTTAGGAAATACCGGTGTGTAACATAATGCAAATTTCCAATATCAACTACTTCATGTTACAAGTAATACGTAATTAGGCATCTTTGATGTTACAGGAAATACCGGTGTGTAACATAATGCGAATTTCCAATATCAACTACTTCATGTTACAAGTAATACGTAATTATGCATCTTTGATGTTACAGGAAATACCGGTGTGTAACATAATGCGAATTTCCAATATCAACTACTTCATGTTACAAGTAATACGTAATTATGCATCTTTGATGTTACAGGAAATACCGGTGTGTAACATAATGCGAATTTCCCATATCAACTATTCATTGCTATCATTAATACGTAGTTGTGCACATATACTTCTTGGGTTGTATTTGCAAAGGTATGTGCTTTGCCATTGTTCTGGCAGAAGTATTTCCTGTCCCGAGAGAGCCCTTCCATACCTGCTTCGTGTTTTGTCTTGCCTAATAGGTCATGTGCTCAGCCGACCGTAATGTTCGTTATGCATGTTTGAAGTTTCAGGAATTAATGGTGTATAGCATAATGCCATTTTCCCATATCAACTTTTTATTGTTACAATTAATACGTAGAGGCTGGCCGAAACGGTGGGCGCTAATTGCTGATAGTTGCCCTCTCACTTTTCGGCGACATTTTATGGATTTAGAAACATGCCACCTAGCAACAGACCAAAAAAGAGAACATTTCTCGTCTGGTTGTCTTCGTATAGTATCGGGGTGAAAAGTTTTGTACGAATTAGTGCTGAGGAAGTACAGCATGTACATAAATAGTCACAAGTTAAATAAATATGCACTAATCGCTGAAATATGCATGTATATGCAGTGCAAAACTTCCGATTTAAAGTCACTAAAATGGTGAATAAATTTACTATCATTTGCACACGTGTAACTCTTCAGGAATAAAACATGCTAATATGCAAAATTCCGAGCATCATTTGCACACGTGTAACTCCTCAGGAATAAAACATGCTAATATGCAAAATTCCGAGCTCTACTTATGGCTTTCAAGGAGAATAAAGCCAATGTGTATTTATTTAACCTAATTGAGACGACACTTGAAGAAAATGAAGTATAACACCTTCTTTATCCAGTGATATTTATGTTACCGAAGGCTAATAACTCTAAATAGTATTGCTACTACTTTGGGAGTTGAAACAAAGTACACCCTCCTGGCTGCATTAAATTCATGAGGCACGTAGTGCACTATCATAATAACACAGTACTTTACAATTTCGTAAGTAACCCCCCCCCCCACACACACACACACACTTATTATTATTTCAGTCTTATGTTGTGCATACCGCTATACGCCCGCCTTCGTAGCCTGGTGGTAGCGTGTCTGCCTGACGTTCAAGAGGTCCCGAGTTGGAATCTCGGTCAGGGTGAGTTACCTGGATAAGGCTTTTTCCAGGGTTTTCCTTTATCCTAAAGGAGAATGTCTGGAAACTCTAAGCTCTATGGACCCTGGGCTCATTTGAGCATCATTTCACCCATTCCATTCATTGTCCGATATGACTTAACGTTGGAGGACGTAAGTTACATAAAAAAAAATCCCGGTTCTCCGTCGGATTTTAAGCGAAAACAACATAGTGCGAAAACTAGGCAACTTAAAGAAGCGGAAGTTAAAATATTCAAACATAGAATATTCGGGGAAGCTTCATTGCATATTTACTGAGTTCACTATACAAGCACAATAATTAAGGTAAACCTGATGTCATAATCATCATTTCTAACACAGGGTTGTTTTACTCAATGCTTCCATTTTTTTTCATAAAGCCATGATTTCTAAAAGAAAAGTCACGGCCAAGAATTCCTATAAGCCTATCAACCAGATCAAAATTACAGTAGCTCGAAATATTCACCTTCAATGAACTTTACCATTAATAAGTATTTTAGTATTAAACTATCAGAAATTACTGTGAAGATCAATACAATATACCGGTGACGCGAGTGCGCATGCGCTGGTACTTGGTAGTTTCTTGTCCGAGAAGTGGAGCGGGCGCTCTGGGAAAAGTCGAGTAATTGGGTGAACTTCACTTGCCAGAGAAGTCGAGCCAGGTCCGGCAAAAATTGTCTGTTGGGTGCAGCGAAATAATGGAGTATTACTATAAATAACAGAATTCTAGCAAACGTTATTTTATTATTATTATTACTATTATTATTATTATTAATCATAGTGATTTGCGCGAGAACACGGCAGCTACGAAGTATTCAATATTTATAAACATTAGATATAATTATTTTGACACACCATTACAAATCACAGTAACACAATTTTCTTAAAGCGATAAGGAATTAATAGTAGATATTACAGAAGAAATTATAAGCCTTTGTTACTAAAAACATTAGTCCTTACTGTACCATAATTACTTAAAGAAAATTCATGCCGAAATCCACATCCCCTGGCAAGGATTCGGTTACTTATTAAATCAGTAATTATCATTTCTTAAAGAAATAAGATTCAATTGTTACAGAACATTCGCGCGGAGGTCCACATCGCATTAGGGTGCCATTATTTCTGAGGGCTCCGCTATGCGCGTGGGTTCGTACATTTCCTATGGTTTTCAAAAACTGCATAAAATAAGAGGCCGCTGAGTGATAGGAACGCTTGGCTGTCACAAGGCGGCCGGGTTAGATTCCAGAGAACCGCAAATTGAGGTTTCTGGCGGACACCATGGCCCTGGGAAGGGTTATCTCCGGATCCTCCGGTTTCCCCCGTCAGCATTCCACCAATTGCTCCATCCTCATCTTTGCTATCATTCATTTCGCCCTCATATATATCATCCTCTTTCTTCACCTTCAAATCAGGCATTGGGCTGCTCACCTCTTAAAGAAGCGGAAGTTAAAATATTCAGACATAGAATATTCGGGGAAGTTTCATTGCATATTTACTGAGTTCACTATACAAGCACAATAATTAAGGTAAACCTGATGTATTAAAACAAGGTGTCATAATCATCACTTCTAACACAGGGTTGTTTTACTCAATGCTTCCATTTTTTTTTTTCATAAAGCCATGATTTCTAAAAGAAAAGTCACGGCCAAGAATTCCTATAAGACTATCAACCAGATCAAAATTACAGAAGCTCGAAATATTCACCTTCAATGAACTTATTATTATTAATAATAATAATAATAATAATAATAATAATAATAATAATAATAATAATAATAATAATAATAATAATAATAATAATAATAATAATAATAATAATAATAATAATAATAATAATAATAATAATAATAATAATAATAATAATAATAATAATAATAATAATAATAATAATACGGTGATTAACAAAATGCAAATTTTACATATCAACTCAAAAGCTGATCACAAAAGCTGATCAAAGGTTGAGGAACGCTACTGCTTACTTCCCTCCCCTCCGCTTACTCCGTCACACCCTACACCTTAGCCAACTCTCGCAAACGTCGCCACCCCATAGCCAGGGACCTACCAGTTTGTCTGTGCTACTTGGCTAATTTGCTTATTTTGTACTGTTAATGTGATGTCTGGTTTTTTTCTATTACTGAGCTGAATTTGCATCCATTCGGTTTTGTTTGTGTTTAGTACCATTCCCAGTGCTTCTAAAACAACAGACCATTAAAGTACTTCAGCCATAATCATAATTTTGTAACAATGTAACATTTTTGGCTTACCTGGACTGCTGTTAAATTCTAAGGCCAGCTGCTACCACGTGGCCTCCCTTTTGATAGTAACCCCTTCGGTTTTCTTATTTTCAATTACCTCTTAGAACTGAGATGCCAGGTCTAATAAAATATCTACTTCGTAGGTAGAGATTACGGTTCCCTTCCGTTACAATTACGTAGACACTCCAATACTTTTGTATAACAGCTCCTTGCCCACTTGTTTCAACCGGTTGCAACAAATGCTAATCGAAAACCAAGCAACAAATGACGAACACGAGGCGGGTTAACTTCCGGGTGTGTTCGGTACCATATATTTGCAATGAGTGGCGCTCTCACAGATTGATAAGCGAAAAACAAACGACAAATGATGAACACGAAGCGATGAAATTCCGGGTGTGTTCGGTAGTCTCCTTGACAGTTATATTTGAAAGGAGCGGTGCGCTCTACGGCGCCGAGCGCCTGCCAGATAAAGACTGCCAACCATAGCTACCAACTAACCGGCGATTGGCAATGGTGCACCAGGATGT